>JANVCQ010000232.1:6999190-7028038 GCA_025531925.1 Erythroxylum plowmanianum
ATGTAGATCATTTCCTCAAATTTTGCCTAAATCAAAAGTCAACTCTCAATGGTCAAAAAGTCAAACTTTTCATATTTCCACACTTTTTCTCTTTAATTCTTGCTATTTAATTTCATTTCAATCAACTCATCCACTTTACTTTCATACACCATACCAATCTACTCAAAACCTGAAGATATCAAAATCAAACTTTTCTTTTCTTATCAATTTTCTTTAAATATTAGGTCATCTATTACACAATACATATGCAAAACACTCCTTAAATTTCATTATCATAATTCAAATTTTCACTCAAAGATCGAGGTCCAACATTATTCCTATTAGACTTGCTTTTTTTGGAAACTAATTTCTCGCACTTGCAAAAGTCCTCTCTTAGCACTGTTCTCCTCCAGCTCTTGAGTTTTCAGTTGGGTTAAGGCCTTCTATGGCCTAGGTAATGGAGGACTAAGGGACTTCCAAACCCCCTCCCTTGACTTTTAAGAGTAACCAGCACTATCAGCTGGGGTTAAAAGGAAAAAAGTTGTAAATACTCCAGTTGTAGCAACTGGTGAAGAGACTGACAAGCAAGAACCAACCCAGAATCAAGGAACCTAGTAGAGGCGGCTGCACATTCATCCTAAAAGGGTCTTGCTCAAACACTATCCAAATGTACTGAAAGATGGAGTACTATCTCCTCTTAAAGAGCTACTCCAAGCTGGAGCATAGGCATGGTCGTTAACTTTAGTGGGATTTTTTTAGAGTAAATGCCCATCATTTCCAGTAATGAGTGCTTAGGCTATCATAAGGAGGGGAAAGAAGGGCCTTGAGAGAATAATGCTCACAGAGGATGGTAATTTTCTTTTTAAATTCTCATCTGAGCAAAATCTTGATGAATTATTGGAGATGGGACCTTGACATATAGGAGGCCAACCCATGTCTACATAGAAATGGAAGCCTGGCTTAGATTGGGACAGAGGAAGCATAGATGTATTCCCCATCTGGGTTAATTTTCACAGTATCCCTCTTGAGTTTTAGTATGCTCAATAGGTAAACTATTGTGCATAGACACTTAAATGACGAATATGGAGAGGATTTGCTTTGCTAAAATTGTATTGAGGTAAGCAAAAATGTCGATATGTTAGATAAATAACTTATCATGAAGATGGGAGAAGATGGTGAAGTCAAGCAGGTTGAAGTACCTATTTCATATCCGTGGAAGCCTAGTTTAACCAAACAATGTTGAAAGCCCACAGGAAAACTTTTCAAAACTGAATGGCATGACAAATTGATTGGAGACACAATTAATGATGAATCTAAAGTTGATTATCAGAATACAACATGAGACTTTAGTAAACCTACAAAAAAAAATCATTCAATACCCACCGAAGGTCAAAGCAACAATTTTAATGTAGAGTAAATCACTACTGAGGCAACTGCAGACCAGAATAATATGGGAGATCACAATCAATTGGAAGATGTCAATTTAAATGATAATAATAGTAATATATGAGGGCAAGAGGGGACAACTGAAAACAAAGATAAACCAAAAGATCTTAATGAAGCAGATGCGTCCTCTAGCAGTAACATAGTCCAGGAGCTAATTAATAAACAATCTACAACTTCAATCAACCACTCCCAAAGAAAATCAGCTAGAAGGAAGGCCAGAAATAGAACAACAGGAAAGTCCCCTTAATGATGCTAATATGGAAGGTTAAAGGGCTCAATGACCCTTTAAAAAAAACTATGGTCAAAGACCATATTTTGGAAAGCAAGGCGTATATAGTGGACTTTTTGAAACAAAAATAAAAGCTTATTAGTTGTCTAACTTGTCTAATTTTTTAGGTGCAGATTGGTATATCATTGCCAAAATATCTTCTCATTACAATGGAAGAATATTATATTTCTATCATAATAAGAGAGTTTTAGTGTAAGCACAAATGTAGAGTGATTAGCACATTCATTTAGTCTTTCTACTCACAAGTACCAATATGATGTTTGCATTAACATTGATTTATACTTCAAATTTTCAATTTTAGAGGGAGATATTATGGAACAATCTTTAGCAAATAAAACGTACAAATTCAGCTTCATGGATAGCAATCGGTGACTTTAACTATATTAGTTCTAATTTTGAAGCTGAAGGAGGGAGAGGTGTATATTCATCTTCTAGAAGGGAACTTAAGAACTTTCTTCAAAAAGTGCAGTTAACAAATCTTAGCTTTTATAGGAAGCTATTTACATAAACAAACAAGCAACAGGGTCAGTACATAATAAGCAAAAAACTAGATTGAGCACTAGTTAATCCCCTATGGCTAGCTGCTTATCCTCAATCCTTTGCTCATTTTGGAGAAAATCTCATGTCAAACTGTTCATATATTCTCATCCAGAATTAATCAAACACAAATTACAGGGGTGCCCCATTCTGGTTTTATAATGGCTTAATATAACAGCGTGGGTTTCTCGACTTAGTGAACAAATGCTGGAGCCAGCATATACACGGCTACAAACCCTACCAATTGATGATAATTGTGTATATTGAAATTTTCCCTGAAGAGTTTTATGTGTTCCAATATGCAATAATCAAAGGATCTCAAAACTAAGCTTAACGAAGCCTAGGTTGTTTGCTATAATTATGCTAATGACGCTTACATGAAGACTACTAAAGCAATTATACTTCAAGAGTATCAGGAGGCTTTACAAATACACAATTCAATCCTCAAACTGTACTCAAAAGTGTTGTAGTTAAAAGATGGCAATATGAATAGTAAATTTTTTCATGCCTTTTTTTCGGCAAGGAGAAATAGCAACAAGATAATGTAGTTGAAAGATAATTGTGGTGTCTCCTATCTTGATCAGACCTCCCTATTATCTCTAAACATATTTTATTTTGAACTGTTGGTGGGAACTTTATCTCACACCTCTTAGATAAATGACATTAAGAGATTTTTTGATGATGTACTTGATCACAACACTAAGAACTCCCTGATTGCTCCATTCATCGATAATGATATCAAGGTAGTCTTGTTCAATCCGAATCTTTCCAAGGCACCAAGGCCTGATGGATTCACAGCCTGGTTCTTTCAGAAAACATAGCAAATCACTAGCGAACTATTTACTCAAGCAATTAAAGAAAGTTTATTATCTTGTAAGCTGCTAAGGGAAATTAATCATGCTTACATATGTCTTATTGCTGAAAGGCAAAACCCTTCCTCACTAGAGGATTATAAGCCCATTTCATGTTGCACTACCATCTATAAGGTAATTGCCAAACTCATAGTGATACCATACCCTTTTTTGTTTATGGTACCTAAACAAATCAGATTTATACACAGATCATGAACATACTACGCAACAAGTGTTTTGATAATTCTGTCATGCATCTTAATTTGCGCTGAACCACTACCCTTTACACTAAGCTCCTTATTATCACCCAATTTTACTATGCCATTATGCTCTTTAAATGAATCAAACAATTCACGTAAGAAAGTCATGTGATAAGATGCACCAGTGTCCATAACCCAAGTTTTTGCAGAACTAGAAGTACTAACAATCAAAACATCGTTACTCCCTCCTTTGTCGGAGCTATCCTATACTACTGCAGCACTATCATTACTACCTGATTCCTTCTTCTTGTTTATCTCCTTTCACTGTGAACAGTCCTTCCTCATGTGCCCTTTCTCTTTATAGAGAAAATACTTAATTGCTTTAGCCCTTGATTCAGAATGTGACCTACCTCTCCCGCCACCATCTCTTTCAGTGTTCCTACGCCTACTAATAATAAGACCTGCTTCTACACCATCTTCACTAGAACCAGAGAACTTTCTCTTTAATTCTTTAGACAATTTTTAACAAAAATACTATCTCGCCTATACAACATAGTATCAACAAAAATTCTCATAGGAATTTGGTAAAGAACACAAGAGAATAATAGCTTGATCCTCATCATCAATATTAACCTAACGCCTTGTAAATCTATGACAATTAGATTAAAGTTGTCAAGATGATCTTTTACCTATATACTTTCTGTCATCCGCAAGATATACAAATTTTACTTCTGATATAAATGATATGTGAGGGATTTCTTCTGAAATATGGTTTCCAGTTTCGCTCACAATCCTACAACAGTTGTTTCATGCACCACATTGTGCAACATTTCATCGCCCAAACTCAACAGTATTGCGCTATGCACCTTCTCCAAAATTTCATTCTTCTCCTTCGTTGACAGTTTCTCGAGCAATTTTCCTTCTCCATCTAACATCGTTGAGCATCCTTGTTGAACCAGAAGAGCCTTCATCTTAATCTTCCATATAGTGAAATCGTTTAACCCATTGAATTTATCAACATCGAACTTTTAAGTTGTCATCTTCCCAAATAGCAGACAAAACACCCTCCCAAAAATTGTAAGAAAATTCAAACATTGAAAACAGAATCCAAAAATTATGTATCTTTTAAAACCTTGCTTTGATACCATTTGTTAGAAAAATGCAACGTAATAGAGAAAAAACATAAACGAAAAACACACAGGATTTACATGGTTCAATAAATGTGACCTACGTCCAAGTGCAAGGGAACAACAATCTTATTCCATAAGAGAGAACTGTTACAAGTGATAAAATCCAGAGATGAATACATCATATATATACCTAATTGGTTCGGGCCACTCCAAAAAACATACAAACTGGGCTATGTCCACGAGCCCTCGCCCTGTTCGTATCACTTATTGCTTTTTTTCCTCCTTTCGGGTCGAGCTCTCAAATATACAGGTTGGGCCATGATCAGTTTACGGTTCATCAAAATTCAATGCACTCAACATTACCTTTGGTAGTTGGTATTGAATTGTGTAATGCAGTAGCAGATAATTGCTGACCGATGGAGGACTCGATAGAAATGTAGAGTGCACGAGAGATGTTGATGCCATGATTTCTATATGCATCTATGTACGTGATGCATGCTAACTCCAAACCATTTGTATCCAACTCTA
The DNA here is from genome assembly GCA_025531925.1 of Erythroxylum plowmanianum. Taxonomy (NCBI): domain Eukaryota; kingdom Viridiplantae; phylum Streptophyta; class Magnoliopsida; order Malpighiales; family Erythroxylaceae; genus Erythroxylum; species Erythroxylum plowmanianum. The sequence continues at coordinate 7,004,151 of JANVCQ010000232.1, forward strand.
ATAAAATAGCAAATTCACTAAAATGTGGATATATAATTATGACAGGATTGGGGAGTTGTTGTTCTGGTTGGACTTCCTCATAAGGATGCGGTCTTCAAGACAAACTCTATGAATCAGCTGGACTCTAAAAGGTACCTTCTTCAGTAACTTCAAGCCTCACTCTGGTCTTCCCTCCGTCATTGAGAAATACATAAACAAGGTCAACTAGTATATTTTATTATACCAAGTAAGCATAATTGTGAGAAACAAGCCTCATGTTGACATTGTTATTTACCATGTTGTAGGGGATTGAACTAGAAAAGTTAATCACTTGATGCCACTCTCTGAGATCAATAAGGTCTTTGACGAGATGCTCTAAGGGGAAAGCCTTTGCTGTATCATCCGAATGGAGAAGTAGACTCCTTACCTACTATCTTGTCTTCCAAATTATACTTCAATCAAGTAACAAACTTGCTCAACTCAAGTTATTTGTTTTCTATATTTGAATTTTGCATTACGATATATAACTTCGGTGACATGTAGTGTTGTTTACTCCTACGTTTTATATTACATTAGCAATATGATTATAACCTTTCAGAGAGTTACAAATTATAAAGGTCTCCCGACAAATTGATTATAATGTCCGAAAATACAACTTATCAAATGGTCCTTTACGTTGGCAATTATTCCCCTTATAAGAGAATAAAACCTCCATTTAGTCACTGAAAAAAGTTTGTGTTGAATGATCAATATGAAAATTTCTAAGAAAAATTAAAAAGATATTAGGTAAATAGATTTTAGTTTTGTTTTCCAATATTCAATTGAATATAGGACAAAACATCTGTTTAAAATTATTTTCAGATTCATAATTTTACATTTTTCACGATTATTGATAAAATTTTACCCATATATTATAAAATTTTATATTGTTGAAATAAGTTTGACATCATTTCGTAAATCTTTGTCTTGAACGAGGAGTAATTCATGTACACCTTCTATTTTGAAGTCCTTTGTATCTAAGAAATTAATATTTTCACCTAAAATTTTAAAATATTATATTATGAAATCATTCTTATACACCTATTAACGTTGTTATTATGGAAGCATAATAACTCCAAATACTTAACAAGAAACTAATTCTCGGCCCACATTACTTTTTGTATTTGTATGGAAAATACGATCTGTTAAATCTATATATATGGCTGGGAAGATTGACTGAAATTCCGACAAAGCAGGCCATTTGCAGAGTGGACTCCGCAATGCCCATATTATTATTTCTTTGTGAGGAGCGATTTCTGTTTGGCATTTGGATAACACATATCGGGCAACAATTATGGAACCATTTACTTGGCTAATTATCATTTGTCTTCAAAGTAAAAGGCATCTCAAAGTTTATTACATGTGTTATCTGAAAGTTTTTCTATTTAGTACATCAGCACAATACGGGGACAGACAATTCCATAGAGAGATTACTGTAATTCTACCAAAAGTAACTGCAATCTAAGTTTACCATTAGACATAACTCTAATACCACCTGTATATTGACACGAGATCGGCATAGATCACGTTTTCAACATTTAAAGAAAGTGGTAAATAGAAGCAAAACTAGGATAAGTTTTGCATTATTACATCACACGTACTACAATACACGCTGAAACTTAAATATAACCTTATTAGTAACCCACTACTTGTGAGGCCCTCCTAGCCTCATATGTGCCTCATTGTTCTTCATTTTAAGTCCTGGCTGAAACAGTCATACGATACCCTTCTCCAAATCCAAGAAGTAGAGACGTGCGAACAATTTCTCCTCCTTTGACACTCCACCTGAGAAATCCATGCAGTAGGAATATGGTTTAAGTTGTGTTTGTTAAATGGCTAAGACTAGCCAATTACAAGCAACTTTTGATTGAACAGAAAATTTAAACTTCTAACAAATACCTGTACTTGGTGACTAGAAGATGAAGCAAAACTGCAAAAATAGCTTTGGTGAGCTCTGCTCCAGGACACTTCCTTATTCCTCCTCCAAAAGGCATGAAGTTCTTGTTCGTCAAGTAATCCTGTTAAGGGTTCTCATCCTCATTAAGAACATATGTGTACAGCCAAGCTGCTTGCCTGGCAGTTTAAGAGAGGCATATAATTAACTATCCTAATTGGTTTACGGTTAATAAACTCATCACCTTCCATCGCGATGGATTGAATACAAGAGGATCTTCATAATGGTCTGGACTCAAATGGGTACCATTAGCAGTAATCAAAATTACCCAGTCTTCTGGGATTGTGTAGCCTGTATATACCAGGTTGACACAGTAAGCGACAAAGTGAATAAAAAAGAAAAACTCTATGATACAATATTATAAACTAGAGAGTATACCCTTGAAATTAACTTCCTTAATTGTTCTTCTCAAAATTGCTGCTACAGGACCAGCCGTACGTAGAATTTCATTTATAACCTACACCCGAAACAGTTAGAGAGCAAAAGGGAAAGGGTGAGGTAAAAGTGAAAATAAATAGAACTGAGAGAATTATACTCACTTGCATGGTGTACCCCATTGATCTGTATTCATTCCAGGTCAATTCAGATTGCCTGTTTTCTCTTTTTCTTATAATTTCTTCGCTTTCATTCTGATAAATGAAAAAACAGGAGAAGGGAAAAAGAATAAACACAAGAAAACTAGTCCAAAATATCATGCTAAAAGTGAATATAATTAGGAAAACATACCTGCAACTGTTCAAGCACTACTGGGTTTTGTTGAAGCATAACCATGCCAAAAGTAAAAGCCGATGCTGCTGACTCGGTGCCACCAAGCAAAAACCCAAAAAACACAATTGCAATGAACTCATCAGTTATGCGACTATCGGTTTTCATGTGCTCGAGAACTTGATCAATGCAGTCCCCTTTACGCATTTCTTCGGGAACTTCCCTTCTCTCTTTTATCGTATTCATTAGGAAATCTATAATTTCCTTGTGAATCTGACAGTGAAGAATGGATTAAAGTTAGAATTGGATCGATTCAAGGTGTAAAAGTGACCTGAATTGGGTTCTTCTTGAGATGTGTTAGAACAGTAGAAGTAATCACCTTGAAGGCCCTGTAGAAGGGAGTGCCAGGGATGCGTACTGGAAATGACACTAATGCTTGCATCACCTCCGAAAACTTCTCCCACAATTTTACTTTGCACTTCTCAGGGTCATAACTAAAAAGATATTTGGCTGAGAATTCAAAGAACATCTGAAGGTAGAAGATTGGGCAAATAGGTTAGTATTTGAGACTGGATCTCTTGTGAATACCTCCCCCCAGAAGACCAAAACTTTGGAAAAAGGACTTTGTACTGTACAGACCTTTGAAATTTCGGATCTCAGTTGAACAGAATCCTTGGTTGACCACGAGTTTACTGTCTTAATGCTCATTTGCACAACGTCAGCAAAAAGTTTTTCTCTAACGGCTTCAGAGCCAAGGTGATCTAGGAACAGTCTCCTGTAATACCTGTGATACTCTCCGCCTAAGCTGCTTGTACCACCATCCTTAGAAGAGCCTGTGTGGTTAATGAGTTTTGAATATGCGTCCATCATCCAAAATTCTACAGACTTCTCTTCTTGCTGGAACAAGAAATTGTTGAATTCAGGATCAGTGGAAATGATAACTGATCGTCCCGCCAAGCTCGTCTTGAATATTGGCCCGTACCTGAAAGAATATCACACGTAATATAATGCCTCACGAAAGATAACACAAAAGGATGATAGACGCGGTAATTAAAAATGCTTCAAATACTTCTCCATTCTAGTTTTTACGAAACGTGGCATGTCTGCAGATCTGCTTGGAATGGAGAATTGAATAGACTCTCCAATCAAAGGCAACCCCATAGAACCTGGAGGGAGTTTTCCTCTGCATGGTGGATTCCTCCACCTGTATATCCAGTAAGTTGTCGCTATGACTAAGAAGGACAGAATGTAAGGAAGTGTGGCCAACATATTGTTACTAGCTCGGAAAATAAGGAGGATGGAGAAGTGGGTTACCATTAGAGAAACCCGGGAGCATTTATAAGATTGTCGACGTGATTCTTCCGATACTCGAGTTGAATTGTTTACATATTTAGTTCGCATTTTTTATGGCCCGCAATAAAAGAATTGAAATAAAAATAAAAAAATAAGAATTAAAATATAAATAAAATTAGTAATTATGGCGTTTATTATGTAGGTATTAAAAATAAGATTATAGAAGTTAATACTTATACTTTCGTATCAAATATTAAAAATGATAATGACAATTTTTTTTACATATATTTGGTTATTGTGTGATTAATTTTGTAAATAAATAATTATATATTTTATATTATTATTAATTAATAAATTTTTATATTTAATAAATAAATAAATAAAATTATTTTTAATGATTCAATAAGTTATTATTTTTTAAATAATTTTGTATGATTTTTCTTATAAGATTATAATTAAACAACCATGACAAACCTATTTTATGATATGAAATCATTCAAATAAAATAAAATAATTATTAAATAAATTAAATAGAGAGTTTTAGTTGAGACTAAATAAAAAAAAAAGAAATTATATCCAATGAATATGAGAGAAATATTCATTTTTTCTAATTACTGTTTATTTATTATTCCTGATATTTAATTTCAGGTTATATCTACACCTAATGATTTAAAAACTCAACCGGATCGATCGATTTAATCGTAAAAATTTTAAGCCTTCCAATTTCTTTACGATAAGTGTATACTAAAATATATTTATGTTATATTTTTAATTTTTATAACTTGAAATAAATGATAGGTGCTTTATTATAATATATTGTGGATGCATGATTATAATCCATTAATAATTAAGAATGTTCTATTATTTTCACATAGTATGTATATACATATATGTACGTATTATATAATGCTTTATTTAAATGTTTAGAAATAATATATGTATAACTTTACTATTATAGATATTTAATGTCGTATTTTATAATAATTTAGATTTATTAATAAACAACTATTTTCAATATTTATTAATTAATTTTGATTTTTATAAAATATACGTTTTTCGATTTTGTTTAAAAGAAGGCAAATAAAATAGCACGGCTCAAAGTGGACCAACGTTAAAGGTTTGGCGTCATGGTCGTCCCGGTCGTGGCAAGAATCGATCACACTTTATCTTGAAAAGCAAAACTGTTAAGGAATTATTTGAGCTAATACGTGACAAAGTTTTCATTTTCCAATCCTACAGAATAGTATGTTAAAATAATACCTAACCCTTGAAACCTTAGCTTAAATAATTCCCTAACATTTATGTTTTCTACCGTGACCGTTTAAGGAATGGTATATTCAAACCCAACCTTTTACCTTAGCTCAAATAATTCCTTAACATTTTTGTTTTTTACCGATAAAGAATAGTATATTCAAACCTAACCCCTATCTCCAGATAAAAATTAGTATATTCAAATAGGTGTCATCCATCTTTGACTACCAGATTAAAAATGTTTTAAATAGTGGACATAATACTATATATAATTAACTATATAGTATTAAATGTTGATGTACAAAATAACTTATTAGGGCATGATTTTAAAAAATAATAAGAACATAAATATTATATTTTTTAGTATTTCGTTAAATATTTTTATAAGAATTTAGATTTGGATATTTAATTTTACAAAAAATTAAGTTTATAACTTTAATAAAAAAACATAATCATCATCATCATCGTCGTCGTCATCATCGTCATCATCATCCACGTTAAATTCTTTATTAATATAAATGATGCAACGAATTATATCATATTAATTTTTTTCATATAATATGTATAAATTTTATTATTTAATAAATTAAAAATTTCTATAATTATAATATGATACAGGTACAATATATATATACTAAAAATATTAATTTAATGTGACTTTTTATGCTCAAAAACTTAATATTATGATTTTTTAAATGTAAACTAATATTATAACATTAAATAAAGATTTAAAAGTTTAATTAACTTCTTTATTATATTCTTCCAAACTTCACAACATAATTGTACGATAAAAAAAGCTAACTTTAAAAACACACAAAACAAAAGTAGAGAGTAAAGTGGAGGACAATATTGTCGTTAGGCAAACAGTTGATTCCAAAAGCTCCTCCTATGAAGTGTTTAAAAATCAGCTTTTTGGGGTTAAATAAGCTAACTAATAATTTATTCACCAAATACATCAATAACATTTTAAGATGGTCAAAAAACTAACTTTCAGTCAATAAGTTAAAAACAGCTGACAAGTTGTTTGCCAAACACGTCTAATATCAAACTGGTTAAAAGAAAGAATTAAGATTTAAAGATTTACTTGGTAATAAATTTATAAAATTGGTATATAATAAATAAGAAATTAAAGACTCTTGAAAATTGAATTATGTCCAAACAAAGTCAATAAAAAAGAATTTTATTTTATTTTAACTTTTTAATGTCCTTTAAATATATTTTTATAGTTTAAATATTATTTTTAATACATTTCAAATTATTTTAAGCAAAAACTACTTATATACTAATTAATAATTTAATTTATTAAACAAATTTATGATAAAAATAATAATTAGTTTTAAATAATAATAATTAAAAATTTTCAATTAAAGTATAAAGAGATAAATAAAGAACATAAAATTTGACAAATGTAATTTATTAGCGAGATTAAATATATTTACTAAGTTTAAGAATAAAATAGTAATCTATTTTTAATAATAATAATTAAAATATAAAGAGATAAATAAAAATAAAAAACCTAAAAAGAAAAAAAAATCAACCTTTATTCAAAAATTTCTAACATTAAAAATCTCAATTTTTGTTCAAAATCTTGAATGTACATTAATGATGGGTCAAAACTGTCAGAGTATGGATTGGTGTGCCAGAAACCAGCTAGTTTATTACTTAACTAACCAATTTTTCTAACACAGGTTATAAACAGGCTAGTTTGTGCTTATTCCGGTCTAATCGGCCTATGTGATCCATTTTTAAAATCATTGATAATCTTACATCATAGTTCAAGTGTATTTTTAATCAATATTAGCCTACAATAAGGCTCTTCTTTGATTCCCTTTTTTTCCTAGTACTAATTGATAAGCTTGCTAAAAATATCTAAGGGAATATGTCTTGATGTATGATAGGGTTTTGAAATTTCTCTTGGAAAACAAAAATGTTAAGGAATTATTTGAGCTAATAGTGAATAAGGTTTCAAGGGTTAGCTATTCTTTGAATATATTGTTCTTTATCTAGTTAATGGTGTCATTTAATAATGCACGCACCTTCTTTGACTAGACAAACACCATCTTTAAGTAGTAGTATACCAACCTATTGATAATCTTACATTGTAGTTCTGGTGTATTTTTTTAACGACATTGACCTACACTAAGACTTTTCTTTAATTGCTTTTTTTTTGTAGTAGTGATTGATAAGCTCACCAAAAATATCTAAAGGAATGTGTCCTAATGTATGATAGGGGTTTTGAAATTTCTCTTGAAAAATAAAAATATTAAGGAATTATTTGAGCTAATATTAACTAAGGTTTCAAGGGTTAGGTATTCTTTGAATAAATTGTTCTTTATCTAGGGAATGTATTTATATTATTTTATTGATTTTTATGTTTATTTGACTTATTTATTTAGTTATTTTATTTTATTATTTTTGTTTGGCATATGTATGCACATCTATTTTTAATTTTCTAGTATCATTATGATACATTATATGTAGGTATATCAGAAATAGTCTCTCTACTAAGTCAGGTAAGGCTGCATATTATCGGATCTCCCCGTACCTCGTGTCTCAGCAGGACTTCAACTGGGTGTTGATGATGATGATTATTTTGGTGGATGAGACAAAAGAGGGTATCAATGTTAAGTTTTATATTTGGAGTGACGCATTAGAGTCGAAGCGTTTTAGTTAAGCATGATAAAGTCTGAGCACGTGAAGTGCAACTTTTTGAGGCTTAGGGTGACTACCGATGTAGATGTAAAGATTGGTTCAAAAGTTATATCACAAAATGAGTATTTTAAGTATCTATGATTTATCATCCAGAGCAATGAAGGAATTGATAAAGCCCTAGTTCACTGAATCATATCAAGTTAGCTTAAATAGAGAAGTACTTCAAAAGTTTTATATGACAAGAATAAACTATTTAAGTTTAAAGGTAAATTTTATCATTTAGCAATTAAGTCAATCTTGTTCTATGGGACGGAGTGTTAGCATATCAAATGGGTGCATAGCCATAAGCTAATAATGACGGAGATGAGAATTCTCAATTAGATGTACAACTTTACTAAAACAGACAAGGTCATGGATATAAAGGTAAAAGGCAAATCAAAGGTCACTAATATTACTGAAAAATTAAGAGATACAAGCCTTAGGTAGTTTGTACATGTTAAAAGGAGACACTCAGATGCTCTAGTAAGAAGATGTTAGAAGATTGTACTTAGAGATTGTAAGGAGAGGAAAAAGGAAGGCCTAAGAAGATTGGAGGGAGTTGATCAAGAATAATATGACACTGCTGGAATTATTGAGGACATGACCCGTAATAAAGAACTTTAATGTATTAGGATACAGATAGAGGATCTCTCGTTCTTATAGTTCTTTTAATATTTTCCTCTTATTGTTAGCATAAACTTTTAAATATGTAGTACTTACCTTTTAGGGATTTAGCCTAAGCTTTTTTCCTACCTAGCTGATTATTATTATTATTATTGTTATTGTTATTGTCGTTGTTATTGTATTATTTAGTTGATTACTTATTTCATATTTATTTCATATTTACTTTTATGTGGGTTATTTAGAAATAGTCTCTCTACTAGTTAGAAGTAGAGTAAGGCTACGTACTACTGAATCTCCTCAGATCCCATGATTTAACAAATTTTTTTACTGAATTATTGTTGTTATTATTGTAGTAGTTTAGGTGTATGATATAGAATTTCGGTTAAATAAGATTTTCATGAACAAATATGCGAAAAAGGACAACATGGCACAACAATTCACTTAGGTACCGCTTGCAAATGTAATGTTGATATATAATACATATGGTCTGTCTCAAGGTACGACATTTCGTTGAATGTTGATTGTTTAGTAGATTTTTTTTGTTATTGTGAATATTCCAATGTTATGAATATCGTATCAATATCGGTATCAGATTGGGTTATGATATGACACTACACTAGTATCAGTCAATACAGAGTATCATTTCAGGTAACTTTTTTAATTTATGAAATAGTCCTTGAATTATTTAAAAATTACAAAATAGTTCATTAGTATATTTTACTATATATATTATACTTTTACATCAATCCTGTTTACAAAAATCATAATAATAAAATTTTAAAATAACAACAATTTATTTATTTTTATTAACATTAATTTTCAAATATTTCACATATAAATAATAACAATAATTAATATAAAAAGATAATTAAATCATCATACAAATATAAAATTAATAACAATACAAAGTATTTAAAATATTACAATTTCATCATATAATAAATAATAATTACATCAAAAAATCAAATGAAAAGAACAATAAATATTCCTAACTCTCTAACTATTACAATTTACAACAAGATATTATAATGAGGAAACAACCAACTAGAAGTGAAACTTGAAACAAAAATATTTACAATTATATTGCATATATAGAATTTAACATATACATCAAATATAAGTAAAATAAAAAGAAAAGAAGAAATAAAAATTTGAAACTTCATTCAATCGTCTAGGGGATACCCGCTATAACTGCATTGATCCCAATTCTTATTTGATACAAAATCCTCATCATTCAGAGGAGCTTCATCATCACTATCATTCAAATTTATTGCACCAAATGACAGGTCAATCACTCTAATCTATCAAAATCGGTTTCTCAAAAACCCAATCCTCCAAATGATCGATATTATCAATACAAATTGAATTTACTGAACAATTTGCTCTATTAAAAGTCCTAGTAAACAATAAAATTAAATCATTAAAAAATTATAAGAAATTATATCTAACTTAATAATGATAATAACATACCTTTGTTGAAGCTTTAATTGTATCAAACGTAGACTAAGTCATTCAATCTTTTGTGCTTCAATTTATTCCATCTCTTATAATAGATGAATTTAAATGTGCTCCAATTCTTTTCACAGAATGTTACAATCACACATTGACTTCGAATTCGAATTGTAAACTTTTGCAATTCTGGAATACCACTTCTAAATCGATCCCACGAAGAAAATGTAAGTTCTAAGACAATAAAAGTAGCGTTATAAGCAAAAAAAGTAATAATTAATTTTCAATAAGTAAAAAAAATGAAAAAAAATAGAAATTGGCATCCCAAAATCTCCAAAAGACTCTTTATAAATCTCCATTTGTGAGTTTAGAAGATCTTGCATCATCTTATGGCAACAATTTTCCTTGTAAAACTTAGTCTAAAATAGACACTAAGATTTAAAAATTTCATAGATGCAAATAATGCAACATCTCACTACCATAGAGTACATACCCAAACTTTTAGGAACATAACCTATGATAATGGTATGTTAAAGCAAAACAATTCCAACTTACACATGGCATCAACTAACATCATTTAAAAGTCAGCAAATTTTAAAACCATTCATTGCATTAATCCACAAAATTTACATCATTTCCTTTAGACGAAAATATATATAACCTCATACAGGTTCTAACAAAAATGACAAAATGCAAGACACAACACTCCTGGAGCCAGTTGCCAGACCTCTGAGCCATAACAAAATTCAAAGGTCCTTTAGTTCTGTCTAAAGAACTAGGTCTCTTGTCTCGTACCTGAAAAACTACATTGCAATTTTTATGAGTTTTGCGAACTCAATGAGTGAACCATCATTGATGATTTCACCGGATCACATACACATAATACATATTTTACAGATACTCATTTAGATCATAAACACATTCCAGATGTTCACATAACATAGTATATCACAAGATCACATAGTTCACATTGCTAAGCATAGCAAATAAATCACAGCAATTTATCACTCATTCAGCTTTGCAAATCATTCAATAAATTTCAGTCTTATAAAGGCATATGCATGAGACTCACATTCTTTCTTATTGTTATGACCGAGTGCCTATCACAAACTTATACAAATACTGGCCCATAGGGCTCAGTCAAACAGAATCACGGAGCATAGCTCTACGTGCAAAATCAAAAATCACGGAGCAAAGTTCTACGTGGAAGCGTTTCATACTGGCAACTCAAGTCACAACGCCTTTATCTGAGCATGCATTTTATGAAATGCAATAATTTATGAATATCTCATATATCACAATCTTATACAAATGCTCATATAAGATTTCACAGTCATCGGATCTAAGTCTGGCATTCAACTTTTGTTGAGAATCAAATGTCAAAATTCATATCAAATCAAAACACTCCCAATATATGCCCAACTATTAAACTCTTTGGACTTGAGGTCAGGAATCTAAAAACAATTCACAAACAGTTCAATAATATTGGAAGTTTAACAAATCGAATTAAATTTGTCAAATTCATATCAAATCAAAACACTCCCAATACATGCCCAACTATTAAACTCCTCGAACCTCAGGTCCGAAATCTAGAAACAACTCATAAACAGTTCAATAATATTGGAAGTTTAACAAATCAAATTAAATTCAAATGAAATCAATCCTAGGAAATCATCTAGGTTGACTCACAATACGCTCCAAGAAGCTATTGCCTAGATAGCCTGGCAATGTCTGATTGACGTTCGATGTGCTCCTCTAAAATATATACAACACATTCACAAATATCACATTTTTACACAAATGTACAAGTGTTCTTTTACGCACATCAATGTACAGAAAATATGCACAATGCATATTCAATGACAATTCCGGGTATCTTATTGCAATTCTCATCATCAAATCGAGCAGATATCAAAGCCCTCATTAACATCATTTGTATTTATAACTTGGACCATAATAAAGCAAATGTGAAATCCATTACATAACTTAATTGACCACTTCAGATTTTCTACCCACATGAATCAACTTTGCATAATTAATCTGATAGGGTAAATGACAAAATTAGGCAACACTTCCTTATGGAAAGTTGTTCTAAAGTGTCTTAAGTTTCTAATGACTCTAAGATCCTCCAATTTCATTTAGTATTTAATGAGTTATGCACAAAATACTACAGACTATGCACATTTAAACTTTTAGTTACTACATGATCATACCATCTAATTGAACAACTCATATCTTTCAGCTCAGATATCCAAAAATTACAAACTTTATACTAATTTAAAGCTAAGAGAATAAGCTACAAATTTGGTGAAGAAAAATCAACCTAATTTGGCCCATATCAATACAGTTTATTCAATAATCACAGGATATGATTTCTGTCCCTGATAATGCTACAACCTAAGATAAAACTCAGTTTCATGCCAATTTTGAAAATCTTAGAGACAGAATTAAAATTTGACTTCTTCACAAAAGTTGTATACATATGTCTCTAGTTTAATATGAATTAAAAATCAACTCATTCAAAAATATACAACTCGAATTATAATTAGAAAACCGAAGCATGATCATGAAATTTTCCAGTTCATAACATTCCAACAGAGTTCTACAATTTCACCGTATCAATCAGTTTCAAATCAATTCAGATAACTCTAAATTTGTACGGAGAGAAAGGAAAATGTTGTAGGAATCCATTGGTCTAAGTTTCAAGTTATTTGGAGTTCGGATGAAAAAGTTATAGGCAAAAGACTTAGGGTTGTTCAAAGAAATACTCTAGTTTTTAACCCATACATGCAACCACCACCCTTTTCTCTCTTTAACACACAAAACTTCATCTTCTTCATCGAAAACCCAGATTTTTTTCCCACTTTTTCATTTTCTAACTAATTCATCCATTGCATAAACTAACTTTCTTATCCTCTTTTCAACTCAACAACTTACAACAAATCAAGAATCCAAGGTTCAAAATTTCAAATATAAACCTCCATGCTCTCATCACCGAATTGCTTCCTCCTACAACAACTCATGCAAGCATTTATGTACAATATTAGAACATCAGTAAAATCACCTACCTGGTTCCACAAAGTCTCCAGCAAGTGAGACTGAAATAATAGCAAAAACAATGCAACGGTTGATGTTTTGGTGGATGAGCTAAAGAAGAGCTTTAGTGAAGGGGGTTGTTTCGTGAAGAACAAAGATATAAAAATATCAATTAAAAAATTTTCCCTCCAGCCACACACTTCACCCTTGCATGTGGGCCATGTGTCAACATGCAAGGTCGCCACATGTCACTCTTCCATTTGTCACTCTTTTATTTTTTTTTTCAAAATACCCCAAAATTTTTAAAAATTTGTAAAATTTATCAAAAATTTCGAAATAATAAGATGGCTCTCCAAATAAATTTTCAACTCAAAAATAATTCACCAAAAATTTCTAAAATATCTGAAATGTACAAAAGTTGCCAAATCACATTTAATACATTTCAAATAAATCCACAATTTCCATTTATAAACCAATTTATCCGGAAATGCCAATGAATGCATGTACAATCATATGAATGTGCAAAATAAATTTGTATGTCACTATTAATTATGCATGATGTGCATTTTCCTAATTTCTCATAATTCTCCATAATTCACAATTATGGCCCTAACATGGGTAACGGGATGTTACATCCTTGAATACCGTTAGTATGTTCGAGAATATGCCCTATGAGCGTGGGGTGCTACAATCCATCTAAGCACGCTCATATTGCAATCACGTTACTTTATGACCCAAGTTTGTAATAATTAGAGCCATTATATAATAATCCTTATACATATAGATACTTTTCAACCTTCTTATCAAAGTCACATGATGTCTTGCATCATTAGACTTAACACTACTCAATTATATTAATCATTTTTTGTCTTAGATCTAAATCTTGCCTATCATCAAGGATTACTATCAATATGCACTAACAAATGTTAATTTTTGCCTACTTTTGAGTTTTTATTGACATTGATTTTTGTTAAATACTTGTACGTCTTTATCAAGTTCCTTATCAATATGTCATCTGCATACAAATTTGAGTATAAAGTGTCATTCAGGTGTTGTCATCACTTACATGATTATATTATTTAGACTTAGGAAAATCACTTATATAAGAAAGAATTAACTGCTCTAGTCAAAATAATTCGTAAGCTTCCTTTATTAGTGGTTTTATTAAAAACTCCTTAGCCAAAATTTGAAGACAATACACATTACCTACTTACCATCTACCTTGTCCATTAGATAGTCTACTTTTGCATAACCCCCTCTTAAGAGTAGGCTTTTGTTGTCGAGTCATTGCCTCCTTTTGTTTAATCTTTCGTGACTAGTAAATTCACTTATTCCTCACAATTCCATTTTTGAGCATTCACAAGAAAAGTCTAGCCCCTCATAAATGAAGAAAACATTTTCTTGCCTTAACAACTTTTTTGACTTAGTGTTAGAAGATTCTCCTACCTTATATTTTTCCTTCTCATAGTAATTTTGAATTTTATCATTTTTCTTTCCATCTTTGGTGGTTTAAATTAGTTATGGAATATGGAGACTATCAAAAACATCTACAGCCTCAATTGTAATAAAAAGGTCTTTCATATTTTCCCTTTAAAGCTTAACATGTGCCCAACCTTGCAAGTTATGTATGAATTGCCTTACATACTCTCTCTTAGATTTCCCACCTCAACTAGTCTAAAGCTTTCCTTGAGATCCAAGAAGTGTTGTTGGGGAAAAAGTAATATATCGATTCCTTCTTCATCTTCTTTCAAGTGTTAATGGGAGATATAAATGTATTGATGTTATTGAACGTTCTTATTCATGACCACATCTTTGCATCATATTTGGTATACATTATGATGATTGACACTATTGAATTAGTCATCTTTTTTCATTGCAAATTATTATTCTATATTCAACAAGAAATTTTAGAGCTCTTTGATATCTGTTCACTAACGAAAACCTATAGCTCTCACACATTCACCACAGTTCTCTATGATCAAACCCTTAATTCATATATATCCATATCATGTTTGAACAATAAGAATTCATATCTCATTTCTTCACAAGGTTCCAATTGTTCTTAGAGTGTCCTGTTTTTTCTTGAAGCTCCAATACTAAATCTTAAACTATTATAACAAAGAAAATATACCCTTATTTGTTAGGTTAAAAAGGCAATGATTGCCTTTATAAACCTTTGTGCAAGATTGTTTCAACTAGCTATTATAAATAAAACAATACAAAAACTCCTAACCAATAATACTAGTTGTTACAATCTTTTATAGGATGCAGTAAAATTAAATAAGATTATTAAATTCCTCATCTGATAATCAATTTTAAGTCTGTTAAAGTCTAACTTAGCCTCCCTTCTTGATCACAGACCAATAAGTCCGCTTGTTTTCAAACATCTCATACTACTTTTGTTTAAGTTATTCAATCACTCTTAGCGCACAAGTGTTTAACATAACTTAACTGAATGAAATGAATAAGAGAGATATTATTTGAGAAATGAGAAAGAGGGAGGAAGCTTTTTAATATAGAGAACGATGATAATTAACCTTTGTATGGTTCTAAAAGATCTGATTGTGAAAGGAAGTATGGAAGAATAGGCCTCGCGAAGCATGCAATTGAAGGCCATAATTGTGTCTTTTTGCTTAAACATACTCAATTAATCTTAAATAGTTTTTTTTCTTATAATCTAAACTTTTCATATTTTAAAATAATTAATTAGAACATTCTTAGGTATTTAGGTTTCTCAAATTACAAACTTATTATACTTTTTGTGAATTATTAGTTTTAATAAACTAATTTGATTATACATTTTCTTTTTGAATAAGATCTAATATGGTTTTAGAACTTAAACTATGCAATTTTTGCAATCTTAATTCCAAAATTCATATAAATAACAATCAAACTTAAAATTAAATTATAAGATTAAACATTACTCTGATACCACTGTTGAAAAATCAAGATAGGATTCAATCCCATAAGTAGCGAAATAAGAAGATAACTTTTTTGTTAGTTTTTTCAAAAGCCAAAATCACTAAAATTTTATAATACGATTAACGCACAAATATAATTAAGCATGAATATTAATTCATATCTTATTGTGAAGTTTGATCCTTTTCTTGTCATTTCTGAAACTATTTCTGAAATTAATTCATTTCAACCACCATAGCTGCACATTTGTTTGACCTCTAACGATATCCTCAAAACATGTTTGATTTCGATATCGATTTATCTCAGCTACCGTAACTACTCTTATTTGGGCCTAATCATGTTAGTTATCCACCATAGTAATTGATTTAATTAATTACATTTGAAAACCAGTTTTAAAATATCATTTTACTTTGGCCAAAGATTTTTCAAAATAATACTAGTCGAGGATAATAAAATACTCTCTCTAATCACTTTAGGATGATGAATCTTATATTGATCACCCAACTAACTTTATATGGTTCATACTATATCCAATGAATACTGATTAAACTATCCAATGGCTACAAATTTAATTATCATTGACTATAATAAGTCACAGTTAGTATCGAAATATAACAATTCTCACATGAGATATTTTGGAGATTTTAAGTCAAATGATCACTCATATAATCATCACAATAAGAATTTCATAAACATATAGGTAATGCTTCTTATGAAATTCACATATAGGGTTACTTCAGTAAATTTGTTCTTTAATAAATACCAACATATTTGTTTAAATATCCCTACACTTTAGTTTATGAGATTGACTACTTCCTTTCTAAAGGAAAAAACATAATGCGTACAGTCTTTTTACATTCTATTAATGTCTAATATCAATAGAACAATGACTAGTAACAATTTAAAGATAATATATAAATGCAATATGATTTTTTCCAGGCGTATAGGGAAAAGATTCCCACGATGGACGTATAAAACCGTAGGATTGTCATATTCTCAAGGCACCACTTAGGAAAGACTCATAGCGCAACTAACAACGAGAAAAGTTGGTCTTTTTAGGGTGAACGGTAATATCAAATTATGGTCACCATCATATATATATATATATATCATCTTGTCATATCTGCATGTGGGTTTACAGAAAACAGCTTATCTATTATGTAAGGGTAAGACTGTGTACTATTAGACCCCCTAAATCCTGCTTCACTGCTGGACTTTAGGGTATGAATGTATGATGATGATAACGACATTAATGCAATATGGATCTCTTAATTATAATCTCATTATAATTTTATTTGTAATGTATATTTATCTTATAAATTTTTATCATATATATCTAAATATATATAAGATAAAAATATTTTTAAATAATTATGTTACTAAACTATAACTAACCAATTAAGGAATAAACCAACACTTTTTACCAGGAAAAATGAGGAGATGAGCAATCATAATTTCATTGCTATATATATTTATCCTAGATATATGTCATAAATATTTAAATATGTATAAAATATTAGGGCCTGTTCTTTCTTTTCTTGTTTTTTGTTTTCATTTTTAAATTTAGTAAAAAATGTCTGCTTGAGTTTTTGGTTTATATTTCTTCTAGTTTTTAAAATTTATGAAATCACAAAATGTAATTTTTGTTTTTTTTATAATCTAGTTTAATATCAATTAAATATATATTATTTAATTATTTGATATCATCAATCATCATTATCATCATCAAATCAATTGAATCTCACACCAATATAGGGTCTGAGGAGGTCAATAATACGCAACCTTATCTCTACAGAGTAGAGAAATTATTTTCAATAGACTCATATGCAAATGTAACATGAAGTAGCTAGGCACATATAAATAAATAAATAAATAGAATAAAGTAATAATAAATAATTAAAATAATAAATAATAGATATTATTATTAAATAAAATAAATAAATAAAAATAAAAAACAATACAATAAAATAAAAGACTAACAACTTATCAATAAAATGCCTAGCTTGCAAATAGGATACAAACAGCAGGAGATTCAAATACAAATCTAACCTTACAAGCAATCATAATAAAGATGCATTCAAGAGTTAAAAGCGATACTTAGAACGTATGCACTTAAGAATAAAAATGAAATAACTAGACGGTGATAGAAACCATTACCAGATCCTTTACAAATACATAACCTAACACTGACGGTTCAGAAACGAGCTCGCGCTTAAATTTGGAAAGCTCCACTTGACCACCTGCAAGAAAATATGTGAAGGAAAATAACAATGTAATGACAAGTGAAAAGGAACTTAGTACCCTACCCTCACAAGGAGTTAAAATCATGCTACTAATAACCATCAATTGTATACTGAAATGACACCTAGATTCTAGGCTCCAAGCGAAAGTGATAGCCATACCCTATAATGGAGAATGAAAGCAGCTTGATCCAAGTGATGGATTCATAGTTTGAAGGTGAAAAACTGAAAAATAAAAATCAGGTTCAAATTCAACTTCAACTTATCCTATTACTCGAATATGGCAACAGTATCTCATCCACCTTAATCCTTTTGTTCACCGCCAAAGACAAAGCCAATATAATTATTTGAAATATTAATAAGAATTATGAATAATTTAATTTAATATTATATATTTAATTTTTATAATTAAATAATTATTAATAAATAGAATTAAATCTACGATAACTTAAATATATATAAAATTTAAATAAATTTTGATTAAATAATTACATTTTAATTTTTAGATTATTTATTTTAAAAATAATTTTATTGATAATTTATTAATAAATGTTACATAAGAGATTAAAATAAATTTAATTAATAAAAATATTTTTTAAAATTTCATCTAATATATAATTATCGTTAATAATAAAAATATAGCTATATTGATATTAATAATAATTTTATTTTTATTTGACAGGAAACTTAAACAAAAAAATAAAAATAAAAACTAAAAACTACAAAAAAGAAAGAACTAGAGCTAAACAGCCCCTTAATAATTTTATTACTAAAATATAATTAATCAATTGATATTTTTAAAAAAACCAGGAGATGGCCAATACCCAACGTTACCAAATGGAAGGCTCCACGTAAGGGAAATGTTCCGACCAAGTACGCTTTGAAAATCAGCGTAGGAGCTGGAGGAATTAATTATTAATTAAGAGACTTCAAGTGAGATCTTATCCTGGAGACTGAGATGCTCGCATACATTTAGACTAAACAACACGTGCCTAACCGGAGGAATTATTAAGAGATGAGACTTCGAGTGAGATCTTATCCCGGAGACTGAGATGCTCGCATACATTAGACAAACAACACGTGCCTAACTGTTTTTTTCCTTATTCGTTCCTATAAACTCATGATAAACTTGACGTCGGTGAAGTTTATACATAGTTGTCTGAAAATGGAAAGGTTATCCGCATGCCAGAGTTTACTGCTTTCCTGATGGTGTTTTCTTCATTAAAGCCTGAGTTTTATTGCCTACCTGTCCAAAGACTCCAAGTGCCTCAAGCAACTGATATAATCTAGCTGTTGAAACTCAACTTGGCTAAATACACATCCATATCAAGTACACCAAATGAAGTACAACAAACTAACCAAATCACATGGCATGGAGTCAAAAAGTCACAGCTTTAATTGTGATTCTTTAAACCTAATATACTCTCAAGTCTGAACACCTCCAAACCATACAAAAGGACCAATAACCCATCAAAAACAATACACATCAAAGAGAAATTCCCTCATTTTACACCATTTCCAGGGGTTGAAATTGCCAGATCAGGCCAAGAGAAACAATCTCCACCACCAACAAACCCATTCTCCCCACTCTCAAACTGCCACATGTTGCCCATCCCAGGCGCAGCTCCGCCGTTCCCTCCTACACCAACACCACTTTCTCCCACTCCAGGAAATGGCCAGACCGCTCTCCCAAACCCAAATCCAACATCCTCAAAACCCGATCCAATCCCCAACCCAAACCCACCCAAAGCCAGAAACCCAGGCCCTTGAGTACTCAACAATGAAGAAAAGCTCCCAGTCATCGTGCCACTGCCTGCACTCCCTTTCCCCTCACCACCGTTTAATTGCACAGCCGGACCCATACTTCCGGGTAGCGGAACCAGCACGGGGGTGGACGCCAACGGTAAGCCATCCGCGGCAGTGGAGGAGCCGACAATGACTGAACTAGCTGTTGTGCGTGATCGCTTAGCGTTCTTCCTTGTGCCACCACCGACGGGGATGTCACGGAGAGTGCCACCGTGAGTCCAATAACGGCGACAGGCTTTGCAGAAGTGGCGAGGCTGAGAAAAGTTGTAGTTGTTGTAGTAACAGAACTTGGTGTTGGTGGAGTCGCAGCGAGGACACGGCAAGTGTTCCTGTTCGGGAGGCGGAGCTCCGGGGCTGGTCTGATGGGGCTTAGTAGTCAACTTCCTTGTGGACTCACTTGCATCGGACGGCATTTTAGGGGTGAAAAGAAGAGTTTTTTAGTAGTAGGGAAAGACAGGGGAAGAAGGTGGCGAGCTGAGATTCTATGTAATATAGGGAGAACAACTTCTGGATGTTATATGAGAAGGAAGAGCAGCTTTGTAGTGTTTTTGTTGCGCACGACATGTCAGTCGGCTCTCCTGAATGGGGTCGGCTAATTGTCTTAGCTAGGTGTGCGGCTCCTGTTTTCTCTCCATCTCTGTTACTGTGCCCTTGAAAGAAGACATTGTTTTTTTGGATGTTGGAATGAAGCTATTGTTTTGTTTTTCAACCTATGATTAAGACTGTTTGCAAGGGTTCAGCTTCAGCATTCCTTTTTCTCAAGTGGTGGGGGAAGGATTTGATAAGTTAGGTGGTGACATTACCCATTGCTGGTCCTGCACCGAAAATCTCTTCTTCTTATTCTGTTGGAGTTTTAAATTCTAACACAAGAAAAAAGAAGAACACTCCCTCCTTTCCTTTTGTTTAACAATTTTAGCACTTTCTCTTTTGTCACGAAGTATTCACAGTTCATATTATATTATATTTTTCACTACAATTATATTTGATACTTTGAACTTAAACTCTTAATATATTCATCAATTGATATAGAAGCGACAAAGTTAGATCATAATTAAAACAAATGTCAAACGTGAGAAACTTTAATCATTTGATGTGGGATTGCACCACTAAGATCTTTGTCAGCTAATAGGCCGTGTGTGTGTGTGTGTTCTTTAACTAAATCTAAATGCACAGATCCTGTGGGCTATACCTAATCCCACGTAATAGAATAATAATTGTGATGGAAAAAAATAAAAAAACAAAAGGATAAGAAGAAGAAGGAGAAAGTTGAGAGTGGCAAAGCGGGAAGAAGTTCAGTAGTGGGGCGACAGGATGAATAAGGACTGTCGGGCAGCGTGGGAAGCAATAATTGGGTCTTTCCTCTGATTTCGGACGCATCGGATAAGATTCCTTCTCTCTTCGTACAGCGACACTCACTCTCTCCAATCCCCAACTCCGGATTTCTCGCTCTACCGAAACTGTTCTCGTTCTTCCCACACAGTCCTCTGTTTTCCTTACTTGGCCACACAGTATCTTTTCCTTCTATCACCGTCGATCGCCTTCCTCTTCTGGTTACGATTTAATCTTATTATTGTAACCCTTGTGTTGTTCGTTGGATTGCGTTTGCGAATTATTCAGTTTCATTTCATTGTATTGAAACATTTTTGGAAAAACATTTTGTTTAGACTAAAGGCACTTCCCTTAGCATTTCAGGATTGGTGCAAATGCAATTGGCAGTCGGCAGAAGAACTTCCTAGACAAGTCTTAGCGCTATTTGAGTTTAGCATGTTAGATAATTTGTTTTTAATATATGTTTAATACTTATATAAAATTATTAAATGAATATTAAAAGTAATAATTACAAATTATTATTAAATAATTAAGAGATTTAATTATATAAGATTTTATCAAACTAAATTAGTTATAATTAAATTAAAAAGTAAAAACTCTATCTTTAACACAAAACTGTTTAATTGTTAAGTTATAAATTTATTTTCATATAAAATAGTAGTTATGATATAATTAACCTATAAATTTCTATCAAAAACTACTCTTACACGCGGAGTTTCAACTCAGTCAAAGCCAACAAGTCAAGGTAGCTTCCAGGAGTGGGATCCAGATGACCATAGGCATAGAAACGTGTCAGCGATCAATTGCTGTTGCCATTGGGCACGCGAGGCACAGCATCGGAGCCAGCCAGCCAGCCAGCCAGCCAGCCAGCGTCAGTTTGTGTCTGCTATACATGATCATACGTAGCTTTCATTTCAAACGGCCCATCAACAGACACATGATAAGTCTATATTTTCGTCTTCCTTCCTGTTCTTACATCGTTTCAGGCTCAGAAGTAGAAGTCAGAACAAGAGTGTCAGTGCTTCGATTTAGCCTTTTTTTTCCTGGGTTCGGGCTTTTAGTTCTCAATTATGGGCTAATCCTGAAAACTCATGATTCTACTCGGACAAAATGTCAAAGCTTTTAAGAGACGACACCATTAAATGTTCTATGGAATGTCAAAGCTTTTAAGAAATAATAATATTTAATGCTTTTGGAATAATAATTTTTATGAAGCATTTAATGCTTCTCAGAAATCATGCTTCTCTACTCAAATAACCCATTCTACATTTCACATAAGTAGACAAGGCACCCTGCTTACCATCGATGATTCGTAAGCAGACTAAGGTATTTGGGATAGTCTTCTTCGTTATCTGTGCATAGCTCCAAGCACCGTCTAGCATACACAAAGCACGACACAATTTTCAAGTTAACTATGTACAAAGTAAAGTGGTTCCTTGGATTTTTGAAGGAAGAAGAAGCTTTAAAGCAACTCAATACCTCTGTTTGTGTCTCTATCCCTGTCACCCCAGAGCTGCGTCTTAAGATATCAATCCCACGACGATTCTTCCATGACTCTTATCCCTAGAAATTGACGGTACCAAAAACTCTTTTTGAGTTTTCTTTCTCAGCTCATGAATTTTATCTGTTAAGTTCTTTTCTTTTTCTGGAGTTTTCTATTCATGTTAGCCTATATATATACCTGCTTAACATGAAAATATAACGGTTGGGTTCGCAATTGATGGCTCTGATAAAGACCTGCCCTTTTTCATTACTGTGACGTATTTGTCCACACTCTTGCTTCATTGAACCATTTGCCCTCTCTTCACGGGCATAAGAAACAAGAAGATTAGGCCCCTTGATGATTGACATAATTTTTAGCTAATATTCAATGTGTCCGGTTCGGGCCTTTCTTACCCATTTCGATTCTGGGTTCATTCTCATTCCCTGTGCTCCTCTGCCTGCAATTCCTTTTATGGGATTTCTTTGAATTTATTGCGAGTTCTACTTCTACCAGAGTCTTTATACACTCCTCCTGCTCTTTCAATTAGTGAGTTTCTGACATGTGTTATTCATTTTCTGTTGATGCGTATGTCCCTATTTCAATTATTCCAATAGATTAGAAGTTGAAGGTTCGGTAGTCATGTTAAGCAGCTCATGAAAATATATAATTTTTCAATATATTCTTGAGTTTTCTTTTTGCTTCCTTATGGCTTAGTCTGAACTACTTATATTTCTCTTATTGTCAAAATAACTGAAGAATGCTTTTGTAGGATGATAGCGTCGAGGTGGAAACCAGCAGCGGAAGTTGCAGAGTCGAGGTAATAGATATTTATATTCAGGTATAGATATTTATTCTTTTAACTATGAGAAGATTTTTTTTGATTGAAAATTATAGTTATATGCATCAACTAGATGAAGCATAAAAATTAGTTTGCACAAACATGCATATATATGAGAGGTCAATAGGTTACAACAATTTCTTTCACAAGTTGTTGAGCAAAACTAGCGGCATGGATATCAGGTTGTTATATATGTTCTTGCTTTGGTATAACTACTAAAACTGCCTCAGAAGACAATGGATCATGTGCAAT
>JANVCQ010000232.1:7028138-7038954 GCA_025531925.1 Erythroxylum plowmanianum
TAAAGTTATGAATAATAATAAGCAAATTCTTTTCAAATAATACATTTATTAATCATAAGTAATATTCTTATTAATATTGTAACAACCCGTGCAAAGCACGGAGTTTAGAACTAGTTATGGGTTAATCCTGAAAACTCATGAATCTATTCCTACGTACAAGTCATGAAGCTGAGATTCTGTCCCTATATCAATGGCTTTTATTTCTTTAAGGGCTTCAGCCAATTACGCATACTAATTGCTACGGCCCATCTTCTGATTTTTTTTAATATCCAACGTAACTTATTAGTTATATATTTTAAATAAATTACGATGACTCAAATAAACAATAGATTCAAGTTAAAAGGTTAATAATACCAGCTAATACAAGTTTTATAGAGATTATTATACGATTATCATTTGATAAGTCTGATGATTAAAGTTATGAATATGCACCATAATTCATATCAATTTTGATATAAGTTAGTATTAGGTATCACTTAAAATTATAAAATAGTTTCGCTATTTTTATATAACTATAAATGAATTGACTTTAATCATATACTTATATTGCAAAGTTATTAAAATATTCTATTTTTTAATAATCAAAATGTTTATAATATAAATTATATATCCCTTATTATAATTAATAATAGACATTAAAATATGTTATTTCATATTATTTATTTATTTGCGTATTTGTTTGTTTGTTTATTTTATCGTTATCTTTAGTTTTTTAATGCAGTTACTTATTTATTTTTTTTCAAATTTTTATTTTTCTTTTTTTTTTCTTATAGATTTATCAAAAACATATTCTTTACTAGTTTACTAGTTAAGAATAAGGTTTCTAAATCTCTCCAGACCTTGTATCTAAGCAAAATTTCTATTAGAATGTTATTATAATTGTTATTGTATTAAAATTAAGGATATAATGATTTTTTAATTTTAATCATTCAAAATTTTTGAATATATAATATTTATTTAATATTTGTGATATTTCAATTTAGATCTTTATTCTTGTTAACTTAATTAATAAAAAATCAAAATTTTATGATACATCTCAATATAAGGATTCATATGGCACGCACTGAAGTAAATTTCGTATTGTATCGGTTGATATTAGCCCGAAGGTACTGTACTAGCTTGAAAATCGTACAAAATTATTTTGTTCCGTCAGTACCGGTCATTATTGATGATTTTGTTCTGGTACCAACTGATACTGACTGATATTTGAAATATCGATCAAATAATTATTGGTGTCGTAAAAATTAAAAGTTGAGGGATTGATTTGTAAATAAAAACTTAACTAACAAAATTAACTCCCCATGTCTGTCACTTTCTCTCTCTTACATACACACATTTTTTATTTTACTCTCTCTCTCCTATTTGTCTCTACTCACCATCCCAGCCCAGTCCTAGCATCATCTCTAATCTCCCCCATGCAAACAACACAGTAATCACAGACCACCATTGCCTTGTGGGTCATGCCATCAGCCACCATCCCAACTTCATAGTAGTCAGGCCAATTACCCAATGCCCAACTGCATGCTGCAAGCTTCCACCTTTGGTCAAACCACTAGTCACTCTCTCCAACGACCACCACCACCTCGCCTTTGGTCCTCTGATCACCATAAGTTGTCTTCTCCAGTTCAACTACTCACCTGGACAGATTGCACTTTGCAAATCAGGATTTTCAATTTTCCATATCCAAATTCAAACTCGACCCTTAATTGTAGTTTCTGGTTATTTGTGTGTTTTAAGTTGCTTGTTTTTGCTTTAAATTGTAATTGCATTGTGTTTTTGTTGTATCATGTGTGTTTTATGAATGGTTTAAAAGTTGAAATTGTTTGTGTAAGTTAGTTCAATTTCAATAACATTTAGGCATTGTGAATTTACGAAGAAATGAGATCAAAATAATATTGTGTATGAATTATGGAAGAATATTTAAGTATTAAGATTTGTGGTTTGAGAATTGTGTATAATTCAAGAATATGTCATCTTATTTTTATTTTAATAATCTTAAAAATGAAATCAAAAGTTAATGCATTAAGTTGTTAATTAATTTATATGAAACATACAATTTACTAATTATTGTTTGCATAAAAAAGTGTTTAAAATATGATTAATCATTTAAATATAAGATTTAATATATAATTAAATAATTTAATATATGTAATTAAGTTAAGAAAATTAAATGTTTGCATTTTTATATTGTTTATTGTTGTTAGGAAATAGAATTATAAATATTAATCTTAGCTTATGAAGAACAAATACACATTTATCATCTTATCTTGTGAGTAGTTAAATACATAATAGAAAAAATGATGTGAATTTATTAATTTAGTTTTAAAATATGCCTTCATTTTTTTTACAGATAAATGGAAGAAAGTTCAAATACTCTTTGATAATTCAACCACTTCAAGAAGATTTAATAATCTAACTTTGACTCATGTTTGATTGATTCCCAAAAATAAAGAATCATACCATTTGTTTGGTTGTAACAAGCATTTGAAAGATGAAGAAATTACCAGATTAAAGAAGCATTTAGCTAGGGTCAAAGATGATGTAGAACTTTATAAAAAAGTTAGCCATGATGTGAAATGGCAATGAAGACTTTGCTTGAAGAGTATTAACATGAGAAAAATAGAAGGCAAAGATTGGATTACAAAATTAGTAGTGGAAGTTCTTATGTTGGTGTTCAGGATGATAGTGAGAATGTTAAAGGTGGTAGTATTCCTTCCCAATAGGAAGTGAATGTTGCAATTCATATTGCAATCATCAATGAGAGATGAGAAAGATAACTTTATTCTCTGTTATTTGTAGTTGAGGCATTTCTGAATCTTAGCATCTATTTTAGATCAAGTTTTATAAAGAAAGTTGAAGTTAACAGGGAAATACTATTAACTATTACACCAGTTATTGCCCATGAGATATCCAAGATCTCCTAAGCTCATAGTTGGAGATTTATAAGGATGTTTATCGTGATTTTTGGATGTCAATTGCTATTCGTCAAAAAGATAAACATCTAGGTTTTTTTTTGCACTTTTGTCACTTATTGAAAATCATTCATCGTTTTATTTTGTTTATAATACTACTTTTGTTGTCTTACAATTGCTTAGTAGGATCAATTCAAAAATAGCCTTCTAGAATTGTAAAAGTTTACAATTTAAATTTTAAGTCAATATGTGAGTGCAATAGGGTGTGAAAGAAATTGGAACACACTTGAATTCATCAATTCTAAGAAAAGGAATAAATTGGAGCACAAAAGATTGAATAACTTGGTCATTATTTGACACAATTTAAAGTTTAGGGAAATGTATGTTATTATCATTATTAAGTTAGATATAATTTCTTATAATTTTTAATAATTTGATTTTATTATTTACTAAGGCTCTTAATAGAACAATTAGTTCTGTCAAGGTTTTGAATTTTGTTTCGTACCGGCTGATATTGTGCGGAACGGGGTAAAGGTGCTTGTGTATCAGATGTAAATACCGATCGATACTGACATATTTTGTCTAGAACCGATCAGTACGTATGGTATTTATAATACCGGCCATATACTGGTCGATACCAAAAATTTTAAAAAATATGGGACTTATTAGCAAAATTTTCAAATTTTTTAAAAAATTAGTCTCCCCTTCCTTTTTTTCAAAATTTTTAATTAGTTATTTAGATAAACTTTTATTGTGATTTTTTAATTTTTAGTTTTAAAATAAAATTAAATATTTTTATTACTAATAATAGTTATTATAAATTAAATAAAACTTAAAAAAATTATTTTAATTTAATTTATTTTAATCTTTTATATAATATTTATTAATAAAGTATTATTAAAATTTCTTTATTTTTTAAATAAATAATTTAAAAATTATTATTCAATTTATAAACTAATATTTATTAAATATTTTTATTATTAAATCAAATTTTATTTGAAATTTATATATTTTAAAAATATTTTAAATTTTAATTATATTTATTAATAATTATTAAATTAATTTAAATTAAGGTATTTAAATTGTATCCTTATCACGAACTTTTGTTGTAAATTGCAATAATGTGAGAGTTAAGGATATGTTTATTCTTTTTATTGGATGTTTTGATGTAATTATTACTTATTATATAATGAAAATTGAAATTGTAATATTTTAAATACTTTGTATTGTTCTAATTTTATATTTGTATGATGATAATTGTCTTTTATATAAATTGTGGTTATTATTTATATGTGAAATATCTAAAATTCTTATTATTTCATATTAATTGTGATTATTATTTATTGTTATAATTTTTGAAGACAATGTTAAAAGTATATTGTACAACTGCACAATATGAAAATGGATTATTTTGTATTTTTTTTTTAAAATTCAGGGACTATTTCATAAATTTAAAAATTATTCGAAACGGTATCTAGTATTAAACGGTACCGTACCAGAACTCAATATGGTACTAAGTTCAGTACAATATTCGCAACATTGAATTCTATAGATCCAATATTTGCCTTGGTCATATCAATCTTTTGGCATATTAAGTTTCTGAGGGACCGAATTTGATAGATGAGAGTGACTTGAAAGATAATCTTGGATATGAAAGTATTAATATGTCATTTGATGCAATGAATTTGAATGATTATGAAAATGAGACTCTTCTCAAAAATGAAAATTTTGTACTAAATGAGAATTAGGGTCAATGCAATTTGAGTAGATATTCGATTGAATAAAATTTCAAGTTTTTTTATTTCTCCTCCTCTTTTAATTTACTTATATTATTTTGTATATGTTATAATTGTGTATATTTTTGTTTCAGGCTTCAATTCTAGTTGGCCCTTCTGTACGAACTCTTATTATAAATTGCAATTATTAGAGAATTATTAATATTTATTTTCTTTTTATTTGATGTAGTTATTATTTATTATATGATAAAATTGTAATATTTTAAATACTTTGTATTGTTAATAATTTCATATATGATGATTAAATAATTTTTTCATATTAATTGTCATTGTTATTTATATGTAAAATATGAGAAAAATAGTATTAATAATAATAAATAAATTGTTGTTATTTTAAAATTTCATTATTATGATTTTTAGAGACAAAGTTGATGTAAAATTATAAATTATACAGTACAATATATTGAAGGACTATTTTACAATTAAAAATTTTAAAAAATGTTTTATATATTTAAAAAATTACACGAAACAATATTTGGTATTGACTAGTGTGAGTATAGTATTGTACCGAAACCAAATTCGAGAATGGTACTAATATGATATTCATAATATTGATGACACCACAATTTTTATATTATTTTTGGCTAGTATGAGACGACATACATCACCTTGATGATTTTTGTCTAATATACGAGGATTTTACACGATAACATGGTAGAAGGGTAAAAAAGGTGAAAGCATACAATGTCACATTGACATATAGGATTTAAATTCCATCAAGGGCTTGATGCATAAGCCCAAATTGAGTTGAACCAATGCCCGTACATTTTAATCATGCACAGAATTGAAATCAGTTTGAGTCATAAAATTGCAAATTCAAGGCCTCCACTTTCAAATTATATGACTTGTGTGAATGTTTTCATTTGAATTTATGTTCTCTCTCTCAATTTTAATAATGATTTTATTAAGCTAAGTCAATAAGAAACGAATAGAAGAGTTCAGTTTCTAGAGTTTTGACTATGGTACAAATAATTTTTAAAAAATCATTTAACCTTTAATAGTTTAAAAGTTATGCAGGACAATTTTGAAAAGTGAAATTCAAATTTAGTTAAAGAAATAAAGATGGACCATTTTAATTTGCAATAGGCTTTATTGGTTAAGTTACAATTCAAATTGTTTTGTTTAAGCTTATCGTAATCCAGGTTTCCTTTTCTGGCTAGTCCAATATAAAATTGGAATGAGAAGGAATGCAAGAAGTAGGCTACCTTCTTGGCGGGTAAGCAACTGACGCACATTTTCTTGCAGCCCAGGCCCCAGGGGCAGCAACCTATCTCAACAAACCTTGACCCTTGTCCTGTGACTGTAAGACCGAATTAATGAAATACGTTTACGATGTATATAGTACTGGTGTTTCTGTGGTCTTTAAGATCTGCCGTAAGATAAAACTCTTGCAATTAAACGGAAGAAAGTTCAATTTCTTGCAATCCAATGACCCCTGCACGGGGTACCTTATAGGCACATTAATGGTATTAACTACAAACAAGAAAACAAGAAACAGTATCTTTTAGATTGTAAGAGGAACCCTCTTGAGTGTGTGCAACAGGAACTTCCAGGAAATGACAAAACAACTAAATATCTCGAAGATGCCTAAGATTGAGGGGAGAAATGTATTTTGCGTCCCCATCGATTAGTTGCTTGGCAAGAATTATATTGGCAGCTTCGCTTGGATGGTAAGGATCCCAAAAAACATGCTTCGAACGGTCCTGGCACATGCTAGACGTTGGTCCACATGGTATTATCCCTGCGAACTGCCCTCCATTTCCACAACATGCTGTGCTTGAAGTTGAAAATCCTGCAATTTTAAACATTACTGAGATTATCCCTCATTTCGATTACTTTTACTATAGTTTTAAAGTTGTGGAAGACACTGAAACAAGTTGTCGCGAGTTTATTTTCCTTTTAACATGCCAAATCCCAACCGGGACTGGAAACATAATTTCTCCAGAGAAAACAAAGATGAATAGGCGCTAGGTCATATCGCATGTCGCTTACCATATTTATCATAATTTGTAATGAGTTCCATAACCATGTCGTACACATTTGCAAGAACAAAAGTGGCTCCAGGTAGGTTATCATTTAGTTGAGCAACTAAATCCTTCAGTCTCCCATTGTACTGAACAGCCAGCTTGTTAGCTAAGTCCACACATTCATTCTCTTTCAGTTGATTTATAGTCTTCTGATACGGTATGCAGCCTATTGGCCCAACATTCCCTAGAACAAATTTTCTTGCGTCCAGTTTATAAAGTCTCTGCCAAAAAACTCTTTCCAGTATCAGAAATCATTACCAGTCAGAAATTGCAGGCTCATATAACTAAAAGAAAAGATTGGTTTGCTTACGGTGAGCTGATCCTTTAAGTGACTGATCATGTCATCAATGAATCCGTCTGGACTTTGAGTGATCCGAGCTCCAACAGATAGGACTGGCATTAGATAGTTATTCAGGAAATCGTTTGCTCCTATAGTGATCGAGAAGATGGACTTCTTCTGGAGATAGTCTTTTGCTTTGGATGGGCCCAGCAATTGGTCAATCTGTTTTCTGGTGATGTTGAAATAATCAACTTGTATATCCATTCCTATCCTGTTGATCTGCAAATCATTTACCTAAAGTTTATAAAAGGCACTTGCATGCAAGTATTCCAAAGATGTGAAAAGAGATGGAATTTGAGGGTCGTAAAGTGCTAACAAAAATTCTTCCAGTTGCATTCATTATCCCTCCTCCTCCTGATGCATAATTCACACCAGAAAGTATAGCTTTTCCTGTAGCATTTGGAGATAGAAATGGAATTGCATAGTTTGGTATCCCAAGCTCTTCTCCTGTAAACATAGAGCAGATAAATAGTTGGAGCAAAAGAATATATACGGCCTATATTAATCATCACGATGTTTATTTAGGTACGGAAAACTTACCTACGATGTCACCGATGGTCCTGCCATTAGTGTACCGGCCGGTGGGGTTACCTCCAGAAGCTTTAAAATCAATCCCGTTAGGTTTCATATTTGCCTTGGACAAAGTTGGCAGATAGTTATTGTTTCCTGCATCAACTAGAGAATCACCAAAGATAAAAGAAGCTCCCAAATATGGAGAAGTAGTACTATCACCGCCTGCCTTCGCTGCTAAGTAGCTCAAGTTGACAATACCAAGAAACAAAGCCAAGATGCTAAGTTTTGCAGCCATGCTTTCTCTAATTCACCTAGTTAGTGACAAAACCTTGATTGGTAGTAAGTATTTATGAGGCTTTGTTGTGACAATAGAGAAGAAAAAGGGTCCTTATAGGTGAAACTTGTAAGCATGTTCTGGAGATGTTGCATTTTGGTATGACCTTATTTAGAAGGTATGGAAGGAGTGCAGGATCGGAAATTGTTTCACTAGGGTAGTTCATCAAACCATTGTCCAAATTTCTCAACGTGTTACGAAACTTTGGATGTTGCCCTCTGTTTACGAAAGTGGCTGATTACAAGTCAAAGATCGATCCATTTTTTAATCAACAGATATCGAAATTCAGATTGTTTTTGGGGGACCACGGTTTCCTGTGGTTTAGGAGTTGGTGGCGGTAATGTAATGCCGCCGAGTAGCTAGCCAAAGGAGTTAAGAGTGATTAAAATACACTTGGGATATTTAATAATTTAATAAATCCCGTTATGATAATAATTTTTAAAATTGACTGATAATTATCAAATTTTAAACATATTAAGATTTTGTCTCTATTTAATAAGTTTTGTCTTATCACAAAATATCATTATGTACGAAAGTGAGATAAAAATTAAGTTTGAGAAAAAGATGTAATACATAGTGTGAGCCTTATTACGTATCCTGGATCTACATGAAAGGATAAAAAATGAAGGTAATGCGGAATAACTTGATTTCGTTCAAATCTATAGAATATAATGGTTTATAAGATCTTGTGGAATTTTCAGAAGGTTATAAGATAATTAGTTATAAGTGGGTCTTTAAGACCAAATGTGATTCTTTTAATAACCTAGAATGTTATAAGGTTAGACTAAATGCTTGTTTGGATGGACTTACATCAGTATGGCTTTTATCAATAGAGTTTTTGTCAGTAGAGTTTTTCTAAAAAAAACTTTTCTAAGAAGTCAGTTGACTGTTTGGCTGTCATTTAAAAAAGAAGTTTTTTGAAAGAGCTTCATACATCAGATTGTTTGGCAACATAAAAATAAAAAACACTTTTAATTTTAACTATATTTTATTTTGTAATAAAAATTATTTATGCATATAAAAATTATTTAAAATATATTAAACAATATGTAAAGCACAATATAGTAATCATTATATAATTTTAAACCATATAAAACATAAATAAAAATATATTTAATCAAATCTTTTATATGAATTATAATATAAGTAAAACTAATATAAAATAAATATTCAAACATATAAAAAAGTCAAATAATATTATATAAATTTCAAAAAAACGCGAAGATGTGTTTGTGGATATTGTGGGAATTATGTGTAAAATATAAAGGTAAAAGGGACTAAAAATAGGCTCATTAATTGATTTGAAAATTTTACCTAAAAAAGTACTTTTTTAAAAAGCTTCAAATTTGAGCTTATCAAAAAGTTGTATTTTAGCTTCTAAAAAAGTCATCTCTATGAAAAAAGTGCTTTTGAATTTTACAGCCAAACATTCAGTTTTCTTAAAAATAGTTTTTGTGGTAAAAAAAAGTGCTTATTCACTCTCCAAAAGTTGAACCAAATAGGCACTAATTGCTAAAGGATTTACTCGAGAAAATTGCCTTAATTATAGTGATACTTTCTCACTGGTCTTTAAGAAGAATTCACTTAGAATTATTATGGCTTTGATGACTCATTATGATCTAGAGTTGCACAAAATAGATGTGAAAACTACCTTTCTGAATGGGAATTTAAAGGGAAAAGTCTAACCAATGAGGTTCATAAAGGCTCGAAAGGAACACATGATTTGTAAACTGAAGAAGTTAATATATGAACTTAAACAAGCTTTCTGATAATAGTATCTTAAGTTCAATGATATTATTGTTTCCTTTGGATTTAAGAAAAGCACCATTGATCTGTATATATATATAATGGTCAGTGGAAGTATGTTTTTTTTAATCTTGTATGTTGATGAAATCTTGCTTGCAGTTGGTAATCTTGGACTATTAAACAAGAATAAGAAATTTCTTACTAGTTAGTTTGAAATGAAATATATAGACGATGCAACATTTGTGATATGAATAAAAATATTTCGGATAGATCATAAAGACTATTGAGTTTGTCTTAATAAAGTGTTAAAGAGATTTAGGATGGACAAATATTCAGCATCGCCGATTTTAATTTAGAAATGGGACAAGTTTAGACTGTGTAATGTCCAAAAACTGAATTAAAACGAAAGCAAATAGAATCAACTCCATATGCATTTGTACTTGGGAATATAACGTATTCTCAAACATGTACAAGACCAAACATAAGTTTTTCATTGGAGATACTAAGGAGATACTAGAGTAGTCTTGGTATAGATCACTAAAAAGTAGCAAGGAAAGTTCTAAGATATCAAAGTTCTAAGATACCTATAGGTTATTAAATAACATGTGCTTACATTTAAGAGGTCTAATCACCTTGAGGTAGTTGATACTTGTATTCAAACTTTGTTGACTGTGTAGATATAATAAAATTTACTTTTGACTATGTTTATTTGTTAGTTAAGGGAGCCATCTCATGGAAGAGTGTGAATAGTCTGTAAATGTTGCATCCATTATAGAGACTGAGCTTATGGCATGTTTTGAGGTTATGATTAAGGTTAAATAGTTGCGAAACTTCATTTCAAGGCTTGAGATTGTCGATAGTATAACTAGGCTGTTGAATATTTTCTGTGATAATTCTACAACAATTTTCTTATCTAAGAACGACAAGTATTTCAAAGATGATAAACACGTGGAACTAAAATACTTTACCGTTAAAAAGGAGGTTAAAAAATGTGGAGTGTTTATAAAGCATATTAACACCGATCTTATGTTAGCTGACCCATTGATAAAGGGGTTATTGCCCAAACTATGTTTTGGTCATGTAAAGAATATGAGTATTGTGTTTGTTGATGATTATTAGATAGTACTATTGTATTGATTCTTTTTACA
>JANVCQ010000232.1:7039054-7055341 GCA_025531925.1 Erythroxylum plowmanianum
TTTGGTCATGTAAAGAATATGAGTATTGTGTTTGTTGATGATTATTAGATAGTACTATTGTATTGATTCTTTTTACATATTTTATACTCTTTGTATATTAGTGAATATATTATTGCTTAATTTTATGTTTTATTCTTTATGTATTTGATTACAACGTATGTAGTTGAAAGCGAAACTGAATAGTAAATCCCATTATGTACTTCTCATTCATAATTGTAATTAAGCAGAAAGGCTAGTATAGTTGTAATAGCCCATTTCTACACTTGGGAATTTAACTACTATATGAAGTCAATTGAGTCATATCATATGAGAATACATGAACTGCATTTCATTTGCATGCATCATATTCACATACATACATGAATTATAATTTAATACATATGTAAAGATAGTATATGCACTCAATTGATTCATTTCGGGGCATGAAAGATTTTAAATGTTTATTTTATGATTTCATGATTGTGAATTGATCATCTCTTGAATTCTGGTTTGATAGACTACAATTAGTGAATTGGAATTTTTTTTTGGTCATAATTGGATGATTGATGAAGTGTTATGTGCATCTAGTCTAGGAAAAATATTAATTGGCAAGACAAATTGATACATGAAAATTTAGGTTGACTAGACCTATGAAATAATGACACATGACATTAGTAATAATGTGACACATAGCTTGATTAAATAAGTGACAAATGATGGCTTAATTAGGTGAAAAATGGTCTACTGATTATGAGACGAGTGGACTAATTATGGAGTGAGAAATAGTAGTTGAAGGATGAGACATATGGCTAGGTCTTAGCATGACACTTGGCATAACATATGTCCACATTCTCCTCCACACGCATACACTCACATCTCTCTCACTTGCAAGACCACCTTCTTTCATGTTTGTGTCTTATATTTTCTCCGTCTTTCTCTTACCAACAACACACTCACATGATCTCCTTAGCCCTTGAATTTTTGCCAAAATTTCGTAACCTTCACCTTGCAGTTGAAACCCTTATGTTCCTACATTTTTCTTGGAATATACCTTGTCCTTGAATATTTGGTGTAATGTCCTAATATCCCATGTTAGGGGCTAAGACCCCATAATTGTGTAAATGAAAGAATACTAAGAAATTAGAAGTGCATTTCAATTCATCATATGACATTTTTTTAAATATATGAATTGTGTTAATATTCATAAAATAATTGTACATGCATTCATTGATATTTTCCATGTATAATTGATTTATAGATGCGATTAAAATGCAAATTGTGGATTATTTGTGTTGAAAATTTATTTGGTGATAATAATTATTTTTTCAAAATTTTTAGCGAATTTTAGGAGATTTTCAAAATTTTGAAGTATTTTGGACCAGGAAAATTTTAAAAATAAATGACAAATTATAGTGTGACATGTGGCATCATATATATGTAACCAATGTATTACATATAAGAGGACACGTAGTAAGTGTTTTTGGAAGGAAAAATTTATCAGCCCTCACTTATTATTCGGTGTAACTTTCTCTCTCTATTGTTCTTCACCAAAACATTCTTTTCATGTTCATCCACTGAAACATCTTTTTTCGCTATTGATTCCCTCTAATCGTTGGGAATATTGATGAATCAAGTAAGTGACTTTGGTGATGTTTTACTGTTGTAAATGAACACATGCATGTGTGGGTTAAGAAGTGTAGTCTCAGTGATATTAAGTGATGAATGACTTAGATGAAAATTTGTGAAATAGGAAATGAGTAGAAAGTATACCAATAGATTGTGATATTTAGAGTTACATGGAGATTAGTGAAGTAGTTAAATTGCAGAAAATAATGGTTGAATGTTCAAGTTGTCCATGCTCTGTTCTTCTATTTACTGTTATTATACGTGAATGTATTTGGGAGTGTTTAGAAATGATTTCAAATGAGTTTAGAGCTATAAAAAGGGGTATTAAAATGGAAAATGTAAGATGAAATGAAAGTATTGTTGATTTTGAAGTAATAGCAGAAAATGTGAGGTAAAACCGTATAAATATAGGTTCTACAATCATAAAAACAAAATTGCAGTAGAGAGAGAAAGTAGAAAAATGGTGATGTCCGTATGAACCTTATTTTTATGTTTGAATTTAATCTTACAGTTTGAGATGTTTTAGAGTAAGTTGAATTGAAATGGGAGTTGAAATGAAGAGGTAAATATGAGAGTATAAATTAGAGATGATGGGGTAAGTGGAGGAAAGGAAGAAGAAGGAAAAAATCTGCACTTTCTGGAATTGGAGTGCATGGTCATGCAATATGGTTACATGCCCAACAGTGCATGACCACTCACTTTGTCTCCCGACCTACAAATGATTTGAAAGTTAAACCAATACATTCCTAAGACATTGTTTTTCCTCTCTATAAAAATTTAGAGCCATGTGACTTGATTTGAAAAAGATTGATTGGATGAAAGTGAGGAAATCTCCTAGAATATTATGAACTGGAATATTTTTATTGAATATACTTCAGTATTTTGATTATATCTTGATCTGTAGATTTTTAAATGAATTGATCCTTAATTCAGATTAAACTAGAGACATATGGCTACAACTTTCTTAAAGAAGTAGAATTTTAATTCTATCTCTAAGAATTTCAAATTTTGGCTTGAAATTGAATCTTGGCTCATGCTGTAACACTACCCATGACAGAAATCATGTCTTATTGTTATCAAATAAACTATATTGATGTAGGATGTAGGATGTAGGATGTAGGCTGAATCATATAAAGGTTCTTCACAAAATTTGTAGCTTATTCTCTTAGCTTTCAATTGGTATATAGTTTGTAATTTTTGGATATTGTAATTGAGAGATATGAGTTGTACAACTTGAATGCAGGATCACACCCTACCCAAATTTTAAATGTACTTAGTCTACAGTATTTTGATTATAACTCATAGAATAATGAACAAAATTGTATGATCTTGGTGTCATTAGAAACTTAAGGCACAGAGGAACAATTGTCTAGAAGAAAGTGTTACAGAAATACACCATTTTCCTTGTCCTATTGATCATGTAATGTTGACCTAAAAATCTGTGTTGATAAGAAAGCTGGAATAGCTAATGAGTGTATGAATTTTGACACATTTAGAGTACAATTGATCTTTGCATCGGTTTATTACAGAAGAATACCCGGGCATATTTCATTGAACATGCATGTTACATGATACATTTATAAAAACGCATATTCGGTTACATGAATAATGTGGTAACATAAAATTGTATTTGATTGCATATAGAAGAGCAAGAAGAGTGACTACTTCCAGATATTACCGGAACTTTAAGGCAATAAGCAAAAAGGGAGCAATAGTGAGTAACCTAAGATGGTCTCACCTTAACTTGTTTTGTTTATTACTGAATTGAATTTAATATTGATAAATGTGTACTGAATTGTGTACTGAATTCCAGACATGAATTGTTCGAGAAGTTTTGATGCATGATTAAAATATTAGAAGTGCTACTTGAATGTGACTGAGATTGACCACATAGTTCTCAACTTGAATGTTTCATGTCGAACTTAGTCTGATGATTATTATGAACAAGAACAAGAATGCAAACGTAATTGATCAAATGTGATGACTGAAATTGAGGAATCCATTTCATTCCAATGCATGAAATATAAAGGTAGTTATGAGTGATATCGCCAGTGAAAAAGAGCTTAAAACTCAGACATTCGTGATTTGACCTTAAGGCTCAATGTGTACAAAGAGCCCTATATCCCTAATGGATAAGGGATATTATGAAAGAGCTCGGTATCTATAACAGATACGGGACAAAGAAAAAGGCACACAGTGTAACATCCCACTACTATAAAGTATATATCTGAATATCCAAGGACATTAAAGTACATATCCTATGAAAATGATATTTTAGAGAAAATACATATCCAACTTAGCACATGTCATCATATAATATAATTAAGAGTCATCAAATTAAAAACCTTTCATTGCATTCCTTCACGAAAGCTTACATTGTATTTTACAAACTTTATACAAGTTCTAGACAAAAACTACAAAATATAAAATACAACTCTTATGATGTCAGCTGACAGATCTCTGAACCATAACTAGTCCAAAATGTTTCTCTAACCTAGATTAAGAAACTAAGTCTCCTGTCTTGTACATGAAAAGTCATGTTGCAATTTTTATGAGTTTTATGAACTCAATGAGCGAACCATCATTGATGATTTCACCCAGGTCATATAAATAAATTACATATATCACAAATATTCATTCAGAACGTGTATTTTTCAAATACTCACATTAACATGGCATATCATGTAATCATTGCGAATCAGAACAGATATTACAAATAGAAATGCATATGAAATTCTAGATTCGTTATTAATGTTTTGATCGGGTTCCTATCATATGCGTATACAAATACTAGCCCATTGGGTTCAGTTAGAACAGAATCACAGAGCATAGCTCTACGTGCAAAATCAGAAATCACGGAGCAAAGCTCTACGTACAAGGACTTTCATACTGGCTGCTCCAGACATAACGCCTTTATCTGAACATACATTTTATGAAATGCATCAAATGCAGAATATGCCATGTATAACAATCACTATGCCATGTACAACAGTCACATATGATGCACAATCAAAATCTTATAATCATCGGACCTAATTACGACATTCAATTTTCGTTAAGAATTCAAATATCATTCAAAATTCAAATACACATAAAACACTTCCAATACACTCCCAAATATTAAATTCCTCGAATTTTAAGTCCGAAATTTATAAACAAATCACAAGCATTTAATATTTGGAAATTAAACAAATACAATCAATCCTAGGAAAATCATCTTGGTTGACTCATAGTACACTCTAATATGCTATTGTCTAGATGGTCCGGCAATGTCTGACTAACGTCCAATGTGCTCCTCTATATCATACAAAACATATCTATGTGTATCGAAATTATACACAGTACATGTTCAATGACAATCTCGGGTATCTTATTGTTATTCGTATCACCAAATCATTCACAAAGCCCTCAAAAATAATTTACAATTCAAGAGTTAAGTCATAGGAGTGTAGTAAAAATTAATTCAGTCACGAGTGTGAGAACTTATTTCACGCCCATGCATGTCCAAATATCATGGGTGTGAGATCTTAACTTACGCCCGTGCATATCAAATGACCCCTTTCAAATTTTTCTAACAACATGCTTTTAGGTCAACTTGCATCATCATTCTGATAACATAAATGACACAATTAAGTAATACTTTCTTCACAGACAATTGTTCTCCAATTTCTTAACTTTCTAATGATACAAAGATCATTCAATTTGACTTAGTATTTCCAAAGTTGTACTCAATTTACTTTGGACTATTCTTAAAACATAGCTATACTCTATATTCAACTTCAAGTCAAATTTTGCAATTATTAATTACAGAATTAAAATTTGATCTCTTCAAAAAATTATTAGCATATATCTCTAGTTCAATTTATGTTAAGAATCGTTCCATTTGGATACCTACTGACTAAAATATACTAAAAATATAGAAGTATGTTCAGTGAAATAATACCAGTTATCATATTCCGGTAATCCTCTGCATGTTCATCTTAAATTCAACAATTAATCCATTTTAGATGGTTATAATTTTTGGCGAAGATGAGGAACAATGTGTTTCAAATATAATGGTTCAAGAATCAAGTCATTTGGACATCAGGTGAAGAAGTTATAACAAAAATACCAAAGGATGTTCAGAAACAAACTGTTTGGAAAAAAAAGTTGGAAGTCGTACGTATGTACGATCGTGATTTTCACTAGTAGGTCACACGATCACGACTTGCGATCTTCTGTGTTTCGCGACCTTCCTCAATGAAGTCACGATCTTGCTTCTTCTTCACTGAACAACTTCTTCATCTTCTCCTTCCATTTTTTTTCATTTGTTCTCACTTCTAAAACATCTATTATGCATTTCTATACCCAATTCAATCTCTAAACAAATCAAATTCAAACTTACCATTCAAACACCAAAAATCTGAAACTTTTTATTCACTTCCTCTCTCTACTGTAATTTTCCATAATTTTATTCACACTTCATTCATCTTCATTTAACACTTAAAAAAAATAAACTAATTATTCTAACTTCATTTTAGCTCATCAACACATAGCAATTCAAAAATTCAATATTCACACTTAATCATTAAAATCCGATTCTCATACTTGTAAATTTTAGTTTATGAATTTCATTCTCTATCTACTTTCATCTAATACATTTTTCACACTTTCGTTTCATTAAAACTTTATCATTGTATCAACTCTATAGTATGACCTCACCAAATCTTCATTTCATATCATTAAACTTACTTAAATTCATTTCCATTAACATTCCATAATTTCATGCATAAACATTAAAAACAACCCA
Source organism: Erythroxylum plowmanianum (assembly GCA_025531925.1). Taxonomy (NCBI): domain Eukaryota; kingdom Viridiplantae; phylum Streptophyta; class Magnoliopsida; order Malpighiales; family Erythroxylaceae; genus Erythroxylum; species Erythroxylum plowmanianum. The sequence continues at coordinate 7,045,449 of JANVCQ010000232.1, forward strand.
TATTTGGTTTTCTCTAAACAAGAACAAACTACATTTACATATATTCCTACATTAATTTCCAGCACTCTTCCACAACTCATTTCAAACTAAAACAGATCCTATTTCATATTTCTATATCACAAATCTTTCATCTAATTATTTGATCACAAAAATTGCTTTTCTTACTCATCCATGCATCCATTTATGAACATTAAACCATCATCAAGGATCACTTACTTGATTCACAATAGTTCCAACAATGAGAGTGAATCAAATGTACAGAATATTAGATAAATAAGATAATGTTTTGGTGATGGTGTTTTCGGTGGAGAAACAAACAATAGAGAAATGAGAGAGCTGCAGAAATGGTTTTGCTTAACACTTAACTACGTGGGTTGATAATTTAATGACACGTGGCACCCATGCATGTGGGCCACGTGTTACCCTCTCATTTATCTCTTATTCCATTATTCCAAATACCCTAAATTTTCATAAATTTCCTAAAATTTACCAAAATTTTGAAATAATCATAATACACTCCAAATAATTTTCACCACAAATAATTCATAATTCACATCTTAATCGCATTTATAACTCAATTAAAGCCAGAAATGTCACTGAATGTATGTACAATCATATTCATGTACAATAATCAAAATTCTCATGTATGTGAAAAAATGTGCAAAGCATGATTTGCATTTTCTAATTTCTCAGTAATTTCTCATAATATACAATTCTAGCCTTAACATAGGTAACGGGATGTTACACACAATCACAACAATGAAATAAATGAAATCGAGTCTCATAACATTACATACATATATGATCTAAATAAATTGAATGATTGCAATGTTTTGATAACTATGTCTATGAAATATGTGAAAATTTATCAATGTGTATGTTCGACAAAATTGTAATGAAATGATGAAATGTTTGAATTTTGTTTTTGAAATATGATAAATGTGATAAGGTGTTATGTGACATTACTTGACAAAAATCAAGTTGATGTGAATTATATGATAACATGATTTGTTGTGTGTTGTATGACAAGAGTGAACCACCGAGAATGGTTATTCTATTGAGTTCGCAAAATTTACTAAAATTGCAACGTTGACAATTTTAGGTTCGAGAGAGCCACAACCTAGATGCTAAGACTGCATTTTGGTATAAGTTATGGCTCAAAGGTTGGTCAGTTGGGGACTGAAGATTGGTCTTTGATTTTCTAGGTTTATTTCCTCATTTATGTAGCATACTTTGTAGACTGAACTGTGAGTTTTGATAGGCTGACAATGTATAAATATGAAAGATGGATCTAATGCTACATTGTAAATTATGGTTTATGAAATGAAATGAAGAAATTTTTGGACTTTAGATAATGTGTTATTTCTGATTTTACTTATGATGCCATGTAATAAAATGAAGGTGAGATAGCTAATACGCCACTTCTGTCGGGCATATGTAGTGTGATCGTAGGGCACATGTACATGTGTCGGACGAGAGTGAGGGTGTTACATTTAGAGGGATAGTTAGCTTGAAGATTGAGGAGGTTTTGAGCTGAACAAGTAAATGATTTTTGATCTCTATGGCATGTTAAAACAGAAACATTCATGATGATTAAATTGAGACGAGTGACATGTAGGGTTGAAGTTAAAGTTATGCTGGAATTTGGTGAAGGATTGTAAGGTTTCTTTTTGGTTTTTGATGCTTGAAAATAGTGGATTATATGGACGGTTTAGGTTAAGATTTGAAGTGTAAATGATGATGTAATTATACAGAAAAATAGGCATATAGGGAGTGTTCCTGAAATTGACAAGTTAAGGTTATATATATGAAGGTGAATGATAGTTCTGTTTTGATTGTGATGCATGAAAGACTATGATTTATGAGTTATCGCTTGAATAATTTTGAGTTGGAATTGGTGATGAAATTGATGAGGAAATGAAGTATAATTTAGGTATAATTGAGGCATGATCAATGGATTAGTATGATGGTGTTAAAATTTGGAAAAAGATTGTAAGAAAGGGATGGTGAACCGTCTATTTACCCATTCCATGATCGTGGGAAATGCCCTGGAGAAGAAAAGTTTATGTTTTATCTTTCCATTATTATAGAAAGGTACCCACGATTATGGAAAATGCTTGAGAAGTGAAAAACTCTATTTTATGTGATTGTTGAACCAACTAAGGATAAGTTACTTTACTTTGGTGTATTTGGATTTGATTAAGGTTGAAATGAACCTAGATGGTTATTTGATTGATTGATTAAGGGTTTGATAAGTTTAAATTGATAATTGATCTTAAAATTAAGGAATGGATTGTTTGATATCAATGTATATGAATTTGGGAAGTGTGATTTGTTAAAAAAATGGTGTTCTTATGAATGCAAATGTGATGCAAAGGATATAAGTCATGAAATAGGTATGATTGAATGAGAATTTGGAAAGTTGTGTGAGTATGGAATGTTAGGAAGGGATAGATAAAAGTATGATTGAATGAACTTAAAGTAATCGAGATGTCTTAAGGCATTGATCTAATCACCAATAATTTATGTATAAAATATGATGAATGAATGAGCAAGATTTGTGAATAAGGTTACATACCTGGGATAATCGATTAAGCATGCATTAAACATAACACATATACATATGTATGATTGATTGGGTGTCCATTTGATTAAACAAGTTAGTAATGTATACATATGTGTGTATTGCATGATATAGAAGCACAAATTGACCGACCGCATCTAGACATTGCCGAATTGTCAAGGCAATAGCTATTCTGGAGCATAATGTGAGTCAATCTTGATGTTCTCTCACCATAATCTAATTGCTTTGTTTGAAATTCAGTTATTGAATTACTACTCATATGATTGTGATAATTTCGGACCATCAATTGTCCGAGGAGAATGATATTCGGGAATGTATTGAAAGTATTGTGTAAATATATGTGAATATGGAAATAAGTGTTCTCAACTGAATGTTGAATGCCGAACTTAAATTTGAAGAACGTGATATATGACTGAAATATGTTGAATGTGAAATAATGAATGCATTATATGTGAATTGTTGCATCTCATTACATTAAAATGCATGAATAGATAAAAGAGTTGTGATCAAAGTGACCCAAATGAAAAAGAGCTTAAAGCCCATAAATGTGCATAAAGAACCGCATACTCAATTATCAATGAGCCCAGTATCCATAATGGGTACTGGACAGTATATAAAGTGAGTCCAGTATCCATAACGAATACGAAACAGTTAAATAGGAGCTCGATCACAACAAAGTAAAAATGAAGTGAGTCACATGTGCGTTTACATATGCATCCTTATTTATGAAATGATTGAATGGATATACCTTATTTACTAATTGAATTAACATGCCCATTGAATTGAGATGAAATATTGAATGGTTGAAATCATGAAGTATGTGATGTGAATTATTCATTTATATGACATATTTGATAAACTGGACTATATATGTGTTAATGAGTGCTGACATGAGCGAGCACATCGATGATGGTTCTCTCATTGAGTTCGCAAACTAATCAAAATTGTAATGTTGTTTTCAGGTTCAAAGGAGTTCTTCTACGTCTAAGCGGATCAAGTAGAAGTCTAATACTTGTGTTTTGGAGCAAGCATGGCTTAAAGGTCGATCAACTGATATTAAAGAGTCTAGATAGAATATTTTGGTGTAAATTCTACTTCATATAGAACATTTTGTAAAGAGTAGCAAACTCTTAGATGTCGTTTGTAATGTATATATATGGATTATGTACTATAAAGCTACAATGCATGTTCATGTTTATGAATAAAATGAGAAGTTTTGATCTTCTTAAATACTTATGTTATATATAATGAATGTGATTGCTCTAACATGTCATTCCCATAAGGTATATTATTGGAAAATCTATAAATGTTCGAGCATATATATCATGGTAGTAGTGTGTTACAATAGTAGTACATAGAAGGGAGTATCTTGAATTAATAATGTATGATGACCATAACCCGTATTAATCTTATACTTGATTATAATTACCAATGATTATGGTGCATGTGAATGATGACTATTGTACATTATAATTATTTGAATTATTGATCAAATGAACTTCATAAAGTCACATAAGTCAGTTGGGAAAATATTAGCAATTAATCATTTAAGTGACTTGAGTTAAAAGACAATTAGGATATTTAATAATTTAATAAGTGAACCTTTATACTTTTGGCCCATTATGATAGGAAAATTTTAAATTGACCATAATTGTTAGGTTTTTTAGGTGATCTTGTCTATGCCTAATAAATTTGATCTTCTTACAAAATATCATTACGTACGAAAAGTAATATAAAAAGTTTGGAAAAAAGAAAGATCGGGTAATGAATTTTTCATTTGAGAATCATTTCTACATTACTAAACTACGAAGAACGGTTGGCATTCAAAAATTCTATCTTTGCACCAGAACAAAATTATGAATGCGAATAAATAGTTGTGACTTGTGAGTTGTGAGTCCAATGTAACAAAAGCCATGTCAATGTCTATAAGACAAGTAAAGCTTTAAAACTGCAATTAGTATACAGCTACCTAGGCAGAGGACAAACTTTGAAAAACTCAAACTTCAACTTTCCATTTCCCCTCCTTTTTCCATGTTTATCCCATAACTCGACCGTTGAAAGACCACTTACACCTACATACATACATAGTACAATACATACAGACATGCACACACCCCAACACTGAGACTTAGAGAGAAAGATAGAGCTCACGGCGTCGCCGACCATGAGGAACAGAAAGAACACAAGCCATATACCTGAAATCTTGGACAACCAGAGCCCTGGGATATCACTCTATGAGCGGTCCAGGGAAGAGAGGATTAAGGAAAACCTTGAGAGAATGCAAAAACTGGGTCTCAAGGACCTATCTCTAAACCTCAAATCCCTCAGTTCTCGAAGAAATGCCCCAAGGAAAAGCCCATCTTCCATTAAGCTTTCCACTCCCCTGCAATCTGATCTGCCTCTTCGTCGGTCATCTAGGTAATTTGTTTCACGGTTTGCTGTTTTTATGGATTTTTTAAATCAGGGACTTTGTTGCTTTCGGTTTTGTGGCTATATTTTGTGCCCTCCAAAATAGTCTGTCAAGTCCTGATCTTTTCTACTATTTCGTTTCTGTGTCTGCGTGGAAGTTTTGAGGCTTGAAGTATTGTTGGGTTTTATATAACTGTGGAACTGTATAACAATGGAAAAAAGACAAAATTTTGTGTCTTTCTTGTTTTGGGGTTCTTTCCTGCAACCATATTATTTAGTCATTTTGCTTTCTAATTTAATCGTTAATATCACGTACTTATTTCCAGCCAGTTTCCTCTAAAAGAGACATAAAAGTGTTTTTTTGGGCTTCTGTTTTCAAATTTTGGGTGGTTTTAGGTTGCAAAGTTCGACCCCAGTTTGCTACTCGGAGGTGGAATTGACGAAGAGGGAAGATGAGTACGTGAATCTAGAGAGGGGTAAGCCAGAGGTTTATACAGAAGAGCATGAGAAACTGTTGGGGAACACTGACAGGCCGTGGACACTTTTCGTGGATGGGTATAGATCAGATGGAACTCGGATTTATGATCAAGTCAAAGGAAAGACTTGCCACCAATGCAGGTCTGAACACTTATTGATTCTACTTGTGTGATAATACGTATTGAGGTTGTAATATTAGGTTGCATCATATATTCATGTGTCCTTTTGCTCATTGATAACACCGTAATACATGTATTTGTATAACACTTGTGCATCTTCACTAATGATGTTTGCTGTGGTGCTCCTTAGCCATTTTTGGTTGTGTAAGGGTTTGTAGAAAGGCTTGAAATTGGAAGACTGTAATAAGGATGCTTTCAAGAGATTTCTGTTGAGGATAATGTTTACATGGAATGTTGGGACTTATTACGTGCTGGAAGGTGGTTCTAGTAAATAAAAATGTGTATGCTTTCTGGGCATAGACCATAGCCATACCTATAATATAAACTTGGAGGAGATTTAGTACCTTCAAAATGAAATGCAGAGGTATTCTTAACATGAGATTCTTTGTCAACTATTATAAACTTCTCATGTTTATTTTTGTATTCCCTTAATCTCTAGGTTGCACTTATTATCATAGATATAACATTGGGTCTTCTCACTAAGTAGTAAGATGTTCAACAGGCAGAAGACTCTTGGTTATCGTACCCACTGCTGCCAATGCAATTTGGTCCAAGGGCAGTTTTGTGGAGATTGTTTGTACATGAGGTATAATTCTGAAGAAGTTCATAACTTTCCTCTATCCCTCTCTTTTCTAATAATTTTTACCCAGTTGTAACTGACTACTGAAGCAATCCTTATGAATTTTATATCCTTACCAAGCAGGATTTTATTCTTTTTGTTATTTCTTTGAAATTCTCTTGCATTATCCATCATCTCCAAGTTCTCTATTAGGTTTTGGAAAACAAGCATTTTATTGGGTACTCTTCCCTATTTAATTTCACTCTTAATCTTTTTGGCTCACAACGCGATATGTGTGGCTTTCACTTCATTCATGTTTATTGTAGTCGAATCTTAGCTGCAAGATCCTGTCTTAGTGGTCTTTCCTTTATCTGAAATGTGCTCTGACTCCATGAAAGAGTATATACCCTTTGGAGTAACTCCTATATTCATAAGTTAAATACTGGAAAGAATTTCATAATTATTACTTTTGGTTTTTCCTTGCTCTTTAAGCAGATATGGGGAGCACGTACTTGAAGCCCTAGAGAACCCATATTGGTTATGCCCTGTCTGTCGTGGGATTTGCAACTGCAGTTTGTGCCGGCAAGCAAAAGGATGGCCGGCTACTGGTCAACTTTACAAAAAGGTAAGTCCTATCATAAAATATGGAAGAGTTGTTCTTCACAACACTTGAACTTGAGCTAAGTATTTATCTACGTTTCAGATATCAGGATTAGGCTACAAGTCAGTTGCACATTATCTCATCTATACACGACGCGCACAAGATAACGAAGGTCAAAACTTAATTACAACTGGTCAAGTTTCTGTCAAAAGGTCACTGCCCTTTTCGGACAGAAAGGGCATATCTGAGAGGTCTCCACATGTTGATGATAAACATGTTTTATCATCAAATTCTCAAATTGAAGATCAATTAGCTGATTTCTCCAAGTGTAAGAATGATATCAAACCTAAATTTCAAGGCAAGACAGAGATTGATTTTAGCGGTGATAAGACAAAACGGTCATTGCTTTTCTCAGACAGTGAAACGCGGTCTAAGAATGCGGAGTCTTCAGCGGTCACTTATGAGAATCACGATCACCTTTCAATGCAGTCTAAGAATGCGGAGTCTTCAGTGGTCACTGATGAGAATCTTGATCACCTTTTAATGCAGTCTAAGAATGTGGAGTCTTCAGCGGTCACTGATGAGAATCATCATCACCTTTCAATGCAGTCTAAGAATGTGGAGTCTTCAGAAGTCACTGATGAGAGTCGGGATCATCTTTCAATGCAGTCTAAGATTGCGGAGTCTTCAGCGGTCACTGATGAGAATCTTGATCACCTTTCAATGCAGTCTAAGAATGTGGAGTTTTCAGCGGTCACTGATGAGAATCTTGATCACCTTTCAATGCCCATATTTGAAGTTGTCATAGGTTTGTGTTCCACCGTTCAAAAGAATGAAAACAGTAACATTACACCAAAAACTCGCCAGGAACTCCAACTAAAGAAGCGTAAGTGGGCCAATGAAGCTGGTTCAGATAGTATTGGTGCTAGAGTAAGACAGAGGCGCAGGACTGCAGATAGCCATGAGAATGTGGAAGAAGGGAATAAAAAAAAGGACGTGCATGTTGAGGGTAAGTTTATAGTTCTATGAACTACAAAGGGGACCTAATGGGCAACAAGTAAAATGCAGTATGGAAACTTTCCCTTGACGGAAGAATGTAATGAAATCTGTCTCGCCACAAGATCATGATCACCCCAGGTTTTGTGTGTAGTTTTTGAACTCTCTTTTGCTGGTTTTCTGTGTACTCATTGCATGTCCTTCCGATGTACTTCCATATCTGTCTACACTAAGCTCTGCAGGAGAGGCTTTCTTGGTTAAACTCTAAACAAACTTGGATTGTGTACTGTTAACTTTCTGTATCTGCATTTTTTCCAAAAAAAGAGAAAATTTCAGTATCTGCTGTTTGATTGTGGGTTACACATCGTCAAACCAAACCCAAAACTATTGTGTGTCGACTTTAGGCCTTTACATGGACTAACCAACAAGTAACTTTTCATAAGTTACTCATTGATTGATTCTGTGAGTCGGGTGGTTTTGTTACTTTCTTAAACTTTTTACTGCAGAATTGGCATGCGGTTGATGATACTACCTAAAGTCAATTGCTTTCTCAGGAATTGGAATTATAGGCATAGAAAGCTGAGTCCTCCAGTAGATGCGAAAAGTGTAGTGGAACTTGAAAAGAATAAAAAGAGACGATCTGATTATCTGAAAAGCTAATGCATAAAGTAGGCATAATAACCAAAAGAGAAATGATATATCGACATGCAACTTGTTCACCACGCACCATAGACAAGACATAATAACCAAAAGAGAGATGATATATCGACATGCAACTTGTTCACCACGCACCATAGACAAGACAGGTACGGGACAGCAAGTATATCTCAGGCCTAGTGATTTGGGACAAAAAGAGGAAAACTTGGATCCTCCGTAGGATCAGTTATAATTGTAGCTTAGCCTTTTGATCTGGTCCAGTCCAGCTACCTTGTTCATGACCAAGGAGGGCAAAAAGTTCAGCCTTTATATAAAGATTGTTGACTGGTAAATGATTCGTTATCATTTCAGCCTCAAAGCAATCGGATCACACTCACAGCCTGTGCACGTGCAAACCACATCAATGAAACAAATTAAAGACAATCTTTTAAGATTCATTTGGCCGCCTATAAAATGCAACTTTTTGTCCCTCATCCGACAGTAAAGAATTGAAATTGATACAACAAGTGGATTGACATGGGTGGTTTGGCTTACTTCTCATAGACCGCCAATGAAGCTGAATAAAAATGCCTGAGTTGATTGTTTCATTTCACTAGACAAGGAACTAGGTTCTAGTCATTCTTATCTCTAGAGCAATTCATGCTCATAAAAAAGCAATACTTTTATAAGAAGGATAATTATTTATTATTTTAATAATTAGAAGAACTTACAAAAACCATTAAAACAATAATTAACCAAAGTTTATAATTAGACAGTGATTTTTTGAATTTTTTAATTATTAATAAGCAACAACAGCATTCTACATAGAGTATGCACGGTCTTTACTTCATAGCAATCCATTGGCCTGCGAGCCTACTAGTCTTGAGGCATCTCGACCTCACTAAATAACAGAATGAAATGTAGCTAACTGTGCATGTTATGGGGTTTTGCCGTTTTGGGCAGTGGTTGGGTTACTTAGGCAGAGGAATCCACAGGCTCTGTTTTACATCGAACTGATACGTAGCTTCAAGTTGACCTAAAACTTTTGTATTGAGATGAGTTGAGTGGGAAGTATAGTATTCAATTTCGTGTATTTGACCACCAATTGAAGCCAAAGTCACCCTTTTGATTTGCAGCGCAGGTGTTGGCTGAATCCTGAGCCTGAGAGAACAAATTTTGCCCAGGCCTAACGACAAGAAGAAAATATGCATATGTCAATATCATTTCTTTAAACTATGTTAAGTCAGCAGCATCAAGATTTGGTGTGTTTGTAACGTCTTTTGAAGAAAATTATACCCAAAACACTAAAGTTATGTCTTCTAATCCAATTTAGGCTTCATCATATCAGTTGTAATGGAACCATAAATGCACAGTTAGTTGGTTGTATATTAAATATTTGTCTTCACTTGCAACAAAACTTCTAGGCTCTATCCGGATTTTATACTGAAGAAA
>JANVCQ010000232.1:7063847-7094665 GCA_025531925.1 Erythroxylum plowmanianum
ATAACTACTAGATGTGGATATGGGATCAAACTATTGATTGACTAAATCTTGGCCCATGTGTTGGAGGTGTCGTATCAGAATGCCAGTTGTTCATTCAATTACAATGCTAAGGAACTACATCAACTGCTGTTTACACATGTAAAATCTTTCAACATGCTCTTGATAGAGTTAATGAGAAGGTGGATGAGCTAAAACTTGAGAAAGAAATTCATATTTACCTTCAATATAGCAGCACGAAATAAATCAGGGCTGTGATTGATAGCTGAAGCTACTAAAAGACCACCGGCACTATAACCCCAGCCAGCAAGTTTCTTTTCTTGTACAATCCCCTTTTCTATGAGGAATTCGGCACAGGAGACATAGTCTTTGATTGAATTGATTTTCTTCCTACGTCTGCCATCATGATGCCACTTCTTACCCAGACCGCCTCCACCTCTGCAAACAGGGCAGTTTAATCATTGTATAGGCACCTGAATACTCTGCATTACTTCTAAAAGCTTTGTCAATGTTAACCATTTAGCAAGAACACATTTCTTTTTTTGGATTCAACTTCACAAGAATCTCTAAATTATCACAACATTCAAGTAAAAATATAGGTTCAGTCAAAAGAAATGACTGCAAAACAGTAGGATAGGTGAAACAAACCTAACATCAGCATAGGCAATAACCCAACCACGATCAAGAAGGCTTTTCAACTCGCTACGCCATCTTTTGTCAAGTAACTCACCATAAGCTCCATGACCATTAAGCAACCCAGGGTTTTGATTCTCAATTCTGTTTTTACGTGAATACACAACAGTCAAAGGAACCTTAACTCCATCATAAGAGGCGACCTCATACTTTTCACAAGCATAAAACTCAGATAAGTCATTCCACAAGTTATCATCTTCAGATTTGGCATCTTTTAACATCCCAGAGTATTGTTTATTCCAGGAATTTTCACCAATGCTTGCAGAAGAAGTTGTCCCATACAAGATTCTTGTTCTTAAATGAAGGATGTCTTGTTGTTGGATGATACTCCACTTGCCATTGGATAGGTCATAATCAACAACAGCATCAGGCATCTGAAAGAAATTTGGAGGCGAGGATTTGGTGAAACTCACATTCTTAAACCAAGCAAAGGTAACAAGCTCACATAGAGACATAGGCAATCTGTTCAAAACAATTAAATGACTGGCATCATTACATTGTGATGAATGCTATAAAGGGAATGCAGCAGGATGAGAAACGGATAAGCACTACTGTCGACATCTGAGTGGAAGGATACAAGATATGGTATCTGGAACTATGTTTGTTAACATCTCTGATAATATCTCAAAAACCAAGTTAATCAAAGAGGTCAAGACCTCACATTTAACGATCCCCAATCAACAGGTAAATTTCTCAACATTCAATCAGAAAGGGAATTCATTTGGGCATGTAAAAATAGGAAACACAAGTGTGACACGTGTTTCAGAGAGAGGGCTGATAATTGGGACCCACTGGGAAATGAAAAGACACAGTTACAATATTGTTTCATATGTCAATTTTTATTTCCCCACTGATAATGAAGAAGTTTGTTTAGATCTTGTGTTAATAAAGTTATTTAGTAGCTAAAATATTTTAACCTAGCTATATCAAAATTATGGACCTATGTCACCTATCCTTATGTGGATGTATGGCTAAAACATACTCTGTAAGAAAAGTTTTTGCAATCAAATAACCATATCCGAATCAGGTACATTTGACAATATCCTTATACATTGTACAATCAATTAGTGAAAAAAATAACCAAAGATGTTTTTCAAAGTTAGATGTTCATACCACTGGTGATGATATAGTAAAACGCACGACGGATGATTGAAAATCATAATTTGGACCTGGTGAAATTTGAGAAACATACTTGGGAAGGGGAAGGAAACTGGGGTTAAGCTCCTTGAGATCATGTCCCACCTATGAAACCAAGAGGAGAGTAAATGATGAGAACGGACGAATATGATGTTAAAATCCTCATGCTGGAACTGTTTCTACAGTGTAACACTTAATACATAAAAAAATGAATGTTTTTACCTTCCCAGCAGGCAAAGGTAGATCAACCGAACAAAGTTTAAGATTCTGTCCTTCCGTTATAATTAATGTCAAGTGTGTCTCACAGAAATCAACATCCTCCACAGTTAAATCTCGATCATCATTGAACACTTGCTGCACTAATGGCAGAGTCGTTATTCACAAAGTACAGAGGGCAGTGTTGTACTTCAAATATAGGCACATATCAGTCACAAACTATACAAGAGATCGAGCATGAAGTCAGAATGAGAAACAAGACAAGAAACGTAGATCACGTATCAAAATACCTTACCGGTAATAGGATTCATAACTCATAAGCAGAAATGAACAAGCAAATGCTATGGCTAGAAGATAAATACATAGTTGACCAACAAACCTGCCAGATTCTTGGATTTCCAGAAGAAACAACTGGAGTACGCAGAAGATAATGGTGATCAACCAACTGTCCTTCCTTCGCTGCATTGGTAAATAAATAAAGGTATCCTTGATGATGTTCAATTATACAGTGAACTTGAGCTTCACCCTCCCAAATTAATGTCATGCCAGACAAAGGATCAGCTGCATTTATTAGAAAGACCTAAAACATGGTTACCATTATTTTATTTTCAATAACATTACCAAAGTGTTCCCAAGTCTGAGAGCTAAGGGTGTTCAAAAAGCAATACCTTTGAACAGGTAGCAGAGTAAGAATTGACAGTAACAAAGCAGAAATCCTTTGTATGTCTTATGTTCACAACCACATTCTCATCCAATTCATCAAGAAGCAAAACATCATCGTCAGTTGACCCAATCATGCTGCAATATATCCTGATGAGCAAGAAACATTCTGGTTTTGTTTCATAGGATCCAATCGGCAGATAAAAAAGCATACTCTATGACAAGACAAATAACATCGAATTCTGACAAAATCCAGGTTACACCCACCTACAAGGCCTCTTATATTGATTGGTAACAACATAAAGCAGCGCCTGGCCGTTCTTGGCCCATGCCAAACTTGATATTCGGTCTGCCTGAGGCTTAGTACACAATGCACCTGAATTGAGATTCCTTACAGATAACTTAAAGTAGTCATTGTCCTTGTCATACATAGTGTATGCTAGAAACTGGTGGTCTGGAGATATTTCGGATAATTCTTCAAAGGCATAACCTGTAAAATTCCCACTTAAATAACCAAAATAACATCTTCAAATGTCTTAAAAATTTATTTCCAGTAACATCTGTTATTACCTCCAAATCTCTCAGCTTCTTGATTATGATCAAGCAGCTTCTGCTCAATCTTCTTACCAGATACAAAATCAAACCCAGCTGCAGGAGACTTGTTCGAAATGAATTCTTCATGCAAGCTTGCCAATCTCCGACAGAGCACTGAATACTGCTTTCCCTCTTCAACTCTTCGATAATACAACCTGCGCAGAAGTAATACTCACCATGAATATATAAAATGGACCAACGAAAAATCGAAATATACACCAAGCATTCTACTATCCAGTTCCTACTTCAACAGAAAGGAATACAAAACAACAAAATTAAAGTTGAATGCTACTCTCTCTGAATCCAGTCAATTCTTATCATCCAAAGTTTTTTGGGCAGGCAAAGACGACGAAATTTCGAAGGGTACCATGGACCCCATCGATAAGGACAGGTAGAGAGATCAATCTGCATCCTTGAAGCCATTTCAGTCTGGAGCTTGCTTTGCAGCTTCAGTGTGTCAGACATGACAGCTTCGATGTATTTTTCCTCCTGTTCCATATGAATGTCCATGTGTCTCATCGCCACCTTGTCGTTGAGGTTTGACATCCAACTATAGGAATCCTCCCATAAAGAGTCGTGGATGGTGAAAGATTGAGGCTTTTTAGGTGGCTTTGGTGGTTTAGGTGGGGCAGGCGGTGTTGGTGGTCTCGGGGGCTTGTAGAAACGGACGAGTAGATGAAGAGTGTTGCTAAAAGAGTTCTTGAAATGGCGGCGCCGGAGACGGATGGCGGTGGCCGTAAGTTGTCGCATGACTCAGGGGTTTAAGGAGGTTTTGACGCTACGCGTTTGTTTGCATCGTTAATAGGAAATATTAAGGGAAAAAGAAGAGAAAAGAATGGAAGAAAAATGAGATTTCTTTTTTTCTGTTTGTTTTCCTAAGTTATTAAAGGAGAGAATTGAAACTTATATTGATAATTTATATATATTGGGGTTTTTTTATTTTGAATTTCTCCTCCTTTCTCATTAATTTAAGGGGAAATATATTTGACACAAATTTTTCTCAATTTTCTCTCCATTCTCTTACTTTTTCTCTACTTATTTTTGTCCAAACAGTGGAAATCAAGAGAATTTCAATTCTCTTCCTTTTTTTTTTCTTACTTTCCTTCGATCCAAACAAAGGTTAAAGTAATATTCGAGCGGGGTTGAACACCCCCAAAGAATGTAGGATATGAGAGTTTTGTTGACTTACCGATTCTGAATCAAAGTTGCGAACGTTGCAATGGACCTGATATCATATTGGATTTTGGTATCATATTACATTGGATCCGTAAATAACATTAAAATAGTCTTTAAATTTTTTAAAAAATTTTAAAATATTTTATTGACATATTGTACTGTTGTGTTATATATTTTATAAATTCACATCAAATTTGTCTCTAAAAATTATTTACAATTAATATCAAATAATAATAATTTTCAAATATTTCACATATAAATAACAATCACAATTAAAGTGAAAAAAGATAATCATCATCATATTAATATACAATATAAATTATTAAAAATATTACAGTTTTATTATATAATAAATAATAATTACACCAAAACATCCAATAAAAAGAATAATAAACATCTTTAACTCTTAAGCTATTATAATTTACGACGAGAATTTGTGATGAGGAAACAACTAAGTAGAAATGAAAACTGAAATAAAAACATTTACAGTTACATTACATGTATATAATTTAACATATACATCAAATATAAATAAAATTAAAAGAAGAGAAAAAACAAAAACTTGGAGCTTTATTTAATTGTCTACGGGAGGATACTCGATATATCTGCACTAACCCAGTTATCGTTTGGTATAAAATCTTCCTCATTGATAGGAGTCTCATCATCATCATCATTATTATTCAAATTCAATGCATCAAATGACATGTCAATGCTTTTCCATCAAAAATTACCTTTCAAGTCATCCACATCTATCAAACCTGGTTCCTCATAAACCCAATCCGCCAAAAGATATGAAAATTGGATCTGTTGAACTACTTGTATTATTAAGGGTTTTAGTAAACATTAAAATTTAATTATTAGAAAATTATAAAAAATAACATCGAAATTGATAATGATAATAATAATAACATATCTTTTCAAAAGCTTTAAATTTTAACGAACGAAAATCTAGTCATTTAATTTCTTTTGCTCCAGTCTATTCATTTTTTTGAAATAGATGAATTCAAAAATATTCCAATTCCATTCACATCAGTTCCGAATTAACCCCACCAAGAAACTATAAGTCGTAAGATGACAAAAGTAGCTTCAAAAATAAAATAAAGTGATAATTAATTTTCAACAAATAAGAAAAAAGAAAGAGCTAATACCCAAAGAAAAGTTTTGCTCTTTTTTGAATGGCAATTGGCATTCTAAAATCCCTAATAGACTGCTTATAAAGCTCCATTTGTGAGTTCAAGAGATCTTGCATTATTTCATAGCCAACAATTGTTGTAATAGTGAATATCATTCTTCTACTAACTTCATCTTTCTTTGTAAAATCCGATCTGAAATAGATACTAAGATTCAAAAATGCCCCAGCTGTAAACAATGAATAAAAAAATTATCTTTCATCCCTCATTGATGATTGTAAGATACAATGTGTACAAAAAAGACCTATGTTTCAGATTAGCCTTGACTGCTTCCTTTACCCTCTCTATAACATCAAAAAAATAACAATTGTTGTCTTTTCTTCACTATTAGCTAAGCGAAGCACCCTCACTAATGGCTCACAAACTCAGATAACAAATTGGCATTGAAACCAACATTTTCTATCTTCCAGTATAATTTTGGAAACCTCCAATCTAACATTAGACCTAACATGTTGAGATGCAACCTACTTATCACTTGTAAGCATTTGTCTTAACTCTTTCTTCATTGTAACAAAAGATTAAAGTGATAAGAAATTCGTTACAAATCTTGTCATAACAAAATAATACAAATTTCTACCATTTATAAATTCCTTTCTTATTAAATTCAATACCCATGCACAATTATAGATAAACTTGGTCATCTTTTTAGCTTTCTGCATAGTATCATCAATAATAGAAAAATACATATGATCTCCTATATTTTTCAACATTAGGTCAATATAATGTGCAGCACAAGGAGTCAAAAATAAAAAATTATACTTATTCTGTAACCTTCTTTTCGTCGCTTTACAAGCAGAATTATTGTCAGTAATGAACTGAATAATATTTTCTGGCCCTACTGCATTCACAACTTCATCGAATATCTTAAATAAAGTATTAGTATTTCTAATAAGACTAGATGCATTAATAGTATTAAAAAATATTGAGCCATTTGCAGAATAAACCAAAAAATTAATAATAGGCTTTTGTCTCCTATTTGTCCAGCCGTCACACATGATTGAACATCCATAAGTAGCTTAATTCACTATTCTTTATGTCAAATAACTTATAATTTCAGAAACTGAGCAACTCAAAAGTTTATATTATAAGTCATCAATCGAAGGAGCTTTGTATCCCATATCGAAAAAGGTTATAGCATTCACCATAGGCTGATAATAGTAAGACTGGGAAGCATTGAATAATGAACATGTATCATATTACCTTCTAGCTACTGCCATATCTATAATGTGTGTTGCATCTCTTAATTGCATGACATTACAAATTGAAGGTTAGGCTCTAAGAGTTGTTTTTGATGAAAAACTAGTCATCTGCCTCCTTCTTTTCCTCACATCAGGTCTGGGTGTAACATTCATTTCTTTCTGAGCCTAAGATGGAATACTACCACTACCATTACCACTACCACTACCACCTTCAACATTTTCATAATCATCACAAAAACTAACAAACAAACTTCCACTACCAATTTGATAATTCAGTCTCTCCCTTCTATCTTTCTCGTGGTTGGTATTCTTTAAGCAAAGTTTTCATTTGCCACTTCACACCTTGACTTACTATTTTATAGGGTTCCATATCTTCTTTAATCCCCAACTAAATGCTTCTTTAATCGGGTGATTCCTCCACCTTTTAAATGTTTGTTACAAAACAAGCAAATAATATGGTTCCTCATACCCGGAACCAATGCAGCATGAGCCCAAGCTGGATGATTATATCTTCTTGAAGTGGTTTTATCAATAGCACTTGAACTTCTTTCTATTTATTTGTAAAAATAAATGAATGCATATATTAAAATAAAGAACACATGTTTTCATCAAACATAATTCACCATAAGTCAAACACTAACAATTTAATTATTCATCATACATAATTACACAAAACATACATAAATAATTTCCATTTCCAACAATTTCAAACAATTTCAATTTAAACATCACAAAACATCTATAAACAATATCCATTTCTAACAATTACAAAACATACACAAATAATTTCAATTTCCAACAATTTTAAACAATTTCAATTCAAAGATCAAAAAACATTTTTCATTATTTCGATGTTCATACATTTATGAATTTGATGTTGATCTTAAATTGATTTAATAAATTCCTTAATACAAAACATAGCATAGAGGAAATTATGATGAGATCATAATAATGAGATTCATATCATGTGTAATTATGTTAGCATCTAAACATTCCCTAGTTATAAGATTAATAAGATGAGATATCATTAATCTGAATATACTAGCATATGCTATACTCCTTGATTGAATCAAACAGTAGATCTCATAAGTTGTAAACATGAGTTGTTTAGAGTTAACATGTAGATACTTACTAAGGATAGTAAGTACATTGGTTGACCTACTATGAGACAATCATATGGATATTCTATTATAGTGTCAATGATAGTCTCATCATAGCAAAGATATAAATATCCTTTGACTTGAGATACTCAAGGATATCTCAGATACTGATCCTATGCTTTGAGTCCATTCATCGGTGCCTTTTAGGGGTTACTCATAGCGTGGTGATTGGATATAGCTTGAGGTATTTGGATATAATTGAATAGCCAATAAAGGATTCACCACTCCTGACAGAGGGAGATGATACCCACGATCTCTTATCGAGGTCATTACTCGGAAGTCTCTAGCCAGAGCAGTCATATGTCGTGAAGAGAGTCTTTAACAAAATATAGAGTAATAAGATCTTCAGGACAAGATCTAATATCACTTGGACTAGATGTGACTTAGCCAATCTAGTGGGAGTTGACACTTTGACCATACTTTGAACCAAATGGGGTATAGATGGTGAAAGGAAGAATTTCATGGCAACATTATGTATGGAAGAGTTCGTAGTCAAACCACTGACTTTATAGTCAATTGGAGGTCATGACATGTTGCTAGATACCGCTCTTGACTTACTTGAATTAAATGTTAATTCAAGTGGCCAACATAACGAGGAACCTAATGGATCACACACATAGGAGATCCGAAGGATGAGTAAAATGGTCTTGAATAGTTATTCAAGATACGAGAGAGTGTTTCAGAATTGTATCGCGATGTGATCGTGGTGGAAAACGTTGCATGGAATGTATTAGAAACAAGTGTTGTTGGCTGCCAATTTGGTCATTAACTTCCCAAAACTTCCATTAATGCATTCATTAACTTCCCAAAACTTTTATTAATGCATGTTATTCATGGTCATTAACTTCCCATAACTTCCATTAATGCATGTTATTCATAACCATTAACTTCCCATAACTCTTCATTAGTGATTGGGGTTATGGGAGGCCAAAGAGGACAGAAAATAATCATCATTTTCGTGCATCTTTTGTAAGGTGACCCAAGGAAACAAAAGAATCGCATACATTTTTCATAGGATCTCCTGTTTTCTGATAGACATATTCATTTTCTATTTTTTTGTTATTCTTATTCTATAATATAATAATATTCCTCTTCATATGTTTCTGTTTTTTATATGTTTATCTTTATATGTTTTTGGTTTTTGAGTCATTTACTTATTTATACTATTGAAAAAACCTCCTATTCCGCGTAAGGCACCTAGTCGCAAACAAGCCATTCTAGAGATTCATGGTCTCAAACAAAGTGCTTCTCGAACATTCAATAGTACCCTCTTTCTGTGGCAGTCGAACTAACAACCTTTTATGATTCACTATTCCGAAAGGCTAAAGGGCTACGCTAAACCTTACGTAAAAACCTTACCTTACGACAGCTTTGAGAGCAGATGGAGCATCCTCTTATGGGCATGTCTTCGATGCTATACTAGTGAAATCAGTTCCTTGACACCAATAGTTCAGTTGTAAGGTGGCAAAAAGGTTGTTTTCAAGGGTAAGAAAGAGAAAGGTTCTTTCTCATACACACACTCTTTTCTTCTCTAACTCTCACAATAGTTTTTGTCTTTGCTAGCACAAAGAAAGAATTCTAGTAATCTCCTAGTGAGGTTTCATCCTTCTATCTTCGTGTAGACTTTCATTAGAGATGCTCTATGTTGATCATTGTGGTTTACAATAACCCAAAGCAAAGAAGATTAAAGAACGAAGGAAATCATCGGAAAGGTATGTAAACATATTACATTTCATGTTTTTGTTTTCTATATCTATATGCATGAGTATATTTAGTTTTTGAGATTCTGTTTTATTTTTCACTGTGTATATTTGATATATATTAAGTATGAGATGCTTGATTGGAACTTTATAGGACTTTGGCGTAGCATCTTTTGTCCTAGGTATTCGAATTCATCAGGACAAATCTTAACACTCATCATACCTCTCACAAAGTGCATACATTGAGTATATATTACAAAGATTTAATACGGTTAAATGTAAACATGTTGTAGCATGTATCTCTCATAGTGAGAGATTATCTTTGGCATAGTATCCAAGAAAAAAGAAAATAAAGAGATTATGAGGAATGTTCCATATTCTAGTACAATTGATAGCCTGATGTATGCTTGAGTATGTACTAGGCGGGACATTGCATTTACTATTAGACTGTTTGGACAATATTTGATTAACCCATGTATAGACCATTAAAATGCAGTCAAGCGAGTGTTAAGATACTAAAGGGAATCAAGAATTATATGTTGACATATAGAAAATTCAACAGATTAAATCTCGTAGGGAATTCATATTCAAATTTAAGTTATGTGTCTAAATGATTGAGAATCCACTTAAAGTTACAATTTTATGTTTACAGATGGTACAATGTCGTGAAAGTGTGTCATGTAGACATGAGTAGCTTCCTCGACTATGCATGCAGAGTGCATGCTATGGGGTTGCTTCACAGACAGTTTGACTTAGAAACTTGATTTCTGAGCTGTCTGAAGGAGTTGATACTGAAAAGGTGACATTAAGGTTTGGAGCATTTAAAGAATAAAAAAATTTGAGTCAATCCTTTAACTAAAGAACTTCACCCACTTGTGTTTGAAATACAAATATACAGTATGGGTGTTTTGAAGTCCTTAGACACTGTTAGTTAGGGGATCGTTATGTTTACTCCATGCATATTTGTACATTTGTACATTTTGATGTATTATGACAATATGGATGGTCGTTCATCAATAAAGATGATCATTGTTTATCCTCAGTAATGCGTGTTATCATACATTGTCATAATATGTGTGAAAGTCTTAAGATTTGTGTCAATCTTAAGCATTTAAAAGGTTATTGGGCATATATACAGATTGATCTTAAGCCTATGTCATTTAGACGTATACAGTTTTATGCAGATATCCATAAAGTTTGACATGACATAAGGGGATATAATTTTTTTAATCCCATAAAGGTTCTCTAATGCAGTTTAGCATTCAATTGGAGAATAAAAAAGATTTCTCTAATGTAGTTTAACATTTGGCGAGAGAAAATAAGTTTTCTTTAATGTTGTTTAGCATTCGATGAGAGAAAGCATGATTTCTCTAATGCAGTTTAGCATAAAGTTAGAAAAATCGAAATCTACAAACAAAGATGATACATATTAGATCATATAGATATTATCCTAGTTTGTCATATTCTATTTTTCCATTCATGATAGTGAGGTATTAGGGATACATGATTGTATTATATCTGTGTTATACATGACACCTGCATTTGATAATTTTCGGTATCAAAAGTCTTGTAGGATGAAATAATGGACTTTCATTATTTTTGATTCAAATGTTTTATTTTTAAACTTAGTCGACTAATACAGTAACGTCACTTAACCGAGTTTTTTGAATTGTTTTAAACTTGAGTCAATACTGCAATTAAGTTTTATCTAAGGAGGAGAATGTTAGATAATTTGACTTTCCCATAAAGTTGGATAACATTTAATTGCATTTTTTTGTTTTTTTCAATAACTTATCAGTTAAGTTACGTAATTTGATCCGGATAAAAATAATAAAATGGCTCAATAAATGATCTAAATCAATTGTCGAAGTTTGGGTAGAAAATGAATCCCGATTAGTATGGACCGAATCCATATCAAACTTGTGATAGAAAAGTTCGATATGAATGTTATATATAAATGTTAAAATCTCCTATAATTGCTGATATCATTCGTAAGTATACAAATTCTCTAACCCGCTAAGAGAGCTTATGTTTTGAGAAAATTATAGAAAGACGTTGACCGCATTCTGGTGAGCAGTTCTCATGAAGATGGCGGTGAATTCGCGTTCATTTCGGTTTCAGAAAGCTCGTTTGAAGTTATGGAACCGAAATTAAGTATTTTCCACATTTCTTTCTTTATTGCTCTTTTAAGTTCGATTCGAAATACGTAACTAAGGCATCGTTTCGTGTTAGACATGATCCCCACCAGAGCTACATGGCAGATAGAATTGGAAAAATGTAACGTGAAACTTGGTTGCAAAATGGCTGGCAAGAATTTGCAAAACATTACTCGAGATCTCAATGGCATCTTCTTGTTTTTGTATACAAGGGCAATCGCTTCTTCCATGTCATATTTTTCAGGACTGCTACAGAGATAGAATACTCATTTGGTGGCGCAAACAATGAAGAACCTAATAAGAATGGGCAGTTCCATGAGTCTGAAAGGAAAGCAACTGATGATGTTGTCTCTCTTGAAATCTTGAGAGACTTCAAGTTGTGCCAGAAAACAAGAGCTGAACCACCAATCTCTTGTCCACGTCCTCTTTGGTTTCCCGATGGAAATTGTGGCCACTCTCGAGGTACAAAGCTAAATAATCCCAAGAGAAAAGCCAAGTCAGGTGATTTTGAAACAGAACTTGAAGGAAGGCGTGCATTTTTGCTTTTAGGATTGAAAGAAAATGCTTTTTTGTATAATTTCAATTGAGTTTGCAGAAGGGAATTCATTTACCTGCTAGAGCGACGTTGAAGTCACACCTGTGGAGAGAAGATCCTCATAGAGTCAGTTCATAGGGAGAAAGCAACGCCGAAGATCGACGGGTGATGAAAGAATTGAAGCTGTTAAAAGAGTTAATGTTTTCAGGTCCAAAAATCCTTTCTTTAAGATTACCATTCAACCATCATATGTCAAGTATGATAAATTGGTAAGTTTCAAATTGAACTGTCAATGTTGATAAGTCAGAGAATAGAAGGGATATAGATAGTTAACAAGGGTTCTCCTCTTTTTCTTAAACTTATTTTAACTTTGCAAACATTTATGCTGATTGTATTTGCAAGAAAATATTTGAAGATTACTGGTGGTGTCGACCTTTGTGTTCCAAAAGGTAGAGTTTTGCCTGTTAAGTATGAAAATAAATTGACTATAAAAGAAATGCAAAGATCTATAATGGTTGGACCAAGTTTGCACGTGACAATCGTTTGGAAGTTGGTGATACTTTGTATTCGAGCTTGTTAACCTGAACTCATTCAAAGTTTCCTTCCATTCAAAATAAAAGGAACTGCTAATGACATCTCTTTTAAAACTTCTGAAGACTTCAAACCATGCCAGGAAATGGCAGCCACATCACCATAGACATGTCCCTGTCCACATAAAGCTATGAGAGTGGATCCAACAGATAGAAGTTACGCTCAATGCAGCACGAAGCTTGAGAATTCTCAGAGAAACAGCAAAAAAAGTTTTGCAAAGGGGCCTGAAGGTATGTTTGTTTTGAACTGCGTCTGCTGGAACAAAGCAACAGTTTTGATATCAACAGGCTTCCCTCCATGATTGGTTTTGCATTTTCAGATGGAAATTCTTCCAACTTCAAGGCTGATAGCAGAGTCTTGCCCGTCAGCCTATGTTCTTCAGAAACTCAGTTTATGGGGTTAAATCAACCAGGCCATGCAAAAGTTAAAGCTCTTCGAAGAGCTGATGCTTTTAAGACCAAAAAGCCCTTTTACAAAGTTGCCATCCAACCATCATATGTTGGATGTAGAGGAGTAAGTTGTCAAATTTAAAATGTCTGCATTTTGACAATGAAAGAAAGGAAGGGTACTGGAAGCTAGAACTTGTTCTCTGAATTTTAGGTCGTCCAACTTCTTAAAGATATTGCAGAATTTAACTTCTAGTTTTGCCAAAAAGTATTTGAAGCAGAAGCAAGGTGATGTCACAGTTTGTACTTGCTATGGGAGAATTTGGCCTGCCAAGTACTGGTATAAAGAAGCTTGTGGAAAAATCTCTGATGGTTAGGGAACATTTGCACATGACAATCGTTTGAGAGTTAGTGATGTTTGTGCTTTTGGGCTTCTTAGCCAGTGTAACATCTCACTGAAAGTTACCATTTTTTGTTCTGTTGATGGTGAACGGTGTCGCTTGTCATTAGGTGAGTAGAGGATGCAAATTTTTCCCTAGCTATACAACTACAAAGAGCAGCCATATTGCATGGCCTATTTTTCAAGTTTAAAACTGAAACTTGGAACTAGAAGCAAGCCTTAGATTCAGTTAATATAGAAGAGCATGAGGAAATGACACTTATGGAAGAATGCCAAACTTTTGCCTCTCATTTTCTAGATCTGGTCCCTGTCCTTGCTTCAAATCATCATTTATCCTCAATCTGGCCACAAGTTGAATAGCTCATCTGTTATCTGTTAATGTGGTAGTCTAGTCAATCTTTTTCTACATAGATTTGTAACCTTGTGCTGAAACCTCTTTTATCTTCTTCCTAATGCAGATGTCAGCAGAATGAATGGAATTGAATGCATCTGAGTTATCAGCAGAACGAATGGAATTGAATCCATCTGAGTTAAGGACCCTGCTTATCTAGAGATAACGAGAATGACCCAATCCTCAACCAAGCCAACTTTAAGTTCCCAAAATTGAACGCACTGACGTTTGTATTATTTGTGTTGCCTAGTTTATTACCAAATTATCTTTAGTGTCTGATATTCTATGGTGGAATAGTTCCTGAATTTTTGTATGTGTGATAATGATCTGTGAGTGAACTACGTTGTTTACGAACTGTCACCTGGAATGTACAGTGTTAGGTAGTGCATGCAGCATAATGGAATGAAGGATGAAGATGCCTACATTTTTGTATTTATCCTTCAGTTTGCACATTCTTCCCTTCATTATAGAATGAGTATGATGGAGGATTTCAACCTTAATCTTCTAACAAGTTGCTTCAACCTTAATCTTCTAACAGATTGGCTTGATGTTGGTTAAGTGCAGTTGTATCATATATGAGTTAAAAAGCCAGGAAGGGGCCTTGATCTCTAGTTTGTTTCCTACGCTGTTGATCCCTTGTGCTCAACAAGATATGGTGAGACATTAAAAAGAAGGAAATCATACATGAAAAGTCACTGCCTGCATAATTATTCTTCAGTCTGCATGCGTTTCACCTTAATACGGTCAATAAGCTTTGATACTTTTTTGTCAACTTTGATCTCCACATAAGATTAGAATAGGACACTTACCAGAGTTGTTTGAACTTGGTTTTGCAGAGATAGTACTATTAGTGTAACTTCCAAGTAAAACCTGCCTTAAAGCCTCCCAACAACCTCAACTTAAAAAAAACAATAGTGGTATTTTGCTTCAGTCATGTTAGTTCCCGTGCTGATATAAACAAAATATCATAATCTGTATGTATTCCATCAAAAGACCTTTCTTGACCTTCTGATATGCCCCGATTAATACCAGTCTTGCATCTCGTGAAAATGATTACTCTATCAAGACACTGAAATAGATTGAATGTTTGCTCGTTTCCCTAGCACCTTGCCCACTTTCAACAGTCAGAAAATGCAAACTGTAACATCATCAACCTATTAAAAATTACAGACATGCTAAAGTTAGAAAGATTGAATAGTATGCATATTCCTAATCTATAACATCACCAGCCTATTAAAAATTACTGACATGCAAAAATTTAGAAAGATTAAATAATTCACAATCTTATCCGTAATTAATAAATACTCGAGGAGGTGATATTATGCTGGAATTGAAACTACCGGTAGTAATTCAAAGTTAAATCAACAGGACCAACATGGTCATTGGTGATCAGGACAGCATTTCGAAAGCTCTAAATATAGTGACTCTAAGTGACATTTTAGTTGTCTCGAACAGCTCAAAAGCACAAATATCACCAACTTCCAAGTGATTTGCCTCCACAAAATTCCTCCAACCATGAAGGAAATATCCTGCTGCATGTTCAGCATTAAAGCGGTAGAAGACAGGCCAAGTTTTTCCATCCAAACCACAGAGCAGAGTATTTCCCGACCTGTTGAGATGCTTTCTGGCAAAGCTTGCTGGTATACCCTACAGACGTGATAAAGAAATCGAAACGATCAAAAGTGCACAAAGCATATACATTTAATGAAGATTGATATTCCATTATTTTTAGAATTTAAGCAAAAAGTCTTACCGCTTTTCTTGTAGAATAAACATAGGATGGCTGCATAGCAATCAAGAAAAAAGGATTATTAGACATGAAAGCAGTGGTAGCTCTAGAAAGAGCGTTAACTTTTTCATGGCTTGTCAAGCGTTTTGTCCTCTGAACCATCCTATTTAAACTCCCCTTCTGGCCAGGCAAGCCCATCTGTCCTACATTTTCTGCAAATTTAAGGCCGTCTAAGAAGCAAAATGATCAGTCAAAGAATAAAAGATCAGTTATAAGATAATGAAACCTACCTAACTTCGGGTCACAAAATCGATCGCCAATTGGTGGAAGTAACACCTTCGACTTCAAGGACACTGCAAACGTGCTGGTTGAATTGTTATCCATATTCTTTCTAGGCTGAGGATATTGTGAAGGACATTTGCTTTTATGACTTGGATACATATGTTCCAAGAGTTCAACTGAGTCGTCACTTTCAGCTTTTTCATTCCTGGAGTGCTTGGATTTCACGTTTGGCTCCTTTTCACCATCGGCCAAGGGATAGTCTACTTCACAAGCACTTCTATCAAATATGAGCACATGAAAACGGCAGCTTTTCTTGTATTCAAAAACCAGGAAGTGAGCATAAGCGATGCTGTAAAATTTTGCAAATTCTTCCCAACCTTTTTGAAACCACATCCCATCATCCGATTTTACCAACTCTACTTCCCAAACTGCACCACCGGGAACCTCAAAGATCACCGGATTTGACAGATCATTTCCATATTTTCTTGCAAACTTCCTTGGAATACCCTGACGCAGATAAATCTTGAGTTCAATCAACTTTATAAAACGAACAAGACATACATGTACAAGAAGTTAAAGTGAACATGTCTTGGGAAGTACCAGAGACTTTTTCTACTTCGCGAATCTTTCCCTGAGTTGAAAGAAAACAAGAAAGCAAAGAAGAAAACACTTACAAGTTTCCCATCCTTGATAGTATTATCAAGTATTATCTTGAAGAACCTAGGCCTGTCAGTCACAAACATCGAACCTCCATACTCTCCCTTAAAACGAAAAGTCGCCATTGCTAAACCCTTTCTACATTGACGCGTAAGTGGTGCTTCAAAAAATTTAAAAGTAGTTATTTATACTGGATTAATTTTTATTCTTAGTGGAGTCACTGTGTCATATTTCATTATTAACAATACATTCATTTTATCTTTTAGATATTTAATGTCGATCATTTCGTTTGCAGCGCAGATTATTATGTGCAGAAATAAAAATATCCTCTTTATCTGTCCTTTCAAATTCAAGTTCTGAGCACGTTCCCGCCAGCGCCGGGCATAGTTTACATCATTGTTCTCTTAAGATTTCCAACTCTAAATTAAGAGAAATATAGTGAAGCTAATACAAATTTGAGAGGGATAAGTTTAGTCAAGACACACAACAATGAGTTATATATGGACTCATTTGAATTCTGTCCAGTTTCTACCCAAGCTTCCTCAAAAACCCTTCACCCCAAAAGGCTGATTGATCAACAAAAACAAGCAAATTTTATGAAGAAAGTCGAAAAGGAGAATAATTTATTCCTCACTCATTTCTCAATGTTGGTGTTTCAAATGGGAGTATAGTTTATAGATGGTGGATACTCCAATGATAATGATATGTTCGAGAAAAAGTCATTTTTTAAGTAGCTTGACGAGCCGCAAAAACGTGAAGTTTGTTTCGAAAACAACAAGTTGATGCAAATGGAAGGTAAAAAGTTCAATTACCATCAAAAACCTCGCATAACAATGTAGAACTCCTCCATCACAACAATGTACACACTAGCCACGCCGACGCTTGAAATGTCCACATCAATGCTCGAAGCAGATCGTTCTTGAAAATGGTGAATTAGGGTGAGTCTTGGAACGTTAGTAGACTGAAAGGACAATTCTTATGCTGTTTCGTTGAGACGGGAAACTTAAAGAGCGGGAAGCCCAAGCCTGTCGAGGTTCTTCATCGGTAACTGACGCCACTGGGTAGGTAGTCAGTCATTCTAAAGATAGCAAACGCCGAATATTTTATTGTTTTCCCAACTATTTCTCGTTTTCTGTACAAAGAAGCTTAGTGTCTTGCGTGGAAAGAACTGCAACGTTGGGTTAATTTGGTGAACTTTTGCAGGCCTTTCGTCTCATTTCTCAGCAATCTGTGTTTTTTAGTGGAGACAAGTTAACAGAATTCTAAGGGAGAGAGTATCAAGTTAGACTTGAGAAATTGGATTCTTTAAGGTAAAAAGTTATGTTCTTTTCCTCCCTATTGGATGGAATGTCTCTGAAAAACTAGGAAATAGCATTTTATTAGTTTTTGATGGAGAGAAGAATACCATCTAAAGATAGTGGGTTTTATGTGTTATAAAAACCTAGTGATCTTGATGTTCATGTAAGCCCAAGTAAGAAGAAACTTGACTTTTGTGCTCATCTTTTGTTTTCAGTGGGAGTGTTTGTGCGTTGTATCGGTAATATGACCGTAATATTTCGTGATACAGCTCAAACTTGTAGCTATTGGAGTTAATATATCCGGATTTCACATTGATGAATTTTTCTAGGCAGTGTCATATTTAGGTAGATCACGAGATCTCCTGATGGCTTACCAGTGATTTCTTTTTACAAAATTTATCTCTTTTCCTGTTCCTGAAAGTGAACTGTTCCTTTAAATGGATCGAGTGTACTAGGTTGAACATGGCAGATAAGGTTGGCAGTCGGCTGACAACTTCCAATCACTCGATCCTGGAGTATGTGGAGTATCATATCATATGTAGATAGTATTCATTAAAACTGTTTCCAACTCTGCTATGATAAGGTTGAATAACATCCTGTTGACAGCAAGTTGCGTTTCTGCATCAAGAAAAAGTAGAGGGAATCTAATGCCACGCCAATGTCATTAATCTCATTACAAAGAACACCAGTTTCGAATATGTTCAGTTATAAAAAATTAAGGGTATGTTTGGGAGTTTAGGATGGAATGAAATGGAATGGCAATTAATATAATGGAATGGAATGGAGTGGAACGGAGTGGAATGAAATGGCCACTCTATTGTTTGGAAGTTTAAATAAAATAAGAGAGGGACTTCTTTGACCATTGTTTGGAAGTGATACTAAAAAATAAAAATGAATGGAATGGAATGACTTGTAATATTTTTTTTTCCAAAATTACCCTTGTAATAAAATATGCATAGTTGCCATGAAACTATAGTAGTAACCCCAAAGCATTTCAAATTGTAGGATGCTCAGAATATAG
Organism: Erythroxylum plowmanianum; assembly: GCA_025531925.1. Lineage (NCBI taxonomy): Eukaryota > Viridiplantae > Streptophyta > Magnoliopsida > Malpighiales > Erythroxylaceae > Erythroxylum > Erythroxylum plowmanianum. The sequence goes on from JANVCQ010000232.1 coordinate 7,083,016, forward strand.
TTTTCTCATTTTCCTATACAAGCAATCAACTTTCTTGTTTTTTTTCTTTAACCCTCATCGCACTGTACTCTTTGTTAAGCATTTATTCATGTGTCTTGTTATAGTTAATAATCATTCTTGGGTTGTAAATCTATTTCTACATTTCGCAGTGTATATTAATAATATATTTAAAATTTATGAACATTCACAATACTAACTTTATCAAGAACAATTGAGTCGTGTTTATTAATGACATTTTAAATTTAAATTTTTGACGTAATGGTTGGAAAATGAAACTCGTGTCTCACAAATACATTAAGCTCATTTGATGCGTACCCAAGCATTTAAAAAAACTTTTTTTCACCTTATTATCATTAACGTAACTATTATTTATAGCATTGAGGTATAGAAAAATGTTCGTTAATGGAAGAAGCCAGTTGAAGGAGAAACACAATGGACGTAGTAACATGTAGCCGTGTAGGTATTTGCTAGACTGGAGTTGTAATTTTATTAATTTTTTGAAAATATTTTTGTCATTAAATTAGGGTTTGAAAGGCAAACCATGCCATTCCATCCTTGATCCTCTAATTTGGGAGGTCACAAAATATTATATTTTGGATGGCAAAGGATGACTTCCAAAGCCATTAATTAACATTCCATCCTGTTTCAAAATAGACTCTCAAATAATAGCTTGAGTCATTTGAGTCATTCCATTCCATCCCTCCATGTACATCCAAACATATCCTAAAACCACAGCTACTGTACTAAATTGGTTAGCAGCGGGAATAAGATAAGAAATAGCCATATGGTCTATTCTTCACTGCATTATTTGGGAATCTAATGCGGTCTTGTACACTGGAAAGGAAGAACGTAACGGAAAGCTCTAGAGAATATCTAATCATTCATGCTGAAATAATGAAAGTCTTTCTTTCGTTTTCCTGTTTGTAGCTTTTAGCTTCAAGCATTTTTACCACCAATCTCTAGTCTCAGATTGTAATAAATCTGCATCTTTATTTCATAACAGGGCTGGAAATTCCAATGCGATTAGTTTTGAATTACGTTTAGAGATAAGTATCATGTTTATCAGGAATTTGAGCCGTCTCCAAGCAACTGTCAAGAAAACTCTACGCCTTTACCCTTCCTCGTTCTGCATTGGAAAGTTTTACTCTGTCAACATCTTTCCCTCCGGAGGTAGGAAAATGGAAACAGAATTACGGCCCCAAACGTATGGGGCCGGCCATGTAGAAGATTCATCCCCACAAAACCTGCATGTCCCTCATCAATTCTAGCCTGAAAGGTTCCAGGAAACATAGAGTTCCAAGAGGTCAGAACTTTTCCAGTTCTAAAAGAAATGCTGCCATGACGAAGTTGAATGGAAATTGCTTCCTGCTTCCTGAACTAAACTGAATTTGTTATCTCTAGCCAAGACCAAGACCAAGACCATCTGTTCGATTAAATTACATGACATTGAAAATATATGAATAGTAAAAATAAATAAATATTAATATTATTCAAATTCATAATTTTGATGCAGACGACTAGTCTAGACGCATTCCGAATTCAAACTGTGTACATAACAACATGAAACTAGCCACGATAGCCAACTCTAGCCATAACAGAAGGGAGGGAACAAACCGCCACACGGAGAACTTAAAAAAGGGGATACCTTTAGCCTATTTTCTCTCCGTAGTTTCCCCTTTTCTCTGTGCCGCTTTCTCTTCAATTTACTACGCACTGCGACACCTTACATCACAACCTTCAACTTCTGTTTCCAAGTTGCCGTTTTTGTCATATGAACAAAGGAGAGTAAGAAATATTTTTTTTTTAAAAAAAGAAAAGCAGCTCTGTTCATGCAATCCACTCTACCCACGCTCACCAATTCAGACTTCCATTACTTATGGAAACCCCAACACTTTCACTTTCCTTCTCGAAGACCCATTTCCCAGAACCTCAAATGCTGTCCCGTGTCCCTGAATCCCTCCAATCCGTTGGCAACTTCCTTCCACTGCGACCCGGGAGAAGTTGTCCACAACTGGCAGGAAATAGGAGTGAGGCCCTTATGTCCGACGAGGCTTCCAGTGGTGGTTAGGAAGGCGGGAAGGGTTTCGAGGTATATGTGGGATGGAAACTGTTTGGAGTTGGTGAGCGTGGATGGAGGTGCGACGGATTTTTGCTTGGATTTCGAAGATGGCTTCAAGAAATTGTTTAGGGCTTCGAGTTTAGCTATCAGGAACTTGTTTATACCCAAACAAGTGCCTGAGAATTACATGGGGTATGTGAAATGGAAGTTCTTGCATCGGGTTTTTAGCTCTGCGCTGCAAGTTCTTGCGACTCAGGTTTGTGGTTATACGTAAAAGATTGTTTTTGTTGTCTCGTTTCTAGAATTTTTGGAGAACGTTTCTGACATTTTTTATGGACGGTGAAAGATTGAATTTTTACGTAAAGGAAAGGCTTGTTTAGATTGTTTCTTATGTTGTTGGAATAATTTGTTGGGGCCAGGCAATGTTTCGAGCTATAGGGATTGGGTATTCACGTTCACTTCCATCAGCGGCTGCTCTTAACTGGGTCTTGAAGGATGGGCTTGGACGTCTAAGTAGGTGCATTTATACTGCTAGTCTGTCGTCTGCCTTCGACACCAATTTGAAGGTAGGAGTTATATTATCATTAGGATTGGCCTCCTGTTGGTTCTACTTTGTCAAAACTTGAAAAAGATTGTTCCAGTTTCTGGCTCTATCTTCAAACTGGACATATTAGTATACTTGTTGCTGTTGGGAGGGACATTATTAATTGATTATTTTGTTGTCTCATTGGTAGAGAGTCAGGTTCTCGACCTCTGTTCTATTCAGTTTGAGCATTGGAATTGAGCTGCTGACCCCTGCATTTCCCAAGTATTTCTTACTTCTGGCCACTATGGCTAATGTTGCCAAGCAAATAAGCCTAGCATGCTACCTAGCAACTAGTGTAAGAACTGTTGTGTTACTAGCAGCTATTCCATCTCACATTTCTTTTTCGTCTTGGAGTGTAATCTTTCTACTTCACATATGCAGTCTGCTATTCATCGTAGCTTTGCAGTGGCTGATAATCTTGGTGAAGTTTCAGCAAAAGCACAGGTACGATTCTTGAGTCACAACTTCTGTTATTAATTTTAGTTATTCTATATCTTGGAATCTTGATCCTTACTTGGGTTTCAGATACAATCAGTGTGCTTTGATAATCTCGGTCTCATGCTTGCTGCATTTCTGAATATGTTGTTCAAGAACAATCAAAGGTGTTTTTTTCTTCTCTAAATCTTTTCTTATTAGTTCAAAGTCCTAGTATTAATAAATCAAGTTTAGTCTTCTATTTTCTCATTTACTGCTTAAGAGTTGAAGATGGAATTCAATTTATACAATTAACATAACATTTCTCATGTCCCACTAATTTTAATTTGTTTATATTATAGAAATAATCAGCTAATTATATCTACAGATAATTAGTTGATTATCTATAGATAATTAGTTAATATTCTATTAATTAGTAGCTTAATTAATGGGATTTTATTACTTAGGATAAATAGATTCTTTTTTATTTAAGAAGGTGATTAGGGCTACATTGTCCTATATATTCCTTATAATATTTGCAGAACAATCAAAGAAGAATTACTTTGTCCTCTTTCTTCATGGTATCAAAGTCACGACTCTTCTACATTATTTTTTCTTTATTCGTTCAAATTAGTCCTAAATGGACTATCAACTAGCATTGAATGGTCAACAGAGAAACTCCTCATCCTCCAACAATGATTTCAACAGTTCGAGTGTGACTAATTCTGGTGTTATGATGGGAAATGTACAACATAATTGTGATTTTCTTGGCTCAAACTTGCCTTTTCAATTGATGAGTCATAGATTGAATGACCAGAATGACCTGAAATGGTCGCAAACAATAAAGCTGGCCATTGACGGTAAGGGAAAACTTGGGTATTTGACTAGAGAGACACTGAGGCTTGCATTGGATGATCCAAATATGACAATATGAAGGTTCAAAAATTCTTTGATCATAACTTGGTTGGTTCATTCCTTGGAACCTACAATCGAAAAACCTCCCATGTTTTTGCCAACAGCTAAAGATATATGGGATGTGGTTCGAGAGATGTATTTTGATATTGAGAATTCTTTCTTGAACTAAAAATGAAGCTTTGGAAGGCCAAGCAAGGAGATTGTGACGTTACATTGTTTTATAATGAACTTGTAACCTTGTGGCTGAAATTGGTCCTATGTTATGAAGATGTTTGGAATTGTCCGAGTGACAGTTTTCGACATAAACAAAGGGAATAAAATAGATAGAGTTTATGTTTTTCTTGTGGGATTGAATCAAGAATTTGATGAAGTCAGACGTCGAATTTTGGGAAGATGATTGGCAATGCTAAACAAGTTGGAGGTCCCTATTTCTTCGAAATCGAATATGACTTAAAGAATTAATTCCAAAGAACTTGTCATAATTCTATTTCATTACTTCATGAGAATTAAATTATGTTTAGAGATGACAATGGGTCGGCTCATAGACCAATCTCCCTAATTTTTTTAAATATTTTTTAAAATATTAAAAGTGTAAAATAATGTTTTTTTTTAATTGAATCCGAGCATGGATTGCCCAGGCCCAAGCCTAGGCCTACCCAAGAATTTAGACCCATAGGCAGCCCATTGCCATCCCTAATTATGTTATGGCATTTTAGATTTAGACATCCAAGTTCTTATTATATGAGATTTGTTTTAAAAGTTTTTTACAAATAGAGATCTATCTTCATTTTAGTGTAAATTTGTCAAATTGCTCAAAATCATCAAACATCTTTTCCAGCAAAGCCTTACAAGGTCACAAAAATCCATAGTAATATTTGGGGACCTTCGAGAATATAAACAATAGGTGAAAAAAGATGATTCATAATTTTTATTGATGTCCACACTAGAATTTGTTGGGAAATATCCAGTTTGATATTTCCTCGATATTATTGACTCCTAAATAGTTAGGAAATCAGGTTTGGTATTATTTACAGATATTAGGATATTATGTAAAGATATTAGTTTCCTAGAATAGCCATCTTTGTTTCTATATATACTTGTTCTATGTAGCGATGAATATGTGAGTGAAATACAAACAGTAGAGAATTTTTGCATGATATCAGAGACATACTTGAACATAAAAAATCCTAGCCGCTACCTACTGCCTCTAATCCTACTCCCTGCACTGTCCAAAATCCCTAGCCGCCCCACCTATTGTTTCTAATCCTGCTAATCTATGTCAACCACGTTTGACATTGGTGAATCCTCTAACCCAGTTTAGACACCTCCTCCACACAATACTTCCTTAGATTCTCATTCCATTCAAATCACTACTATACGATTGAATGGAGAGAACTTTCTTTACTGGTCCCAATCAGAGAATGTACATCTGTGGGAGAGGAAAGATTGGATATTTGACCGGTGACAAAAGGTAACCCACGGTAGATGATCCTACACACGAAATATGGGATGCCGAAAATTCTATGGTGATGACATGGCTAGTAAATTCTATGGAGGAAGATATTAGCTCCAATTATATGTGTTATCACACAGTTAAGGAGCTATGGGACAACATGAATCAGATGTATTCTGATTTGGGAAACCAGTCTCAAGTGTATGAACTAACTCTCAAATTGGGTGAGATCCACCAAGGTGAGGATAGTGTTACTAAGTACTTTAATTCCCTGAAGCGTTTGTGGTAAGACTTAGATTTGTTTAATGACTATGAATGGAAATCCCCTGATGATTGTAACTATTTTCGGAAAACAGTAGATGATAACCGAAGTTTTAAGTTCTTAATTGGACTTAATGTTGAGTTTGATGAGATTAGAGGCAGGATTATTGGAAGACAACCACTCCCCACCATTGGAGAAGTCTTTGCAGAAGTTCGATGTGAAGAGAGCAGACAGTTTGTGATGCTTGGTACACGAAATCCTACATCTACTATTGAAAGCACAGCACTAGTTGCTGGAAATACTAGTGGTCGTACTAGGAAGACGAAGGAAAAGTCACGAATTTGGTATGACTATTGCAATAAAGCACGACATGCCTATCAAACATGCTGGAAACTTCATAGAAAGCCAGCAAATTGGAAGGGATCGCATGAAGGGAGATTTAATAAAACTTCCTCTAGTGATTCAACTCACTATGAATCACGGAAAATCCCATCAGCACATGAGGTGGATGTTGGACTGTTCTCAAAAGAGCAAATTAACTACATTCTGAAACTTCTGAAACCCAAAATTGAATGCTCAAGTGCTCCTAATGCCTCTGTGGCACAAATAGGTAGGGATTTTACTGCCTTATCATGTTCCTTTCCATATAATTTCACTCCTTGGATCATTGATTCAGGAGTATTTGATCATATGACCAGTTCTCCTAATTTATTTCATACTTATGACCCTTGTTCTGGTCATGAAAAAATTCGTATAGCTGATGGATCATTTTCTGCTTTAGCTGGTAAAGGTTCAGTAACTCTATCCTCAAATATGTGCCTTAAATATGTCCTACATGTTCCAAAACTAGCTTGTAATCTGTTGTCCGTAAGCAAACTAACCCATGACTCTAATTGTACCGTTACTTTTTTTACTCATGTTGTGTTTTCAGGAAGTAACTTCAAGGAAGATGATTGGCAGTGCCAAGTTGATAGATGGTCTCTATTACTTAGTTGATGTAACTTGAAGAATAAAGAAGCTTTTGGTTTAAGTAGTATTCGTTCTACCTCTACTAAAGAATAGATTTTACTTTGGAATAATAGATTAGGACAACTTAATTTCTCATACCTAAAAAGACTTTTGCCTCATTTGTTTAAGTTTGTGGATTATTCAAAACTTCATTGTGAGCAGTGCATTTGATCCAAAAGTCATAAGATTTCTTACCCTACAAGACTATATCAATCATCCAAACCATTTTACTTAATTAATAGTGATGTTTGGGGTCCATCCCATGTTAAAACTCTTACCAGGAAAAAATGGTTTGGAACGTTTTTTGATGATCATACTCGGTTATGTTGGGTCTATTTGATACGTGAAAAATCTAAAGTTGCTCAGATCTTTCAAAACTTCTATACCATGGTAGAAACTCAATTTCACACATGCATTGGTATACTTCACTCTAACAGTGGTACCGAGTATTTTAATGAAGTCCTCGGGAAATTTCTTAAGTCTAAAGGCATTGTTTACCAATCTACGTGTGTTAACACTCGTCAACAAAATGGTATCTCCGAGAGGAAAAATAAACATCTACTAGAAGTTGCTCGGTCTATTATGTTTACAATGAATTTGCCAAGATACTTTTGGGGTGAGGCTATTTTGACTGCATCCTACTTAATTAATTGAATGCCTAGTCGTGTTTTGCATTATGCAACACCCTTAGATATGTTTAAACAATGCTTTCTTGATAATAGACTTTACTCTACTCTTCCTCTTCGGGTATTTGGGTGTACTGCGTATGTTCACAACTCAAATAGGGAAAACTCCAAACTAGATCCAAGGGCTGAAAAATATGTCTTCATTGGGTATGCTCCTAGTCAACAAGGTTATAAGTGCTACAATCCTTTGACTCAAAAAATTGTTCTCTCTATGGATGTAGAACATAAACAAAAAATTCTTCAGGGGGAGACATAAAATTTTTGGGTTACTCCTAATCCCCTACCCACGGTCATTATTGATCACAATATAGTTTCTAATAATGAAGCCAAAGATACTTCTTCAAATCTGTTCATGCCAGGAAATCTTGATTCATCCACAAGGGAGAAATACTACTGTCCGCTCCTTAGGAACGAAATACTGAGCTTCGTGTTTATACTAAGATGAAGACTCAATTGAGAAGTAGAGAACAACCTACAACGCACAGCCTCTAAAATCCCTCGGAGAAGGAACCTGGGAACAACTCAGGTAACCCTTATGCTACTTTACCCCTTATTGTGTCTAGTAACGATCAACATATACCTACTGACCCACAAATTACAAATGATATTCCTACTTATCTCTTTGCTGATAATTACCTACCCATAGCATTTAGAAAAGGGAAACGTGGCTGCACCAATCATCCCATATCAAAGTATCTATCTTATGGGAAACTATCACACACACATAAATCACTTATCTCTAAAATCACTAATCTGTTTGTGCCAAGAAACATTCAGGAAGCACTTCAAGATCCAGATTGGAGATCAACTGTTATTGGAAGAAGTAAATGCTCTTGAGAAGAATAAAACTTGGGAACTTTTAATCCTCCTAGAGATAAAAGTCTGGTAGGTTGCAAATGGCTTTTCACTATTAAGTCTAAGGCCGATGGTAGTATGGAAAGGTTGAAGGCAAGATTAATTGCTAAGGGATTTACTCAAACCTATGGTATTGACTACCAAGAGACATTTGCTCCTGTTGCAAAGGTAAATACAATTCGAGTATTGCTATCCTTGACTGTAAATTTTGAGTGGACTTTACATCAACTAGATGTAAAAAATGCCTTTCTTAACGGATACCTAGAAGAAGAAGTCTTTATGAACTTACCTCCAGGTTTTGAGGATACTTATGGGAGAAATAAGGTTTGCAGGCTAAGGAAGTTATTATATGGACTAAAACAGTCCCCTAGAGCATGGTTTGACAGGTTTCGAAGGGCTGTGAAGAGCTACGATTATTGTCTAAGCCAAGCTAATCATGCATTGTTTTATAAAGTGGGGTAAAGGGTGTCGTCCAAGAATCCTCGCTTGCACATCTTCTAGTTCACGGTTCAGCCCAGCAAGGAACTCAAATACTCTCTCATTCTCCACTTTCTTCTTATACCTATCACTATCCGATGCACAATCCCATTCTTCTTCTATACTTAAATCAAGTTCTTGCCATAAACCCATCATCTCCATGTAGTAATTAGTCACTTCCCTCTCTCCCTGTTTCATCTGCCACAGCCGTGTTTTAATTTCAAAGGTTTGGGAGTTTTTGGCATCTAAATATGTTTCCCTAACAGCAGCCCATACCTCTTTCGCTATAGGTAGAAATAGATAGGTCTTCCTGATGGAGTGCTTCATTGAATTGACCAGCCATGCAATCACCGTTGAGTTTTCAAATCTCCACTTTTGTAGTGCAACAGCATCAGTGGAAGGTGGTTTGTTCACCTCTCTAGTAAGATACCCAATCTTCCCTTTTCCATCGATAATCAATCGATGATAGACTAAGCCCATTATCTAAAATTTCTTTCGTTTAGCTTCTCAACTATGAATTGGAAGGACGAGCTCTCGATCCCGTTAGGACCCATATTCGAAATGGTTTCTTTTTCGTCAAGGGCTTCAAATATAGCTGATCCTTTGTTTGTGACTTCGGTTTCTGTCATGGATGCCACTGTCTATAGATCGATATGCTCTGATACCATGAAGATTTGAGAGAAAAACAAAACTCACGAATTTACGTAGTTCGGTCTATTGGGACCTACATCCATGATAACTAAACCTTTTGTCTTTTCTTTTATTTCTGTCTTTTTGTTTTTTTTGTTTACACCATACATTCACTAGCTATTTAGGAAGTAGATTAATACAGGAGGGATTCTGATTTGATACAAATCCTTGATAATCTTCCTATAGATCAAATATTAATTAGAGAAGTAATATTCTGTTGGGATCTTCTCTAATTGACATCTCCAACAAATTCAACTCAAAGTTGGGTGAAGTTAAGCAAGGAGTTCCAGTGAATGTAGGTCGACTTCAACAAGTGGTAGGAAAGCTAATTTATTTCTCTCATACGAGACCAATTATTTTCTTTGTTGTCAATGTGGTAAGTCAGTTTATGCATACTTCCTAGTAAGTCTTGATGCAAATTGGATAGTTTCTTATTGATAGAAGATCAACTTCTAGGTATTGCACGTATTTGTGAGAAAATCTAGTAACCTGGAAGATTAAAGACAAGGGGTGGTAGCTAAAAGTAGTGCGAAGGCAAAATATAGGGCAATGGCTTTAGGAGTTTGTGAAATAATTTTGGCTTAAAAGAGTAATGGAAGAACTTAAGAAGTTAGTGGAGTACCCAATGAAGTTGTTTTTGTGATAATAAAGCAGCTATCAATATTGCCAACAATACAATTCAACATGATCAGACGAAGCATATAGAGATTGACAAACATTTTATAAGAGAAAAAATTGAAAGTGGACTCATTTGTATAGCAATTGTAGGTACAACACAAGTTAATAGTGTCTTTACTAAAGGGCTACTAAGACAAAATTTTGAATTCTTTGTAAGTAAGTTGAGCATGATCAATAGCTATGCACCAACTTGAGGGAGAGTGTTAATATTACAGAAATAATTAGCTAATTATCTCTAGAGATAATTTGCTGATTCTTTATAGATAATTGGTTGATATTATATTAATAAGTAGCTGAACTAGTATGATTTTATTACTTAGAGAATAAATAGTATCTTCTTGATTTATTGGGACAATTAGGGTACATTATCCTATATATTCCTTATACTATTTAAAAGAAAAATTAAGAATTACTTTGTCCTCTTTCTTCGTAATCTTTGGACATGGAATGGTTTGGACTTCTTCCCGATGTGTTGCCAATTGGGAAGGTTATTTTGGTAATGGTTTCTAACCTTTCATCTATGTGCAAAAGATTGTTTGCAGGTTTGCCTTTTGCAGTTTACCCTGTTTTCTCAACCCTTGATCTTTTTGGAATATATCAAGGGCTAAAACATGTCCACCTACAAACACTAACCAAGGTATGGAAGCAAACACCTTTCTTTACATTAGGAAGTTGCAAAGCTCATGTTCAGGGTACAAGTTCAACTCTTTCCTAGTTTATGTGGTAGAATGAAATAATAGCTAGCAAGTACTTATTTATATACTGCTTTTCTTTATTCATGGAAGACGTGAAATTTAACGACCAACTATTTATTTTTTCTTGCCCTCTTCAGGATAGGCTTGAAAGTATACTAAATACATGGATTGAGTTAAGAAGTGTGCCTTCACCTGCGCAGGTGGGCAAAGAAGAAGGAATTGATTTTCTGTGGAGAAAAAGTGAGCTTGTTTTTCAAATGTTTTAGTTTCTATCATTTGATGTTTTAGTTATAAACTGCTTAGTTCAGGTTTTCTTCCCCAGGTAGAGAATTATGGCCTATCAGAATAGGTTGCTTAAATACTAAGGACCAGATACCAATGCTGGCAATGGCGACAATGCAATCTGTTAGTGGTGAGGATTACTACTTTATATGCCTGGAGAACTCCTGCAAAGCATTGAAGAGAACTAACCAAGTATAATCATTATATCTTTAGGCTCTTATCATATGATTAGTGTTAACTATGTTGCTGATAGGGCCTATTTCCTTTTCTTCAATAATGCTAGCAAGGCATTCTTCTTTGTCTACGTGAGGGAGCTGGAACTGCCGATGTTATGATGGGTTTGTTGCAGGTAAAAGGAACTTATTGGAGAACAATTGGGCCTCCATACATTAAAAAAAAGAAAAAGGTTTCTAGATTGACCTCCTTATACTGTTAAATGACAGAAGTGCATTTTGTTGGTAACAGGCATCCTATATCAGAAAGCACCTGCTTTTAAGCAGTCGGTGGGAGACTATCACAAAGGTCACTCGTGCATCGGATGAAATTTTCAAGGACTGGTGCCAATTGGTCGATGACAGCAAGCAATTTGC
>JANVCQ010000232.1:7129468-7143800 GCA_025531925.1 Erythroxylum plowmanianum
TTTTAATTTGCTCCTTTGCACATTCTATTTTGATGAAAATAGCTAGAAAGGATAACCTTATCAAAGTTCGCTAAAACTGTGAGTATTACCAACTTTCTTTCCACTTCATGCTTGTATTGCCTTGAGCTCCTTTAATATCCTCCATTGCAGATTTGATTTTGATGACCATAGCCAAAAGAATGGTCTTAAAGCTAAAGATGTATCACGTCTTGCAAGAATGAAGCTGATATTTTTGTTTATGAATTATTTAATAAATATTTGGTATCTTTCACTATCCAATTCAATGAGTAAGAAAAAAGTTTAATGTTCAAAAATTTATTTAATGAAAATTGAAGTTAGGGAATAAGTATTCTAACTTCTAAGGATCAAAATATAGAACTTAAAATGGTTTTTCCTTAAATTTAGTAAATACCATATCTAGATTTATCAATCTTTGTAGATCTATGTAATGATTATTTATGGTTCGATTTTTATTTCACTTTGGAGTTTGGACTTTGGACAATCGAAATCACTATATGCCCAAACCCCTTTGTTTCGGATCTCACCATATGCCCATAAAAGAGCTCCACTAATTAGTATAAGCCACAAGTCATGCTGTCGGCCCATTTGACCGTTAAAAATTAATACCATCGACCGACTCGTAGGCAGCCCGAAGGATAACTTCCGACAGAAACTGGTAAAAGCCAATTAGCTGACTGTTGTACATTCGGTTTGTTCTTGAGAAACTTTCAGAATCAAGGAACGTTTTTGTAAATGTCGAAGCTACGGAAATTGGTATCCCCACACTCGACGTGATTGATTGATTTCTTTCGTTATGTTCGTACACTACATTGTCCGGCGGCAACTCGAATCTTTGTTACGTCCATGGCTCCGAGACGAGCCGGAGCTGGAACTGAGACTCGGACTAATCAACTCTCGCGCTACCGCGAGAAACCTCAGTTTCGATGCTTCTGCTCTAAACCTCCTTCTCGACGAGTCGTTTCAATTCTCTTTCAAAGAGGTTAAAGTGGAGGAATTCAGTGTTCACTTCTCTAACTGGTCGGTTGAAGCCTTCAAAATTGAAGTTCGTGGGGTCAGTGTCACACTATCGGCAGGGTAAAGTCACTGTCCTAAAGTCATTTGTAAATGTGTGTTTGTTCATTTGTTTAGCGTGACTGAACTTTTCCTTTACAGAATTCGAAATGATTTTGGTGTTGTTTGCAGGGAGGTGGAAGAGCGGAGTTTGAGGAGAGGTAGGAAGTCGAGTGAGTTAGAGAATGAGGAAAGGAGGAAGATTCTAGCTGGGATTGATCCTGAGGTACTTGGATATCGGTGAATTTGTTTGAGATTTTTGTGCTTGAGATGATTACTTACTTTCCAATCTATGAGATGCCGAGTGCTCAAGTGTGTATGCTACTTTTTCTGATCAAATATATGCAAGCGCTTTTTGTTATAAAATTATTGGGAAATGCATCTGTGAAATACTGTGAAGAGAGTGGCATTTCATTTACTAGCTGTATACCAAAAATGATAATTCAGGTCTAAATTTGAACTTGCAACATTATAATCCTCCTTCTGGCTAATGGTGTTGTAAATGGCTTTCCCAGTATTACAGTGTGTAACTGTACTTTCTTTACCTGCCACTTGTAAGTTTAATCAATTCTGTGGCAGAGAACTAAAATGAGTTCTGTGGTGAAACACTTGGGATTTGATTGGTGTGAGTTTGCTTTAGTATTTACTTTTATCTTAGTTTGTGATTTAGCAAAGAAGAATTCTATTGCTTAGTTGATCAGCAAGATATTGAGAGAAGCAACAGTCACCTCTCTCTCTCTTATTATTATTATTTTTTCCCTATCAGGGTTGTGCTTTACATGACATACTGGAGAAGATTTTGGCCACCACTCCTAGAAATCATTTAAAGATATCTGTGTCGAACCTTGTTCTCAAACATTGCCATGTGGAGATAGTAGATATTAATCTGCAAGTTCAGGTCCTCACATCCAATGGTACCTTGGTTTGTTTATTGAAATTGAATGAGCTTAATGCAAGACCTCAGTACCTTGAGTATGGATGTCTTTTAAGAGGCCTGATTGGAGCAACTTTTAGACATCTGAAGGAGACTTTTGTTGCTGTGGATTTTCAAGGTTTTGAGGTAGGATATGCAATGGATGATCAGACAAAAATCATGCTTCCTAACACAGATATGTTTACGTGTATTAAACTGAATGACCTGCACATTGCTGAATTAAGTGTCTGTGTTCCAAAATTGAGTCTGTCATTCTCTCCACTAGAGCTCACTGTAATTTTAGCATTAAGTAAAATATCAATGAAGGAATCAAAGCATGCCAGAAATGGTAGACAGCTCTGGAAGCTGGCTGCAAACAGACTAGGATTTACGGTTTCATCTCCCAAATTTTCTTTCCATAATTTGGTTGGACTGGTATGTCTTTGGTTGCGTTATCTCAATGCATATGAGAAATTACTCTGTGTGGTTGGAAATCCTGGTGACTTATTATCAAAAACTACCACCAGTAAGATGCTTCAGGACAATTTATTTCTGAGTTCTGCCAAACATAATTGGGAAGTTATTATTAGTATTGAGAAAGATCTGCCGGCTGAAGCTATTGCTCAGGCACGACGAATAGCTCGAGACAGAGTAGCTTCCTGTGTTCAACACAGTGAAGATGATGGTTACAGGCCATCCTCAATAAGCGCTCATGTCAATTATCTTTCAAAGATGTTTTTAGTAGTTCTATTCCTTTGGAATATGATATGCAGAATATTCCTCTCAATTGTAAATTTTTTCCTGTTAATAATGTACTTCCTCCCAGAGCAAGAACCTGATGAGCAACCTGAAGATCATTGTCCGCAATATTTCCTATTGCTAAATTTTGGAAAGGTTTCAATAAATTTTATTCCCAAAATCACAGTTCAAAATGTTGAGCAAGATATGGAACCACCTACCGCAATGCCATATCTCAATATTCATTCATTGCATCTGTCAATTGATGCTCTATTGTTAATGTATTGTGATCATATTGTTGAACAGACATTGTCTGTTTCCTGTGGGATGTTGGAGGTTAAGTCTTCTCCTGCTATGGGTGTTACAACTATGCAAAGAAGTTCCAAGAGTCGTTTTAATTCTAGTAAAGGGCATCAGAAAGGCAAGTTCTGTAATCCAAAACGTGTTCTGAAGGCTGAGCCTGCAGTTATGTTTTCTTCTTCACAAGCTACTGAAAAAAGTGCTGCAGGTCAAGCTGACAATGTCAAGAACCCACAGTTGAAGGAATTTCTGGAAGAAATGTGTTTGAATTGGAAAAGAACTTTGACAAAATATGATGGTATCGAGATTGAGTACTCTAAGGATCCATGGCTTCTTTTTGAAACCAAAAACTCTTTGGCATATGCCGGCCCAAGGTGTCCAGATTCAGGGTTTTGGAAATGTTGTCTTATAGTAGGGAAATTGAATTTATGTTTGGAGTATTCATCCATATTATCCATGATAATATTGTTTGGGCAGATACAGCATGCATTGAACTGGAACAGGGACCATGAAAGACTGGATGGTCCCACTCATTTTCACTCAACCACTGAACATGAACTGCATTTCAGTTGGGAGCAGATGCATGATTCTTGTGCCAGAAAAATGAAGATGGCTTTGCTCAAATTGCTACCAGATAAATGTATTCAACTTGGGACATTCATAACAGGTCCTTGTATCCGAATTTTGTTACAAAAAGATGGATTCAATTATGAGAATGCTGACATGAATAGTGCAGGGACTCAAGATAGTTTTGACCTTGGATTTGATGTCCACAATATCGAGGTTGTTGTATGGCCAACTTCAAAATCCAATTTTTCATCAACTAATTGGGCAAGCTTTTGTTATGTAGAACCAGAGTGCCAGATAAGAAAACCTCGTATTATTGAAATTCCTAAATCAGAAAATGAAAAGTATGCATCTCAGGAGTGGGTTTCGCTTTCTTTCTTCCTATCAGTTAATGGTTTGAACTTTTACATTGAAGATTTGGCTGAAGGACAACAGATCTCCAGTTTTGTTTTGAGACCAATAGCTCTTCATTTATCATTCTTCAGGTACATGATTGTGGCCTTTTCATTTGCTTCTGAATCTGATAATTGGAAGTTTTGAACACCTTGCTTTTGTGGCGCTGTTTCCCTTTCCTTTTTCAAACATGTTGATTGCTTCAGACTGCAGCAAATTTATACATAAATTTGTTGTTTATTCCTCTTTCATGTATTAGCTACATAGAATAAGGGAATTTCCAAACTGTATCTATGTATTGTTTTCCTTTTTAGGCTGACAATGATGAAATCATGTGCCTTTTTACATCGCTTCACATGTTCTTGCTTCTTAAGAGGAAAAGCATACATTTGGTCCTCTTTTGTAACATTGCAATATTTCTTAGTTATTGATTGAATTTAAGAGGTTTAGAAACCATGGAATAATTCTGATTATTGTTGAATGATTGAAGGTAAATATCTTTTGCAGTCCCTAATAGAACAAAAATGCATATGATCATTGTTCTAACTGAATTGTGGCCTTTGCAGGGCGTCTGTCTACACGCTTGCCAAAACAGTTACAGCTTTCTCAGCAGCTTTATGCTCGGTGTTTACTGGATTCACAATTCTATCAAATATGGATGAGTTGTATGTTCTCTTTCAGGTGATTGTGTCCGTTATTCGTGTAATTGGGTTTTGAATGTATAACATGTTTGTGCCGGTACCTCAGAAGATTGCAGAAAATCTTATCCTCTTTTGTTTTAAGCCCTAAGCTTTCTACCATTAGTATGTTGTTTTTTCTGGTGATCTTTCCTACATAACTAAGGCCGCCCTTTTTTGAGCTTGAGATGAAAGCATTACAAGGGCTTGAAGCAATGTACTCTTTAGGCGGTGATATAAGATATGATGACCAACTAATTGTAGATATTGCTGATTCAGAAAAGATCTTACAACCTGAACAATTTGATATGAAGTTCTGTTCAATTTTTATGAAAAAGGATTACTGCTATGCTTTTCCAAGATGACCTTTGAAAAACCTGTTAAGCTGTTGTGATTCACAAACAGAGAAAGAACGTTGTATTTCTACTTACCATTTTGCCTGTTGGGTTTGTCATACCATACAGAAGATGGGTTGCAAATAGTGTATAAAAGGTTATGATAAATACCTTTTTGTTAGTCCTTCATATTATCATCTGGTCTATGTTCCTTGCTCAGCAAGGAGTAAGTAAAATTTAACAATGGTTATGTGCTAAATTTGTTTACTTGAAAAAGAAAAAATTGTCGATCTCCTTGTGTTTCTTTTAATGTTCATATAGTGACCTAATTCCTGTGTTTACTACATCATTCCCAATCTAGGCACTTGCGGGTTTATCTTCGGCACTTTCATATGCTTCTGGTACCAGCGATAATTTCAAATGTGCACCTCTTGAAGTTCTTGAACAGCGTAAGACAGTGATCATGGAGTCTGGGAATGTTGAGATTGCTTCCCAAGGAATGCCTTTGATTCATACGATTCTTCTAGTTTCAGCTAACAGCACCTTCATTTTCAAGTCAATGGATATAGTTCTAAGCTCTAGGGTGAATGAGTTGGAGAGTGATGTTGGTTTCAGTCGCCAAAAGTTGGCTGATCGTAGGTTTCCTGATTGTGGAATTTGGAATTCTGTTCCTAAAAGCAGTGTCAAAATATCGTTTGAAGAAGGGAAGCTGGAAATTCTCCTTGATTTGTTTGGAATTCAATCTGTACTTTTCAGGCTGGATAACATGAGCAGAAGCTTTGATCATTCCCTCATAGAAAACTTGATGAAACAATCTAACAGTTGGTTGTATGAAGCATCTCTTTCCAATTGGTCTTCATATATATGTTTGGGCCGACCTCTTAGAAATTCAGATGAATCATCTAGCAGCAATGCTGTGGATGATAGTTTACCATACACATCTGACAATGCTTTGATAAAAGAGTTCAATATTTCACATGGCCAATCTTTTATAGTTGCTGACCACTTGGATCTTGCTGCACCCTCGAAGCATTGGATGCTTGTCATTTTTACTCTGGATGGGTTTTATGTGGGAAGATGCTCGGTAAAGAATTTTTTTTTTGAAGCACAACAACTTGACAAGTTTACATCATCTATTTCAGTTGGGAAAAACCTACAGGCAATCTGTTGGGAAATAAAGGTGCTGAATTTTTAAGAAATTAGTTATATTGTCTTTATTCTGATTTATTGTTCTTTCCTTTTTCAGGATATTGATTACTGTATGCTTTTTATCTGTACAACTTATACTGAAAAATGACTTCATTGTTTTCCAATTTCTTTTATTTTGGATCTTCCCTCTTTAGGTTCAACTACTGGACTAAGAAACTAATGCAATTATGCAGGGTGGTCATCTATTACTTGAAGCTAAAGCTTTGATGATGTTTGCTCGGAGTTTTGCTTCATATCTTCGTCTTTTCCGGGATCTTCTCTCAATCATTCTATCATTTGATAGATCTGTTCAAAATGCTGAAAATAGGGCAGACGAAACAATGCATACAGCCCAACAAAACAAATGGCAATTGCCTGCAGCTTTCACCATAGATGCGACTCAAATTTCTGTGGTTCTTATTGCTGATGATAACGCAGGTAATTAGCCTCTTTTCTCTCTCCCTTGAGGAATTATTTGCATATTCAACTGATTGATCCCTTTGTGCAGGTTGTCTTCAGGAACTTGTCTGTGAGGTTGATGTTCATTTGCTATTTGAATCCAAAAGCTTGCTGCAGAAATTGAAGATTGATCTTTCTCGCATTGCAGTCCTCACTCAAGTCCTTAAAAAATATGTAGAAAATGACGATCAAGTTCCTCACTTTTCTTCTGTCCCAGTTAATGAATCCTCATCCAATTCTACCATGACATCTCTAAACAGGAGTGGAAGACAACAGAATCATATATTACATCATTTAGCTGCTTGCTTAACCGCTGAGAGACCTAATGATGGTCATCTGCACTTGAATCAAGTTTGGATAGGCAGGGGCTCTGTTTCAGGTTTTGATATGATTATTTCTCTATCTGACACACTGGTTAGTTGTGCTAATTTCTTCTCTTTTATTTTTTCTTAATGATCACATTAATTGCTATAAGTTCAAATAATCAACTTTGCAATCAACCATTATTGCTACTGTATCTTATCTGATCATTGAAAGCATATCTATATTTAACTTTTGACATCTGCTTTGTCAAATCAGATGATTTCATCCATTCTTTCATCCCTCTCCACTGTGTCCAGCAACAATGAGTCAAGCAATGAACTGAAAGAAAATCACTGGAACAATGGTGAAGGAGCTGTGGAGGATATGGTTCCTGATGGTACCTTCTAAACGAGATTACGTTCTTTTTCCCTCATATTGGTGAAACTTCTACCAACTTTGTCTGTTGAATGGATAGGAGCAATCGTAGCAATTCAAGATGTGTATCAGCATATGTACTTTGCAGTTCAAGAAGGACAAAATAAGCACGGTGTGGTTGGTGTAATTCATTATTCTCTTGTTGGAAAAGAGGCTTTTTTTAAGGTAACAAGTTACTTTTCTTTGCATTGTTGCCCTCGTGTCATCAACATATAAATTTCTCAACAAGTTTTTTCAATGTCTGTGTCTTCCTACAAAGCAATCCTTGCACCTAGAAGTTTATTGTGAATAAGAGCTGTTTTTGCTCTATATTATATTTCTTAGAGACTGTAGTACATGAATAGAATACCGAATAGGATAGAGTATTTATACAAATGCAGGAGGTAATCCTAAGATAATGTTTATCCCTAAGATAATGCTATCTAATATAATATGATTACAATCAGATTATCACAATATTATGTGATAATACCATATCTTGACCACACTCCCCCTCAAGTTGGATCATAGATATCAATCATGTCTAACTTGTTGATACGTTCTTCAAATACTTGCCTTTGAGGTCCTTTGGTAAATACATTTGCTGTTTGCTTCTTTTTTGGTACATAAGTTACGCATTTTATCCCATTTTCTATCTTTTTCTTAATAAAATGTCGATCAACTTTAACATGCTTTGTCTCTCATGGTGGACTGGATTGTGTGCCATGCTTAGGGCTGCCTTGTTATCACAATAATGCTTTATAGGTGACTCAAAAATGATTTCCAATTATGCTAGCACTCTTTTTAACCATATACTTTCACAAATCCCTTTCAACTGCTCTAAGTTCAGCTTCTGCACTACTCTTGGCTACCACCTTTTACTTCTTACTTTGCCACGTGACCAAATTTTCCCACACGAAAGTGCAATATCTTGAGTGTCTATAATCTTCTGGACGTTCTCAATCTAAATCAGTATATATTTCAAATGTTCTTTGATCTCCCTTTTTGAATAATAATCCTTTCCCAAGAGTACCCTTTAAATACCGTCAGATCTTATAAATTGCCTCAAAATGCTTACTTTTTGATGCATGCATGTAGTGACTTGCAACACCCACGTCAAAAACAATATCTGGTCTAGTATGAAACAAATAAATTAGTCTTCCCACTAGTGTTTGGTATTCTTCACGATTAACTAGTTTATCTTCATCTTCAAGCTTTGTACTTTCAATGGGGGTGGTGCTTAGTTTACATCCGAACATTCCTGTCTCCTTCAAGAGATCAAGAATGTACTTCCTTTGTGAGATGTAGATCCCTTTCTTTGAGCTAGCTACTTCCATGCCTAGGAAATACTTCATTTCTCTTAAGTCTTTAACTTAAAATGCTTTCCTCAAAGCTGACTTGAGTCTTGTAATTTCCTCTACATCATCACCAGTTACGACATTATCATCTACATACACAATCAAAATTGTTTTCTTACCTTCTTTAATTCTAAAGAACATTGTATGGTCCGACTGAGCTTGTGTGTATCCTTTTGTTTTTAGGACTTTGGAAAATCTTTCAAACCAAGCTCCTGGTGATTGTTTCAGCTCATGTAGGGATTTTCTAAGTCTGCATACTCTGTTTACTCTTCCTTCTTTATCAAACCTTGGAGGAAGTTTCATATGTACTTCTTCCTTTAGTTTGCCATTCCAGAAGGCATTTTTAATGTCAAGTTGTTGAAGGAGCCAATCGAAGTTAGCAGCTACAAAGAGCAATAGTTTGACAGTGTTTAGTTTGGCCACAGGTGCAAATGTCTCCTTGTAGTACATCCCATAGGTCTGAGTATAGTCCTTTGCTACCAATCTCGCTTTATACCTCTCAATGGAACCATCAACCCTGTATTTGACTGTGAATATCCACCTACACCCCATGGGTTTCTTCCCTTTTGGCAGATCAACTTCTTCCCACGTTTCATTTTTTTTCAAGTGCTCTTATTTCTTCAAAAACTGCTTCTCTCCATTCTGGAACTTTAAGAGCTTCTTGGATATCAGTTGTGTCCAGATTAGCAATAAATGCTTTATATTGAGAAGATAGAGCATCATAAGAGACAAACCTCTCAATCGGGTGCATGGTACATGATCTAGATTTCTTCCGTAAAGCAATTGGCAGTTCTAGATCTGTATTGTCTTCTTGTTCCTTTGTATTGCTACTCTGAGCTTATTTAGTAAGAACCTACATTAGTTCAGAGATTGCTATAGCTTCAGGAACAGGGAGTGTACCTACTTGTTTTCTTCTTCCGAGAGTATACTTTGAGTGTATTGTCAGGCATGGCTACTTCTTCTGTATCAGGATTTGTCTCTATAAGAGATGCATTGCACATAGGTGTTAGGATAGGTCCAGGAATAGATGTACAAGGAGGTTCAAGTTGAGATTCATCACCAAACTCTCTCCAATACTCCCTCTAAATTGAAGACTTGGCGTAGAAGGAATTTGTCTCAGAAAAAGTGACATCACAACTAACAAACAACCTTTTTGATATCGGATCATAGCATTTATATCCTTTTTGTGTAGCAGAGTAACCCAGAAACACACATTTTTTGGCTCTTGGATCAAGTTTGTTGCGTGAATAATTGTGAATAAAGAACCTTTAGAGGAAGGTTGGATTCAAGATGGGCAGTAGTATGGATTTCTTGAAATTTTTGAAGAGGTTTTCTGAAAGAAAGGACACAACTAGGCATTCAATTAATAAGGTACGTTGCAGTAAGGATACATCCCCCCAAAAAATTTTTGAAACTTTGCTAGTGAACATAAAGGCCCTAGCTACTTCAAGAAGGTGTCTATTTTTTGGCTCCACAATCCCATTTTGTTGAGGACTATTGACACAAGTACTCTTGTAGACAATTCCATGTTTTTGGAAGAATATATGAACTTGTTGATTAAAATATTCAGTATCATTATCAGTTTGAAGGACTTGAATACTTGTGTGAAATTGATTTTTTATCATCTAATAAAAGTTGATGAACACAGTAGGGACTTCATTTTTATCCTTCAAAAGAAACACCCAACACAAACGAGTATGATCATCGATGAATGTAATGAACCACTTTGAATTGGTTCTATTAGTGACACGAGATGGCTCCCAAAGATCCCTATGGATAAGTGAAAAAGGTTTTGTGGGTTTGTATTCGGACCTTGTAAAAGAAATTCTTTGATGCTTAGCAAATTCACAAGTATCACATTGAACACAAAGATCTTTATTTATTGAAATATTTGGAAACAATCGTGACATATACTAGAAGTTTGGATGACCTAACCTTTTATGCCATATCAATAATTCATCATTCTTAGGGACAATCACACTATTACCCAAGCTATAAGGAGTAGAATGATCGACTTTCCCCTATGACAGGTCTTGTATAACACAATGAGTAGGGAAAAAATGAGCACTACAATTAGCTTCTTTTGTCAATTTACTAACCGAAAGGAGGTTAGTCTAGTTTTGGAACATGTAGAACAAGAGTTTAATTTCATAGAATTTGTTACTTTGATATCTCCTTTTCCTATAATCGAAGAAGAATCACCATTTGCTACTTTAACCTTATCATGCCCAGCACAAGGAAAATATGAATGAAATAGGTTATAGTCATCTGTCATATGGTCTGATGCTCCATAATCAAGTATCCATTTCTTCCTACCACATGAAGATAAAAAAGCTTGTATGATATTACCTCTCATAGTAGCATTGGCAACTGTACTTATCTTTTGTTGATGGCTGCCATTTTGGAGATTCTTTATTATTTCCAATAATTTCCCTAGTGAAATATTCAGCTCACTAGCTTGTTGTTTCTGACTATCTTCAGATTTTTCTGTTCCTCCTTCACTAGATACTTGATAGCCTCGGTTTTTTCCTTGTGGTTTCCAATCTGGAGGCTTTCCATGGATGTCCTAGCATGTGTCTTTGGTGTGACTACTTTGTTTGCAGTGATCACACCGCTTCTTCTGACCCTTCTTACTGGATTCACCACGGGACTTCAATGCAGACGCTTCATTAGTAGGTGTTGGAGACAAATTTTGTTCTTCTTTTGACTCTTCTTTCTCCTAACTTCAGAAAAAAACTTCTTTAGCTGTTGGTAGAGGAACTCTACTTAGGATTCTGCCACGGATGTCATCCAGTTTTTTGTTGAGACCAGCCAAAAATTCAAAGACTCTTTCCTTTTCAATTTTTTGGTTGCACATCATAGCATCTTCCATGCACCTCCACTCTTCATCCAATAGAAGGTCAAGTTCCTGCCATAATGCTACCATTTTGACCCAATATTCTATAACTTCTCTGTCACCTTGCTTCATTTGCCACAACTTTGTATTTATTTCGTAGGTTTGCAATGCTTCCTCTTCGTCAGAGTATGATTGTCGCGCCCTTCCCAAATTTCTCGAGTTGTTGGCAGAAACATGAATGTACGTTTGATCGATGGTATCATGGCGTTGATAAGCCATGACAAGACCATGGAGTTGTCTATCTCCCACTGTTGCGCAGCTTGCGAGTTCATTGGGTCTAGAACGTTTTCATCTTCGACGATAAAGCTTAGCTTCTCGCGTCTTCCAATGGCGAGTTTCATATCTTGAGCCCACTCCGAATAATGTGTTCCATTCAGTTTGTCAGAGATGATGACAATTGAAGCTTTTTCAAGATTAGAGGTCATTGACGAGTGACCTCCAGTCTGGTTTGGATTTGCCGCGGAGGATCGAATTCATTTCTTGACTTGCCGGGGTTGACTCCTCAGTTTCACTATCTCTTGCACATGGCTCTCATACCATGTGAATAAGAGTTTTTTTGCTCTATATTATATTTCTTAGAGATTGTAGTACATATATACATGAATAGAATCCTTAATATGATAGAGTATCCATACAAATACAGGAGATAATCCTAAGATAATGTTTATCCCTAAGATAATGCTATCTAATATAAGCTGATTACAATAAGATTATCACAATATTATGTGATAATACTGTATCTTGACCACATTTATGTTGTCAAGAAATTGTTATCTACATGATTTGTTGATTACCATGATGTAACAACTTATTAATGTACATAGAAGATTTGTGGACTTCGCACTTATATAACTCCCAAAACCATAAGACAGAGGTTTTTATAAAATGGTGTACTTCTAAAATTGTTCTTCAAATTCAACTAAGCTTTTATGATATGCTTAATTATGTAGTGGTTTGATTAAGAATGCAAAAGTACAAAAAGGTCTACAAGGCCATAGGCTTGTCATCCATTGTATAAAAAGAGAAAGAACTGTCCTCACAAACGAAACATGGGGATCTTGGGGTTTGGATCAGGTGAAAGTTTATCGGTTCTAAACATATGATAGATATGGTTTGCTCAATGCCCTCTATATTAAGCATGCTATGATAGAATAATGGGCCTTTTAAAGGTATGTTATGAGGATCCAATGTCATTATGTAAGCTGCCTTTTAGATATTACTGTGTGCTTAATGAACTTTCATTGAGCTGATAATCTTGTAATGACATTTTCGTGAAAGCAGAGTGCTCTTGAAGGAACTTAACTCTAGTTTTCTCTTGCTTCTTTTAATGTATGTTGTCAATAAGGGGTTGATAATGGCTAAATATTGCTTTATTTGATTCTGGTGGTCGCTTGTTTCATGTTCAAGTTCAACTGCATTAAGGTTTTTAGAATGGTTAAACTTTTCTGAAGTTAGGATGGCAGCTAGGTTAAGTCTTACTTAACAATCCGTGATAATGTGATGACATAAAATCATTGGGAGCTTGTACTGTTACAGTGGGGTCATTTGATGACCAGATAAAAAGGAATGGCATCTTGTCGGAGAGATGGTTAGGTATTTTCTTGATTGCTGAACAGAAAAGGAATGGTGAGGATCTGTATCTTATCTTGAGTAATAACTATGACACATCCTAAATCCATTGGATTCCATTGTTGTGTGGAGTTCAGGCAACTATCTTCTTAAGGAGTAGAGATGCATTCAATTGGTGCAGCATATTTTTTTTCTAGTCTCAATTTATGTCACATTATCATATGCAAATAACTTTTTCTTGTTGAATTTATTGATTTTTCCTTTTTTCCATTGAGTTTACTCAATATTTCTATCCGTTTTGGACCTGCTACCATTTTGTGCCCTCTAACTTCACTGCAACAATTTTTGTAGGTCAAACACTATAAACAGAGAATTTGGAAATCATCAGTATTGTGGTTCTCCTTGATTTCATTACATGCCAAAAGTGATAGTGGTGAACCATTACAGCTCAGCTATCGTCCAGGATCAGTTTTTGTTGAGCTTTCTGGCACAAACAATGGTGGGAAGTCGCTCTGGAAAGCTGTTCCTTGTGAAACAAAGAGTTATCAGAGTGAGGTTGATTTGGAGCTCAATAATAGATTAACTGAAGGTACATTTTACTTGGTCAATAAGAAGAATGATTGTGGTGTTGCTTTCATTGATGGGACTCCGGAGTTCATTAGGAAGCCTGGAAATCCTTTCAAGTTTAAAGTGATCCAGAGTTCATTGGATAGATACTCTTTGGAGGCTTCTGACGCTAATTTACATCCTGGCATATGCGAAGACAAAGAGCAAACTTCTGAGAAGAATAGAGATCTCCCTTGTATTCAACTGAAAATTGATAATGTTTCTTTGACAATAGTTCATGAACTCTTAGATACAAAAGACAGATTTCCTCTCCTTCGTGCCTGCCTTCATAATACTCAACTTAATGTCCAGCTTTTTTCCTATAAAGTCAGGGTTATGAGTACAATAAGTATGGCGCTGCATTACTTTGATGCTCAAAGAAATTTTTGGTAATTATTTATCTTGGATAAAGTAACAAAGTATGTTTCCATTCTTAAAATTTGTATCATGGTATCACATTTCAGTATTTGATGATTCTGTTGCTCTTATTGCATGTAGGAGAGAACTTGTTTGTCCTGTTGATATCTTTGTATTCTACCGATCAA
>JANVCQ010000232.1:7174747-7190530 GCA_025531925.1 Erythroxylum plowmanianum
GTTTGGAAACATTTTTTGACGCTATAAAAAGGCAACTGCGGGAGGAGAAAACAACAAGCAAGCAGTCATGCAACGGTAAAATTTCGGAGAGGATTTTTCATCTGTTAAAGGCGAGTCAAAGCTAGGAGATAAAGAGAGGAGCGTCGAGAGGTTTGGAGAGCCATAAGCTCAGTAGAATCGGAGCTGGTTTGTGACTAGTGGAGGAGAAATCATATTGGTCAGAGGTCTGTGAAGGGAGAAAATTCAATCAGTTTTTCGAAAATTCAACCACCACATGTTGGCTACTTCTTGGACTATTTTTGCTATACGTTATCGTTTCATTTTATTCTCTTTTGGCTGTTCTAGAGTGTTCTCCTATTACAGTGTCATTTTGCTAGTTTAATGGATGCTGTATTTTTGATTGCAATAGCTAGCATGTTGTGTCTACATTGCTTATTTCTATTGCTTATTTTAAATTAAGACATTAAATAATTTTAAATTAAATAATAAATATTAATATTACGATGATAAAATAGTATTTATATATTTATTTTATTGAAATAGTCTAATTCAAATTAGTAAAATTAATTAAATAATAAATATTAATATTATTCATTATCACGATGATGATGATTATTATTATTATTATTAAATGTTCTATGTTTTTTATTAAATTTAATTATTATTATTATTTTATAAACTTAATTTTTATAGAATTAAATATCTAAAATTTAAATTCCTATAAGAATATTCAACGAAATACTAAGATATATAACTTTCATACCCTTATATATTTTTTAAAATCATATTCTTGTAAGTCATTTTACACATAAACAGCTAATACTAAACATATAATTTTATCAAACATTTCTAACAAACAGCTAATGCAATCTGCTGGTCAAATCAGCTGAGAGTCATCTATCAGCTGAGAGAATCATCTATCAGCTAATAACTGATAGAATCAATTAACAGCTAATACAATTAACTGTTTGCCAAACAAGGCTATATTTATTCAATCTATAACAAAAGATGGCATTAAAAGATAATTCAAAAGCTTATATCGTGACTCGCTGTTGATTTGCAGGCAGCAATTATCGAAAGCTGGGAAGGTTTTTCTAAGATGCTGTCAGGCAGTCAGCCTGTGGCTTGTTGAATGGAGAGGAAAGAGACGGGAAGAAGAAGAGACTATGTTGCAGTGGTCAAGTCTCTCTTATTTTGGCACTAATGCAAATGCAAATGACGAATAATTATCCCAAGCACATAAAATTCAGTTGGACTAAGATTCTACGCAATAGATAACACCCGTCATGACCAGGAACCAACCTCACTGCTCTTGATACAGATCGGCTGTCAGTTTCAGGGCAAAACGGCGATATCAGTGTCCCACCACCTCGGGAACTGTAAACACGGCACTTCGTTTTCAACGTTGTTATGTTATCATCTCTAGTTGGAAATTTAACAGATGAAGATGTCGTGTAATTAATTACCTAAAGTAAATGTTAATCCATTCAAATAGTGAATTGAGTGGACAGGGCAAGTGAATTAATTAAAATTATGAAAATGGTTTTTTTAAAAGTTTAAATAATTATCAAGTTATACCAAAATTTGAAACAGTCATGTCATAAAGTAAATTTAAATCTTTCTCTTCAGCTATAACTTAAAAATGCATAGGAAAAGGAGAGGTGACTTTCTAATGAAATTCAATAGTCATCATACACTGGAAAACCGTGAATAAGGTTAAAGGTGAAATCCAAAGATAAGCGATTAGTGTTCATTAAAGTCAACAACCTGAAATACATAAGGGATTTAGCTGTGAAGTGGTTTAATTAATTGTCCCTATCAAAAGGTCTGGCCAACGTTCAAGTTTCAACTTGCGGACACATAAAACGCGGAGGACCCACGCTTTGAATGAATTCCAAGTTACGCCCGAGTTCTAAAGTAGCTCAAGTAACATAAATTTTAGCTCAAAACCTTGTGAATCGGTAAAATCAGATGGCATTGCATTAGGAGGTAATATAAAAGGAGAAAGGAACCTCAAGGTACAGGTGAGTTGGTAAGGGACTCTCTTAGTTTAAGTGAGGATGTAAATTTGAACCCTCTTCATATATGCAACCGTTTAAAACTTTGGGTCAAAGCTTTGCTTCCTGTAAGAGACTTATCCGACTTGAGCAGGGATTAATTTAAGTGTGAATGACTTAAAGATACCTTGTCATAATTAAGATTTACTTAAAATACCTCGTGAGTGAAAAAAAAAAAAAAGCAACAAGTTGAAACATGGTGGTGTCCTACCTTCCCCACATTCATCAAGTCATTTATCAACCAACCAAAGGCTGGTTAAGAAGTGTCCACACAAAAAAAACTTAGGACTATTCTTTGTGTTTCAAAGTCAAAGCTTTTATTATTTCGTGCTGACTGTTCAATTCCAGTCTCTCTCCGTGAATAAGTTTCCACCTATAGCCTACGGGGAATATCTGGTTGCAAAGGACTCTTCTTGTTCTCGGGACTCCCATTAATTTGATATTGTGAGTGGGAAAGAAAAAACATAAAATGGAGGAAGGTCTGTTTACGGTAGAAAAGTTTGTTGCTTCAAGGCCTTATATCATCGCTGTTTGATAGATGATAAAATCTATATCCAGAAAAGCTGGCACCTGTTTCGGTTAGTTTAGTCTGTGAGATGAAGAACATTAGCGGGTCTGATTTTTTCTTTCATTATGACTCCTTATTTTATCAGTGACAGGCTTAGAATTGGAAATCGCACAGGTGTTGTAGCCATTGAACGAGTTCAGAGGAAAGGTAAGCTCAGTTCATAAATGTTTCACCAAACTATAACCAGGCATTCCTTTAGGCTTTTGCTTGAGTGAATTTTGGGCATTTATTGGATTAGATGACCTCCCAACCGCACAAAAGTTCTGGCTTTTAGTTTTTGTGTCAATTTTTTCATCACTCTTTTCTCTCTCTCTCTTCTTCTCTGATCAGCAGAAAGCAAGAAGACTTGACATTTTGATGACCCTGTTGCATGATCAAGCTTCTTTGAGTTGATTGCTTTTGCTTCTACCACAGACAGAGAGCTAATCATTCAGTTCCCTTCAGAGACTGTCAAAATGATTCTTCAACGAGCAAGTCTGTATCTTTTTATGCTTATAGTCTACATGGTCGCGTCAACGATAGCTCACGGCTCAATCAACTGCACGACAACATGTGAAAATAGCAGATCATCAGTAAAGAAAGTGCCTTATCCGTTTGGCTTCTCTGATAATTGCTTGATCCCATTGAAGTGCACGAAAACAGGGACTAAAATCGGAGGATTTCAAGTCCAGAACATAACATCAGCTGGTCTCTCGATCGAGTTCCCTGCACGATGTTACCGCTCGGTTGAATCAATAAAACCTTTGTTTGGTAGCAACATAGCTGTTGCTTGGAGAAGCAATCTGCTACTGCAAAACTGCTCAAAGCCTTTAGGAGGGTGCTTTCTAACGAGGAGTCCGTTGGAGTCAAAGTTGAACGCAAGCAACTGTAACTCTACAAGCGACAACTTGGCTTGCTTTTCGAAGGAGGGACTGGAAATCGATGTCATGAGTTACGAAAATGTTACAGGGACAAACTGCAAGTATGTTTTCTCTTCGCTTGCTGTGGGGTCATATAGGCCTGTGGTTTCGCTAGAGTTGCAGAGAGCTGAATTGGAATGGTGGCTTGAAGGTAATTGTTCTAGCAGTCGCTGTCACCCAAATGGGTTCTGTAAGGATGTTAAGCGTGGTAATGGGAAATCAGGGTTCAGGTGTTGGTGCAAAGAAGGGTTCGTCGGAGATGGCTACGTCGACGGCGAGGGTTGCAACAGAAGTGAGTCAACTATACCTTTTGCTGTTTAATTCTACATATTTTGTTGTTTACTAGTATTTTGTGCCACTTAGTTGTTTAACTTTGAATCGTTGGCTTTTAATTTACTCAGGATCCTCTGTTCAATATTACCTTGTCTTATTCTGTCTCATGAAATCTCAATTATTTATTTTGTGGAACCCACGCGAGACCCACACGGGATCCACATAAATAAATGGCTGAGATTCATTGAACACAATAAGACATCATAATATTAGACAGGAGATCTGGACTCCTTTTAATTGCCTTGCCTGAGTACCTTAGCCAATTATGGTGTGACACGTTAAATTGTCGTCAGTCCAACTCCATGGTCGTAAAGTTCGGGCTTAGACATGATTTTCGGGGGCGCATAGGTCACAGTGCATCCTTTTTTTCTGATTCATTTATATGAAGAAGAATAACTTAATTGTTTTCCATCGATGCTCTTGACTTTGACCGAGCTGTGCTTGTCTGGTCCTATTCCAAATTCCTGCTATACTTGTCATGTTAGTTGGGTAGGATTAGTATGGATTTTGGTCATAGCTAGGAAGGGAAGATTTGTTAGAACTCAGAACTACGAAGGTTTAATCACAACTTAGTTTTGGTAGACGAGAAATACATTGGAAAATTTCTCTGTATCATTAAATGAAGATGCAGTTAAAAGTATGACTTCAGTTTGGCAATACAGGGTTTGTCAAAGGTCCTAGCTTCTGGAATCGAAGACTCTGTTAACATGACCCTACATCAAATTAAACGCTGGCCATTTGTATGCGCTTATCTGCCATGATTGTAGGGGTCTGCAGTACCAGAATTTCTTGATTCTATCAGTCGCTGTTTAGTCTTGAAATTTCTGAAAGTTTGAGATTGTTTAGATTGCAAAAGCAAGTCTTTGAACTTTATACTAATGACACTATGAAAACGCTGTGCATGTGAAAATATGATCCACTGAAAATAAGTGGAAAGAAAGAGAAACTGTTTAGGAAAGTTCATATGTTCTGTAAGATGAAACTTAGGATCTTCATTCAATATGGTGTGATTCTCTCAAAGCAAAGTAGCCTGCACAAAAATTTGATTTTGGTTAGTTAACACGAGAGATTCGTCAAAATTTCGAATATTAGGTGGAAGTTTTATGTGCATAAAAGCAATGGGCGTGATCACTATATCTTGATGTTCAGACCTTTAATATGCCAGGTGCTGATTTGACAGATTCTGGCTGCAATGTCTCAAAGTTCATGTCTGCCCAATGTGGAGGAACTAAAAGAGTTGGTGCTCTAATTGGAGGTAGTATCTCCTTTTTTAACTTCTTGTGTTATGTCCCTCCGCATATGCACTGGGTGACTTGATGCTTCTGTTTTTAAAGTAAAAATGGGTGACTATATTCTTCCTGCAAAGTATAGGTATAAAGAATCAGAATCACTGTACCCTCTGAACATTCCATCATTCCATGAAGTTCAATTTTGGTCCGTTTTCGTTTGGAACTTTTTCGTTCAGGGTACTTCTTCTTTAATTAAGTGTTTGTTAATAGTTTGATATGCTCTGGATTGATTCTTCTGCATTATGTCTACAGAAGAATGACAGACATAACCAGTCAGAAATGTTGTCCAAAGTGTTATGTACATCATATGTGATTTAGAAACGTAAACGTATCTGTGTTAGTGATGTCCATGTGGTTGCTATGAACACACCACCCCATCCCCCAATGAAGCTAAAATGATGCCCACTTAACCACAATTCGTACCGGTTTAACAAGTATTGAACCTAACTTAACGATTATGTATCATCTCGTCTAGTTTTCAGGTTATTATATGAGGATGCCTTTCTTTCTAATTTCTGTATCGTTTTTCTTTTGCTTTTATAGAACTCCCAGCAATCTACATATGTATTTTCAAATGCATTGTACTTGTTTTTTGTGTGAAAGAAGTCAACATGTTCGTTTGAAGCAGCATGCCGAAGTCCTTGTGTCTTTCTCTCCTTTTCTATATCCTTGAAACTTTTGGAATGTTAAGACAAAGTATGCATTGTTTCGTTCTCAGGAATTGTTGCTGGAACTTCATTAATTTTTGGTCTGGCTGTTCTTTGTTACTGTGTTATAAAGCGGTCAAACTCCCTGAGAAATCAGCTCAATGAAAAGCGTCTTCTATTTGAAGCTGCCGGGAGCTCGAGTATTCCATTCTTGACATACAAAGAAATTGAACGAGCAACAAGTGGCTTTGCAGAAAAACAAAGGCTGGGAACTGGAGCTTATGGCACAGTTTATGCGGGAAAACTAGTCAATGATAAGTGGGTGGCCATAAAGAAGATCAGACACACAGATATGTATAGCATTGAACAAGTCAGGAATGAAATTAAACTCCTTTCTTCTGTCAGTCATCCTAACCTGGTTCGCCTCTTGGCTTTCTGCGTGGAGGAGGGTCAACCAATCCTTGTCTATGAGTTTATGCCAAACGGAACTCTTTGTCAGCATTTACAAAGAGAGAGGGGACAGGGACTTCCTTGGACGGTTCGGCTCACAATTGCTGCCGAAACAGCCAAAGCTATTGCCTATCTACACTCTGTTATGAATCCACCTATTTACCACCGAGACATCAAATCAAGCAACATACTGTTGGATTACAATTACAGGTCCAAGGTAGCTGATTTTGGTCTTTCAAGGCTTGGCATGAACGAATCATCACATATCTCAACAGCCCCACAGGGGACTCCAGGCTATCTTGATCCTCAGTACCATCAATATTTTCATCTGTCTGATAAAAGTGACGTTTATAGTTTCGGGGTTGTACTCGTTGAGATCATAACTGCACTGAAAGTGGTCGATTTTTCCCGTCCTCAGAGTGAGGTGAATTTGGCTGCACTTGCTGTTGATAGGATCAAAAGGGGTCGTGTGGACGAAATAATTGATCCCCAACTGGAGCCACACAGGGATGCTTGGACATTGTCATCCATTCATAGTGTTACAGAGCTTGCTTTTAGGTGCCTTGCTTTCCATCAGGATATGAGGCCCACAATGATGGAAGTGGCAGAAGAGCTGGAAAACATCAGGCTTAGTTCATGGATGCCAGATATGTGCATGGCATCACCCGAAGCATCATCTTGTTCATCATCGTAGAGATCGCTAAGTGTTGCCTCAGTTAAGAAGGAAGGGGTAGGCAGCAGGAAATTACTTGTTGCTCCTAGGATGGTAGATTGTATATCTTCAATGGAGGTGATTAAGGATAGTTCCCCAGTTTCTGTGCAGGATCCATGGTCAAGTGAACACAGCTCTCCTTCAACAAACAGCTTATTGGGTAAATTTAGTTCAGTGAAGTTGCGTGACCATGGTGTTCCTTGCTGTGAATACTAAACGAGGTTACTTATACATACCTTTAACAGATATATGTTTCATGCTTGCTTATTACCTCTCAGATATTTTGTTGCCATACGTTCACCATGTTGAAAAGAAGGTGTGCAAGAACAAAACAGATTTTGCCTCTTTTAAGACACGGGTTCATACTTTGTTGTTTGTCTCTTCGAACATTTTTAGGTTTCTTTCCATTAGGATTAACTTTCTCTTCCGAGTCATGAATGGAGAGCCTGATCTCAGGTCAAATGCCTTGGACTTGGACACCACCAAATTGAAACTGGATGTATCTTGACTTCTTTTTTCATTCTCGAGTCTGAAAATTTCTGTTTTGGTACTTTAGTTTAGAATTAGCCATGATTTTGTCTTTGTTGGTGCCATGTTTAAGTAACTTTCCAAGAGAAATCCTTGATTAATTCTCTATTATAATAAAATTGCAATATAAAAGACTTTAAGAAATAAATTTAAAAATCAAACATGCTTTAAATTTAAATTAATATTTAATTTAAATTTCCTTTCCTTACAAAAGAGACTAAAAAAGAAACTGTAAAAAGTCCAAAGTTAATTACAACTTATTATTTCAAATGATGGTAAATATGTAAAAATTTAAAAAAAAATCATTTTGAAATTTGTTGTTCAAACTTAGAATTTACATTTAAATATAAATATGTAAAACAATAATTTGCTTAACATTTAAATAAAATTTCATTATCAAAATAATTTACATTCACATTAGATAAGATTATTGTAAACTTAAATAAATTCAATTTATTTTAAACTTAACCATATTCAACCTTTTTATACAAAGGTTAATTATTTATTTTTCTTTTCATATTCATTTAATAAATTAATTAAACATTTAATAGTACGAAATTGGAATTTATGTTTAGAAAGATATTACACTTCCTAATTTGACATAAATTATTTACGGTAATTAATAATAAACTACAAAACATAAATAAAAGCACATACATTAAGCAAAATATTATATAATTTAAGTAATAAACACGTATTATTTTATTAATTTTAAATAAATGTAAAATATTTAAATGGAAATTAAAAAGACGTTGCAGTTCAGAACACTCAATTTAATTCTAGTTGATAAGTAAACTCTTGTGCTTGACGCGGAAGATCTGTGCCTTTTAATCTGTTCCTACCCTCTGGTACGAATTTTCATCCACAAATTTCACTATGTTCCATTTTTTTATTATAAAACTTGTGGCTGAACTATTTGGCATTGGCACAGGCTTGGAATTGATTAATAGGTAGGACATGATCCTCTGTCCTCTCTACTCTATCCCAACCCTCTCTACTCTACTGAGATGAAGTGGAGCAGAGTCAGGACAAAGTAGAGGGTAGGGAGGATCTGAGGGCTTAATAGGCAAAGACGGTCCAGTGACCTTGAGGAAAGCCACGCAGCACAGAAAGATAGGAGTTTTCATGTAACGGAGAGACTCATAGATTGGTAGCTCACACACAAAAATGTCAAATGGTGATCAGGGGAAATCAGACAACTCGAGAAAGAGGGAATGGCCATAACGTCTTGATATACACAAGCTTAAATGACCAACAATTGACTACATCACAAGTCACAACCGTATGGATTCGTGGACAACAGGGAACTTACAAGTGAAGACAGAAGGTACAAATTTGCAGAAGGGAACCAGCTTCTTGACAAACTAACAACACGAACAACAATCATATTTGGCATCTCTGATTTGTGATATGAATTTTCAACCTGCATGCAATGCAGACAGATACCAGTAAGAAGATCCTAAATGGCTTGCCATCTGAAAAGTAAAAGGACTGAGAAATGTAAGGTGAAAGTATAGTCCCGGACATAAGCAAAACACCCATTTTGTCAACATATACGACAGCCTGCATTTAACTAAGACTCAATAGAAGATTAACAAGCTAGAAATGAATTACCTACAAATTTGACGTTTTTCTTCTGATGGTGAACGTAGGATCTAACCATGACTTCTAGGATCAACAACCTGGTGAACTTTCCTGGATTCAGCACTTGAGTATTGTCCCACAACACGGGCATGGGGTACCGTTGTTTCCCCACGAGCAAGAGCGTCTACATTCTCAAGGAAGTATTGTTTTGGAAGCCTGCCAACCACATTACCCTCTTCATTTCCATCTTTGTCCAAGAAGGAGAAGTGTGGAATGCCCTCAACACCAAATTCATCAAGCTCTTGTTCCCACTTTGTATTGTCAACATTCAGCATAACAAAGTTCACACGATCCCTGGGGAGGTGTGAGTAAGATTGATAAAGTAAGAGGAATCTTCTATTAAGTTCTCAAATTCGGCTCAAAACAATAAATTATCAATAAATAACTGAAAGACTAATCTGCCAAAGGGTTTTGATGACAATATGGCAATATGCATTCTAATGAAGGTATTCTCATGTAAAACAAAAGCGACATAATTAAGCCTGGGATCTACAGAAAATTGAAACTTGATGATCATACTTGTACTGTTGCTCGACTTTGTAAACGTCTGGAGCTAACTCCCTGCATACTTCGCACCAATCTGCATAGAACTCCACCACAGTAGGCTTCCCATTTGAAAGGGCCTACACAGGCATCAAATACAACATAGTGCAAGACATTATCAGCAAAAACATAACCTGCACGAAAGGAAGCCCTCATATTTTACACATCACATAAAAAGTAATTATCACATTGCAAAAACATCTCAGCCCAATGATCAGAATGGAGCTGGTTCATCTCATTTGTTGAAAGGAAGATTTCCATTTTTCTACGTATTTGATTCAAGTAAGAATTACCCTGTCTATACACAACAATTAGATTCAGCACAAGATGAAACAAGATTTCATCCCACTCATCTTCCTTTTTTGTTTTCAGTTTTCAAGCATTGTACTGTCAATTAGCACATCAAATATTTATCCTTTGGATCAAAATCCATATTTAGCATAACCAATACACCAAACACTCCAGAAAGAAATAGGAACATAGAGCGGAAACCTGTTCATAAGGTAAAGCAGAAGCCGAGAGGTCCTTCAAAGAGACACCAAAATCCAGCCTCGACGACGCAAAAAGCCCCACAGCAGCCAGCACCGAAGCCGCCGCTATTCGCCTATTCACATCTTTATCAGGGAACTCCGGAAACGAAGAACCAGAGGCCGGAGTTGTGACCGGACCCACCTCAGCGACCTTGTTTTCCTACATTTAATCCCATACCAACTCAACCCAACGACACAGGAACAGAACATGGTGCTCACAAGAAATGTACCGTGGGCGCTGAGGAAGTTTCTGTGGGGCCGGGACTAGGCTTTGTCTGGCAAGCAATAACGTTGAATCTCCGGCGCTTGGTTGCGGCGTGAGCGTAGGGGCTGACGGTGAGAGGAGGAGGCGGACATCGGTGGTGACGGAGTGGGTTTGGAACCACGCGGGCCATTTGGAGAGCCATTCTGAGTCGACACAGGCAGTGGTTAAGGTTATGTGAACACTAGTTAGGGTAATTCCGGTTTTAGTTCTCAACTTAAGGTCTCAATATCTTTGCAGTCGCTTTCCATGGAAGTTTGGTTTTCCACGCTCACTCAACCATTCATACTCTTCTAACTCTTCTTTGTCAGCCTAATTTAATACTTACAATATTAACTTTGCTGGGTACATTTTTGTGTTTGGGATTTACGATATATATTTCATTAGATTTTATTTAAACATATATATTCAGATTATGTAATTCTGCTTCAAGCTTGTAATTCGATCAGTTGGTTAATATTATCAACAGTAGTATCAAGTTAAACGACGACGGGCCATTCAAAGAGTGAAGGGTACACAAGGCAGGTCTCATCCGTTACAATGCCAAAGAAGTTAATATACAGTACACTACACATACTATAATTTTAGGCTTCGGGACCTAAAATCCCATTCACAATCGACGTTGCCACCACTACTCCGACCACCTCCGCTCCGGCCACCGCTCCCGCCTGCGCCAATCCTCCGAAGCTCACCGTCTCTTCTATCTTCTCCTCCGCAGCCTCGATTCCTTCCTCCGCAGCCTCAATTCCCCTCTCCACCTTTTCTATCCCTTTCTCCGCCGTTTCGAAGCCCTCCTTAACCAGTTTCTCCGCTTCCTCCTCCGCCTTCCTCAGCTTCTTCCTCAGTCCAAAGAGCGGTATGTCCTCGGCTAATGCCGTGCCGGCGAAGAACATCGGAGCTGCGGTCAGACAGAAGAGTAAGTGCCTCCGGGTGGCGAGAGGCGCCATCGCAGGTTTAGGAGCCTGCGCCTTCAAGGACGGAGGGTGCGCATTTCGCACTTTCGTTTGTGAGAATGCTCCGAACACAGGTGTAGAAACTGTGGAAGCCATTAATTTGCCTCTAGATGATCTTCCTTCTTTTACGGACACATTTTATGTGGCCTAAAAATTTTAAAGAAACAATATTTGTTCAAATTTACCAAATTGGCCATCCAAATTTAAAGAAACGACGTCGTTGTCGAGGTACTAAAATGGCCATAATGTAAGTTAATGTTTAGGGCTTTGTGGACAATCTATTTTTAATTGACCGGGGGTTTTATTTTCGAAGCGCGCCAAATACGAAGTCGTTTCCCTCCTGATTTTCGCACTTTAAATTCGCTAGCTGAGAGGAGAAGAAGAAAGTAGTAGTGATGGCGTCGGAGTCATCAGTGACGATGGCGGAGCAAATCGTTCCGGCGGCGGGGGAGGCTCAAACTTCAAACGAGGCGACAATAGAGTCGAACGCGCAGGGTGGGGCGGAGTCCACTTGCAACAACCACAACAGTGAGAACGATAATGCTGGGACTTCGGCTCCAGTGGCCGACGAAGATCCGGAGAAATCGCTGGAGCTGGCGTTGGAGCTAACGGAGAGAGGTACGAAAGCCCTCAAGGAAAATGATTTCGCCGAGGCTACCGAGTGCTTCAGCCGTGCCCTAGAGATCAGGTTAGGGCTTTTGTTATTTGGGAATTTGTTGGTTCAGGCTATGCTTTTTCTGTTGTGAAATTGTCATCTAAACTGATAATAGCTCAGTTCCTTTGAAAGAGGTCTTTTTTGGAGTTTCAGTGGAGAAGTGATTAAGTTTGGTCTTTTAGTGGAGACTTTTAGGGTTTTATATATATTTCTGCTATGCATACTTTTCGCTTGTAGTTAGGCCAGGAATGACACTGGATGTACCTAAGAATAAACTTAGTTAATTGGAGAAAATCCTGCACTGAGCATGTATTTCTTTCAACATTTTATGGAGTTCGTGTCTTTTTTCTGGTCACTTCAGGGTGTCAAACTATGGTGAGCTTGCTCTTGAATGTGTGCAATCTTACTACCAATATGGGCGTGCACTGCTATACAAAGCTCAAGAGGAGGCTGATCCACTGGCCACAATGCCCAAGAAGGATGTTGAGTCTACCCAACAGTCTGATAAAGATGGGTCTCTCAAGAATCCCATCAATGGAGAGTCTTCAATGGCAACTGTTTCTAGCAATGTGGATCAAGATGGCGCCTCCAATTGTCAAGGAGTGGCAGATGAAGGTTAGTATTCTGCTTGAATGTTTCTTTTACCATGTACACTTTTAACTTGATTTTTTTCCCTCTCTGTGTAGAGTGGAGTTTGAACTAGATTGTCTAAGATGTTAACCCAATATAAATGGACCTCAATTATGTAAAAGGGATAAGCTTTTCACACTTATACTTCATGGACTCAAGAGCTATTTTGAAGATTTATAGAAATGACCTTCATACATGGTGAATCATGACGTTGATGTTTTTGATGGGCACTTCATGGAGCAACAAATATGTTCTTTCACTCTGTATGACCTTGTAACTCTTTGATTTATGCTTGATTGTAGCTGCCTTCTGATTGCAAATATGTGAATTTTTAACTGCAAGTGATGAGCTTCAGTCTAAATTTTTTTCCTTGGCATGCTTCAGCAAAAGAATAATTGGTGATTTAGTCCCGTGCATTTCTTTTCTCTGTTTAGTTATAGACATACTGTGTGTAAATGATCAGCCATAATCAAGAGTTAAAACTGTGGCATGTGATGGTGTTCCTGGCAAATATTAGTTTTGATGTTTTGTGATAGCGGAAGCATTCTTGTTTCAAACTATTGGCCAATTTATTCCTGAACATTTTTAGCTGTGTCCTCGTTCATTTTGCAGCTTCAGGTGGAAATGATCAAGAAGAGAATGATGAGGATAGTGATGATGAGGACCTGGCAGAAGCGGATGAAGATGAATCTGACCTTGATTTGGCATGGAAAATGCTGGATGTTGCAAGGGCAATTGCTGAGAAACAATCGGGGGACACAATGGATAAAGTGGACATCCTATCAGCATTAGCAGAAGTTGCTCTGGAAAGAGGCCAGTTTGGCCACCCTTTCTTTCTTTTTCAGTTGTATATGCTAATTTCATGTTGTTTTCTTTACGCCTCTCCTTTTACTAAAGTGTGGATGTCATTACTGTTATACTTCTTGCAGAGGATATCGAAACATCGCTCAGTGATTACCAGAAAGCACTGTTCATTTTAGAACGACTTGTTGAAACAGATTGTAGACATATAGCTGAACTGTATCCTTTCTGAGTTTTCAACATAGTTTGAGATAATATTATGGTTGTGTTCGTACAAAGCTAAGATTTGCTGATGAATAAATTATTTGTGTTAACATTGTTTTCAAGATGTAAATTTTCATTTTTTATTTGCTTTTTGTCTGCTATATTCATTCCATGAGCTTAACTGTACATTCAGAAATTTCCGCATATGTTTGTGCCTGGAGATTGGCTCAAAGCCTCAGGAAGCAATACCGTATTGCCAGAAAGCTATATCTATCTGTAAGTCAAGGTTACACCGACTGATGAATGAAGTTAAGAGTTTCTCAGAATCAGCAACATCATCAGCCATCTCAGAAGTAGATGAGGGAATTCAGCAATCATCCAATGGGTGCCAGACTGGTGAACTTTTGACAGATAAAGAAGCAGAGATTGAAACACTTACTGGTCTTTCTGGAGAGCTGGAAAAGAAGGTAAGTGAACTGAGACTTGATCTATAATGTTTAGTAATGGCAATTGGAGCTAACTTGATCAAGCTGTGTAATTATGGGTTTGCAGCTTGAAGATCTGCAGCAGCTAGGTCTTAACCCCAAATCAATTCTTTCAGAAATACTGGGAATTGCATCTGCAAAAGCAAGTGGAGGTGAGAGCAGTGACTCGCCCATTGTCTTGAGCTCTTCACAGATGGCTACTGCTAACAGCAGTGGAGGTTTTAATGCTTCTGTTGCTCAGACAAATGGTGCTACTGGAGTCACAGATCTAGGTGTCGTGGGAAGAGGAGTGAAGCGAGTGTTGATGAGTGCAGGATCAGCAGAATCAAACCCACTGAAGAAACCCACTTCTGATCCTACTGCAGATAAAGGGGATGGCAACACCAATTAATGGTTCAGAAATTCTCTGATTTAACCTGAAAGCTTTAGCATTGATGAATGCCGGATTTTGAACATTTGTTAATGGATCCACTTAGCTGATATTGGCATCTTTAGTCTTAGCTTTTTATGGCAGTATCCTTTCCAGTTTTGCTTAATGGTTTAAGTAACTCTCCTGTATCCTTTCCTGATATGTTTGTTCGAGACTTTTTACCTGATGCATAATATATACTTCCATAGATTTCAGCTTTTTCTCTATTTTGTGCACTTGTTAACATTGTGAAGAAATGAAACAATTGTACATTATTGGATTGAATGACTGTTTTTACCTTTAATTATAAAACGATTCAGGTTCCTAAATCTCATGTATTATTTTATTCTATTTAATACCACATAATTGGCTGTATCACGGATTTGTTTCTTACAAGGTAATGTCATTGTGAAGTGAACTATATCTTTCAGCATTCTACGCGAAGCAACAATGTGTTGCCTTCAAGGCAGGTAAAGAATCTACGCCTGAAACAATCCGCCAGCTCTACTGTCCCAGTGTATAACTTATGTGAGAGGGAAGTTCCTATATTTCTTTAAGCTAGTAGTTGGTACTTCGCTATCTACGATCCAGGGTCTGGTTCCAATTCAATAGCATCCTAACAGGCATCTGTTTTGGATTAGGACTTGAACTAGGACTCACTGCCTTTATGCGCTTGATGGATGATGTTCATAGATTCACAAGCTTTATATGCTTTGTTTTGGCCTTTCGTTGTTTGTGTAACGAGTTGTCTTAACTTGGCTGATATGTCCACAAAGCTTACGGAACTTGGTCATTGGAAAGGGGCAACATCGAGGCTCAGAGTTATCCCTTGTTTTTGCGAGGGAAAAGAGATGATTGGTAATGCGACGCCGACATTGTTAGATAAGATCAAAGCAACATAACTTCTATAAATCTGACTGAAGAAGGTATCAAAGAACCATAAGAAGGAAACATACTATTATGGACTCTTGGAAGATGAGGCAAGGACAGCAGCAAATGTGTTTTCTATTTTAAGCAATGTTATGAATATCGTACCGAGCTTGGTACCGGATTAGATTCTGGAACTGAAATGTATTGGTACCGGTCGGTACCAGGTACCGTTTCGAATAATTTTTTAAATTTATAAAATAGTCCCTGAAATTTTTAAAAATTGCAAAATAGTCCATATTAGTATATTGTACAGT
>JANVCQ010000232.1:7190630-7209718 GCA_025531925.1 Erythroxylum plowmanianum
ATTTATTTATCATAAGTAATATACTGAACTACAAACCTAATCATAATAATAAATAATCACATAAATAAAATAATTACCATTTATAAATTTAAAAATATTAAGAAGGATTGAAGGAAATTTATTTATTAATATAAATAAATAAAGTTACAAAAGCCAGCCTCGCGAGGGCAAGGGGCTCGCCCTCCCGAGACTAGTTGCATCCTCTCCCTCATGAGGCTGGCCATTTTCAGGTTTAATTTTTATTTTTTGCAAAATAATCCCTGAAAAATTTGAATTTTTGCAGAATGGTCTGGTATTTTTTGGAAACCTGAGTACCGGCCGATACCGACCGAAAACAGCCGATACCCACCAGAATTTTTCCCCGGTATGTTTTTACCCGTACTGATACCGTTTTCAGCTCGATACGATACGTACCGGCCGGTACCAACCGATATGGTACAGTATTCATAAGCCTGATTTTAAGTCAATTATTTGCATAATTACGAGTTCGTTCTAATTCAATTAGGAGTTTGGAAGTTCCAGCCTTGGTGTCAAACTCGATGTACTATAAAAGGGCTATTGCCATTCATTAATAAAAGTCATCCAGATTACAACCTAATCAAGAGCTTGATAGCTCTCTCTAGGCGCAACTCTCCGTTTGAGCTCCACTCATTCACAATTGCCCCTCATCGCATCAACGCATCATGAAAGAAACCCGAATTGACGAACCATCGCCCTGTGACACGATCCTTAAGTGGAAGTCTTAACACAAACATAAAATTTTACCAGGAAGTAGAACACACCCATGTGCTTGAGTGGACTGCAAGCAATGCGGCAAATACTAGCGGGGTGGCTGTGGCAAGCACCTCAGCTCCGTCTACGCCAACATTGATCATGGCCTGGTGTTGTCATTCCAGTTGATTTGATAGCTACTCAGCAACCACCACTGAAGGCTTCCTCAACCTCGCCCACAACCATCACTACAAGTGTTTGCAATACATTCTCAAATTAACTATAGAGTTTCTCTAAATATTTGGATATCTTTATTTTGCAGTATCTTGTTAGGTACGTATTCTTGTTAGATGTATTTCTTTATTGATTTGATTCATGTGCAATGTTGACATGTTATTGTGGTGAGTTGATGATGCATTCAAGAGTTGTTTATCGCAGTTGTTGAAGTCCTTATCAGGCTTCCATGATGAGCCCAATCTTTTGTTTGCCAATATAATAAACAAAACACACCGCCTCATCCAAAACCCAGCAAAGATTCTTAGCTTTTGTTCACAATTTTGATTTCTCCTCAATAATCCTATTTTCCGTTTCCATTATTGGAATGTATGTTATGAAGGCACACAAGCAAAAACTAGTTTATGCATATTGATTTGTCCTGTTCATTTGCACCTAACAAAATCTTATAAGTTTTGGTACGAGCCTGTTTAACTTAATCTATTGATGTCTTTTCAGGTACCCAGAAGTCTTAAGATGGACTCTATCCTCTGCCGGAACCATGATGGGGATGTGCAAAGTTAGAATAAAGCCAGCAAATTTGGCTAGCCATTATGAGTGTTGTGTAGATATGTAAGTAATGAGGGTAATTATGGTCAATGCTGTGTTGACCAAGCTGCCTTTCTATATCA
The DNA here is from genome assembly GCA_025531925.1 of Erythroxylum plowmanianum. Classification (NCBI taxonomy): domain Eukaryota; kingdom Viridiplantae; phylum Streptophyta; class Magnoliopsida; order Malpighiales; family Erythroxylaceae; genus Erythroxylum; species Erythroxylum plowmanianum. The sequence continues at coordinate 7,192,247 of JANVCQ010000232.1, forward strand.
CCATTTTTCTTCTTATTCCCTTTTGTTTCTTATAATAAGTTCTGTTACGTTGAGTTTGGTGCAACAGTACTTAGTGTTAAAGCACTAGAGTCTTGGGTTTGGTATTGTTTTGGATGGTAGTGTCATGGTAATCGTGCCCCGTTCTTTTAACAGACGAGTAATTATGCAGAGATTTAGGTTTGAAACTGAGGCATGAGAGGCTGACGCTCTATGAATATGCCCTCGGAGTAGAAAGAACCAATGTGACCCACAGCATAGAGATAGAATTCTATAACACAAAAGCAGAGTCTGACTTTGATAAAATCTTGTAGGCTCCGTCTTTTGTTTGGCTTTTGTTGTCCTTTTACTGAGGCATGAAAACACCGAATACCCACAAACAGAAACGCCATATGAGCTAAGCCAATGCTTTCCCTGTGCATTTTGTTTAATGATTAGTCACAACCATGTGACTATGTGGACATTCAAGGGTTCCGGAAGTCCTGATATGTAATGATTTCCCTTCCTTTTCAAATCTCAACGGGGAGCAATAATTACAAGAGAATAGAAGATTCAGTTTTTAGGCAGGTGGGGTATGCTCTTTTCTGTTTATAGCCACTGTTTTTGACATCGCCATCTATAGATCCATAATTTCATAATCATCCACAGATCACTCGCTAATCCTATTTACTCTTTTGGTTATCTGGGTGCCCTGTTTAGCAGTTATGATCATATTCTATTCTTGTCACCTTATTGATAAGACCATAAATGTTGGGCAGGAATGGCAAATATGTTGGTAAGAATGAAGAGAGCGCCCGGATATTTGATTTCATACTTAAATTTCACGAAAGAGATGACTCTAAAATTAGTACAACGTTTCAAAATATTGAAAACTTTTGTAGCTGAGTTAGATGAGATCAGGAATCAAGACAGACTTGACAAACATAGAGGCCTACTCAAATCCAATCATTCTTCCAAAAGAAGTGTGTGAAAATTGGAAGGAATTATGAACGTGTTGAGGCCTTGTATGTTTGAAGGTCTTTCTAGCTTTTTACTAAAATTGTAAAGATGTCCACCAGGTGGTCTTAAGTACAATTCATGCTTCCTTCTTTCCAAGATTGTATGTAGTACCACTACCGGGCTACAATAGACTAATGAAGTTTTAACTTTGACAAATCAAGTTTGAAGCTTTCTTGCAAACTTTCTAATGCAACGGTTGTAATCTGGTTGTAAACAACTGGTAAGTGGACCAAATTACGCTTTGGGTCCTTCATGGTAATTGGGTAATCACTCAATCATATAACACAAAAATCCATAAATCATTAAACATTAATTGTCTTTATATCTTTGTAGCCCTTAGCGGTCACGTACTTCCAATACAAGAAAATGGAAAATCTTGTGGAGTTGGTTAAATATATTAGGGAGGCTATTGACTACATAATACACACTTTAACGGATTTTCTTGGGCTTGTTAAAATCTATTCTCTCGGATTCCACGAGTCACGCAGAAAAGTGAAAAGAGAAGGAAACACCAGTTGGCAAGCAATGATTTGTGCAGTTTCCAGGGATTGGGTTTGGTCCTTTTTAAGGTCTCAGGTTAGTGGTTCTTAGGTAGGACACTCATTTCTTATGTCTGCTTCTAGAGAGAGAGACAAGGGGACAGAGAAAGAGAGAAACGGAGCTGGGAGTGGTTGGGTTAGGATCCGGTTGGGGAAGAAAGTAAAAGAAATTTTATAATCTCTCTATCAACCCTTTTATCGATATCTGTTCAAAGCTTTCATTTTGTCCACTTCTGTATTTTTCAGAAAACACTCACCTTTCATTGATCTAGCTTAGTCAACAGTTCGATTAAAGCATCCAAAGGACTCACCTTCCCTTCACCGATTGTTTCTTAAGAAAATGGCGGAGGAAAAACCCAGCTCCAAGGGACAAGCTTGGTATGACTATTCACCGTCACCAATCTCATCCTCGAAAAGCCAGAAATGGATTTTGATGCCACTATGTTTTTTGCAGGTTTTGCACTACAGGGTTGCCAAGCGACATCGCCTTGGAAGTCGAAGATATGACATTCTATCTTCACAAGGTTAGTTCCCTGCTAACTCTTTTCACTTGCCCTTCTCTTGCAAACAGACCAAACAGCGACAACAATTCCTCTGTTTCTGTCTCATATTTCATTCAGTTCCCTTTAATGTCCAAAAGCCGAAAGCTTCACCAGTTGATAACCGAACAAGAGACAAATCCCTCCACCGCCGTTGTTACAGTTCAGGACGGGGTGGCTGATGATGTTGAGGAAATTCACTGCCAAATATCGTTTCCGGAATTTCCGGGAGGTTCAGAGACATTCGAGCTGGTGGCCAAATTCTGCTACGGTGTGAAGTTCGATCTCACGTCCTCCACCGTCGGACCTCTCCGCTGCGCGGGAGAATTTCTGGAAATGACGGAGGAGTACTCCGAAGACAACCTTATCTCCAAAACGGAGCGTTACCTTTCTCATTCAGTTCTCAAGAGTCTCAAAGAATCCGTTAAAGCTCTCAAGTCATGTGAGCGCGTAATGCCTGTTGCAGAAACCCTAGGCATTCCTCAGAGATGCATCGATTCCATCACATCCCGAGCTTCCTCCGCCGATCCCGCTCTCTTCGGCTGGCCGGTCACAGACAACAAAGCCTCCCCCACCTCCAACCAAGCCTTGTGGAATGGGATCGAATCGGCTGTTCGTCGAAAAGGAGGGACCAATGTGGAGTCCTGGTTCGAGCATCTCGCTCAGTTGAGCTTGAGGTTGTTCACTCGATTGATTCTAGCCATGAAATCGCGTGATCTGAGTCCAGATATTATAGAGTGCTGCTTAATGCACTTTGCTAAGAAGCACATTCCAGGCGTTTCCAGATCCAATCGGAAACCTTCTTCTTCATCAACAACTTCAGAGAGTGAACAGAGAGAAATTCTGGAGACTATAGTCTCGAACCTTTCATTACAAAAGAGCTCCACATCACCAACGGCCACTAGATTTGTGTTTGGCTTGTTGCGAACCGCCAACATACTCAACGCATCGGAACGGTGCCGTTCCGCTTTGGAGAAGAAGATCGGACTCCAACTTGATCACGCTACGCTCGATGATCTACTCATCCCTAGCTACTCCTACCTAAACGAGACTCTCTACGACGTCGATTGCTTGGAGAGGATATTAGCATTCTTCTTAGAAACTCTCCAAGAAAACGGAATCGAAGCCGAAGATGGCGACGGCAACGTTAGATCACCCGCTTTGATGCTCGTTGGAAAACTCGTCGACGGTTATCTGGCCGAGATTGCCTCCGATTCAAATCTAAAGCCCGATCGATTCTACAACCTAGCCACGTCGTTACCAGACCAAGCCAGACTCTTCGACGATGGCCTCTACCGCGCCGTCGACGTCTATCTCAAGGTAGTTAGTTACTAATCGTTCTTCCGCAAAACGTATTCATTGTTTGGACTTATCTATTTATTTATATATATATGCCTGTTTACGATAGGCACATCCGTGGATATCGGAGGTGGAGAGAGAGAAGATTTGTGGAGTATTAGACTGCCAGAAGCTGACGCTTGAGGCGTGCACGCACGCGGCGCAAAATGAGCGATTACCGCTTCGAGCGGTGGTTCAGGTGTTGTTTTTCGAGCAGTTGCAGCTCAGGCACGCGATCGCTGGTACGTTGGTAGCGACAGAGACAGCACCGCCAGAGGTGGCTAGAATGTCACGCGGCGGAGGAGAGCGCGAAGAGGAGGAGGAGGAGGATGAGCCGGGGGCCCATGGGAGTAGTGTGACTTGGAGGGCGGCAGTGAGGGAGAATCAGGTGCTACGACTAGACATGGATAGCATGAGGACGCGGGTGCATCAGCTAGAGAGAGAGTGTTCCCACATGAGGAAAGTAATCGAGAAAATTGAGACGGAGGGGCCACGTGGCTGGTTGGTATCTTTGAATAAACGGCTGGGATGTAAGTTCAAGACTCAAGTGTGTGATTCGCATGAACAGGCGGTGGTCGATGGAAGGAAAGGAAGACAGCGTGATCACCAAGAATAGGCCTGCCCGTAGAGAACAGAATTTCTCATCATTCTCATCTTGTCCATGTGAGAGTTGACCGTCCATAAGGCTTCTACAACATGTAGCGGTGGTCTCCATGATTTTGTCATGCAGAACACATGTAAGATACTGCCACGTAATGAAAAATAAACTAATTTTTTGTGATTATGATCACGCTATCCATCCAATGATTTTAGTTAATCAGACAAAAACACACCTTAGCACGTCTTTTGAGATGGTGATTAGGGAGCCTGTAGTAGTGTATCACTTTTCTTCATAAAGTTTAATGCAGGAGTCTGAAGAAGAAGAAACTTGGCATTCAAAAGATTGGAAGTGGGTATACGTACTTTTAGAAACACCTGCCATTCTCTGTTAGTGGTGTCTGTTTGGATAATGTTGTTGTCACCTCTGTTGTTTTGCTTTGTCTTGTTGCAGTTTTAAACTCCCATGGTATATAGGAGAACAGGGAAAGAAGATAAGTCCTGGTGTTGTGCTTATCATTACTTGGGTTAGTGATACAGGCATAGCACTGAAATCATTTGTTTTGGTGCCTTTTCTTCCAAATGTTTAGAGTGGATGGGGTTGGGCTCTTTCTGGCATAGTAAATGGTCTCTTTCTGGCATAGTAAATGGTCTCTTTCTGACACGGTAAATGGTCCATTCTGTTATCCTGAAATGAATTTGTTTGAACACCCAAAAAGGGTGAAGCAAGGTGAAAAGATAATACGAGTTCTTAAATACCAATATAAGAAATATACGATGTAGATGTAGATGTAGATGTAGATTAAATTTATATCAGGTTTGTCAGACTTGTCTTACACTCATCTTAAATTTATATCTCACATTCTTGTTCTTCTTTCTTTAATATCATTTATTTTATGTGGTCATAATTGTATTGCTTTCTTTCATTAAAAGTCGGCAACCACTTATAAATATATTTTTATGAGTTGCCAATGAAAATGGCATTCCTCTATTCTAAATTCTCTTGGATTGTATTTAATTTTCTTTCCAAAAATTATCCTATAAAATTGCATCAGGAATGGTCCTTTGATAACACTCTAAAATAACAAGCCTTAAATTCAATTTTAAAGAATTAGGCAGAAGTTGTAAAGGTATATTATATAAATTGAGATTTTTGACTTATACAAATCCCTTTTTATAGCCAATTTTACACATATACTAGACGTCATATGTTACGGTATAAACACATTTTCATTTAAAGTGGATGTCTCTTATTTATGAAGTACCATACTGACGTTGGTTCAAAAATACGTAATGTCTACCTCAAATTCACCAGTTTACTCTAAAATTTACCTTTTAAAAACTCATATTTGGCAACTTAAAACATATATAATGACTATTTAATAACTCCAAGTTAATTTATTTTTATTTTTATTATTTAAGGTGTCATTTATGATTTAAGTTTCTTGCTTTCAATTATCACTTCGATAATAAATTTTAGACTAGACTTATCTTCGATTATTACAAACACTAAAGGCAATTGCCTATGTAATTTGACCAATCTCTTATCTACGTGACACACTTTTTGACCTATATTTAAATAATTCACACAGAAGAAACATAATTTAGAATCAATTGTTATATAATATTTACCATATAATAATTATATAATGCTTATCATATAATAAACAATGTTATATGTATTATAAAGTGAGAAATGACAATATAATAAATGAACATACATTTCGAAATATTTATCAACAATATCAACATTTTTGTAATTTGAGTGATTTCACATGCTATTTATATGTAACTCTTATAATTGGTTTTGTCACTGAGTTTGCCAGTATATCGCATATAGATATATACTTCATGTTTATTTCACCTTTTGAAATTATATCTTTCATGTGATTATACTTGGTATCTATACATTTTGTTTTATTAATAGAATTTAGGATCTTGCATATAAGTGATTGATACTTGACTATCAAAGATGATTAATACTGGATGAGTTTCACTTTTAATGACTCTCACGTGAACCAAGAAATGTTTAAACCAAACAACTTCTGGTATTATACCTAAAATTGCTATAAATTTACCTTCCACTATGAATAAAGCAATTGTTTCTTACTTTTACATAATATTGCACCATCATTTAGTAGGAAAAGAAATTTAGAGGTAGAATTTCTATCATCTATATCTCCTTCTCAATTTACATCTATATAACCTTAATTATATACATAGATTATTATCTCAATAACATAATGCATAATCAACAATACCTTTTAAATACTTCAATTTTCTTTTTACTACTTTTCAATGTGTTCGACCTGGATTTAACTAATATTTGCTCACCATTCTAACAACGTAATTGCATTAAAATATATAATTTTCTTCATTTATTCCATTTTTGTAGTACTATTATATCAAATATATGATTGAGAACTTTACCTTTAGTAATAAGATTGTCAATTGACTTGCAATCTTGCATATAAAATCATTTAAGATTTTTTTGAATATATATCACTTACGAAAGAGATAATGATCTTTTTAAACAATCTATTAAAATATTTACTCCAAGAATAAATGTAACTTCACCTATGAATATTATTTCAAATTTGGATGATAGCTAATTTTTGATTTGCTTAACAAATTCATAATCATAATAAGCAATCAAAATATCACCTACATTAAAAACCTTTTAATGTATACACAGTGTTCTTTATCAATCATATGGAAATCATACGAAATATTATATTATGAAAACAATTTAACACTATCTTGATGATTGCTTCAGCTATAGATTGATTTCAATAATCATCACACTTTAGGTTTTTGACTTATCTTAATGAATCATATATGTTGTTCTGTATATATTTATTCTTCTAATTATCCATTAAAAATAGTTTTTTATATCCATTTAGTGTAATTCAAGATCTAAGGGGACTACTATAATTAGGATTAATTGAATTAAAGAAAACCTCAATTTATTTATTGAATTGATTTTAGGAAAGAGTTGAAGACTCATGTGTTGACTTTCTATGCCATATGTTATAATTATAAAGGCTTCGCTCATAAAAAATAGTTTATTTGGGCACTTTACAGGACATTGCTTCCTTTAGAAGAGGGATTATTGATAAGAATATGGAATTCTCATCATCAAGAATCATCTTTCCTAATGATGAGACTTTTCTTAGTAGAATATAGGAGGTAAATGTTTAGGAATATGCTTCAAAGTGGTTTACCATTGGCAATTATTAGGATGATAGCATCCTATATATAATGCTTAGGAAGAGTATTTTTAATGTTTAACACATTATTTTTTCTTTAGTTATAACTAATTACTATTAGTTGTTTTTAGTATAATTACTACTTTATGTGTAACATCTCACTCTCATAATGCATATCCTCAAATATACCTATGGTATTCGAGAATATACTCTACAAAGGTGGCATGCTAGAATAGTCAGTCAATTAAACTCATTACAAAATTTTCAAAAATATCACATGCTTATGCAGAAAATCAATAATGAAATTTTCAACCCATTTTATTTATAAGCATTTTCAATCGCAGTGTTACAACAATTATACATATCATCAACAATTCAGTAGCCACTTGGACCCATTACAGATACAAAACACTTGTAGTCATAATGTCATTACATTACAAAATCATTCCCATACACATTCTACTATACTTGTGAATACTTACAAAATTTTCAAAAATATCACATGCATATGCGGAAAATCAATAATGAAACTTTCGACCCATTTTATTTATAAACATTTTCAATAGCAGTGTTACACAATTATACATATCATCAACAATTCAGTAGTCACTTGGGCCCATTACAGATACAAAACACTTGTAGTCATAATGTCATTACATTACAAAATCATTCACATACACATTGTACAATACTTGTGAATACATATTTTGATACAAAATAATGAAATACATAAGCAGAAATGGATTGATCCTGACCCCTATCTCTTGCTCGAATGCAATGGCTAGACTCCAATTTGTCTAACGGGAAATCTTCTCTAAGTCTGAAAAATAATATTGCAATTTTAGGGTAAGTTTTGCAAAATTAGTAAATGGATCATCCTCGATGGCTCACTCAATCACATAATACATCAATTTATCAATTCAACATGTTAAGTCACATATATTTCATATTCACTTAATTCATATTTCACATTTAGAAACCATTCAATCTATTTATTTCAACCATTTAAATCATACATATTATATGCATATGCAATGCTCATGAGACTCACTTTCAACTGTTATTATTATGACTGAGTGCCTTTTTACTGACCCATATTCCTTGTGGATACTGAGCTTATTTCAGGTATTGTCCTATATCTCTTGTGGATACTGGGCACATTATCAACTGAGCCTATGGCTCTTGTGTATATTTTGAGCTTTAAGCTCTTTCAGACTGGCCACTCCAGTTATAACTGCCTTTATGTTATCATGTATTCATGTAATGAAAATGCATCCTGTCACATAAAACCAATCAGTCACTTTACACATTTGGTTTACACATTTACTTTCATATGTCATCAAATCTAAGTCCAACATTTAATAGTTATGTTGAGAATCACTTATTTCTGTCATATTCAAATATAAAGAGCACTTCCAATGTTCTCACATTTATCAAACTCCTCAGACTATTAATGTCCGAAATTATCTCAATCACATTCACATCAATCATATCAGTAGTAATTCAATGGAAAAATTTAAAACCTAACAAACAATGAAATGAGATCATTTGGGTTGACTCACGGTATGCCCTAGATTAGCATTAGCTTCTATGATCCGGAAATGTCTGGATGTGAAAATTCTATCCTATATATCATCATCATGCAATACACATATTGCATACACATCATTAATTATACAATCTTATGAATACTCAATGACATACGTATGTATATGTGTTGTGTATAATGCATGCTCAATGACAATCCTGAGTATATTACCTAAATTCACATCTTATATTCATTCTCAATTCATAATTCATATACATCTAATTGAACTTAGGTTTATACTTTATTTGTACATGATCATTCTAAGTTCACCATTCAATCCTTATCCTTTGTATGTGTCTAGCTTATTCCTAGGCTTACACCTTAAGAACACTTAGTTATTCTAATATCATAAATCAATTTCTCGTCATTTCTTTTCTAACATTATATGCTCTCAAATACCTAATTCTCATTCACGTTTACTTAATACATATTACTCAATTCCTTTGAATTACAACTACAATCATATGCATATCTTCATTCCCATTATACTCATGCCTTGGTACTTTGATATCATCAATTCATTTACTAAGTTATAACCTCAATTGTCACTTCATACATATCACACATTTAGTCACTTAATCCAAGCATCATTCTAGGTTCAACTCAAGCTCCATTCTAGCCTAAATTAAGTCCAAATGGCTAGTGAATATATGTTGGGAAGACTTCATGTCCGCTGGGTGGACCTTCTCGAGTTTTCCAACTTTCCAACTCCGCTCATATTCATTTGAAGGGACATCATGTTCGCTGGGTGGACCTTCACGGGTCACTTACAGAAGTGTGAAAATTTAACCTTTAGATAGCAAAATCTCTCCTCAGTGTCTCATTAAACTTATAGAACTCAAAGTCCTCTTCGAAAGCATACTTCAATGACCTCCACAGCAAAAGTTATGCCTCTTAACCTAAAATCTGTCCAATTGCATCCATATTTTCCATATTTCTAACTCTTTACTTACTACATTCAACAACTCATGCTTGGTCTATCATTTCTAGTTTAATTACTCATCATTTTCCCATCATTCTTAACCTCATTTCAGCTTAACATCATCTATAAACATATTATAAACCATGATTGATCATGAACACTAAAAACAAAACATATACATTCATCATCAACTTTCTGCACATGTTCAACTTTATTTCCAATTTTATTTCACTTCTAACTATCACCTTAATTCTTCCTATTTCAAGACACCACATTACTTCCTTTTTTTTAGCTCTAGACTCATTTTAGTTTATTTCTGAAACGCCCAAAGAGATCCACATTAAGACACCAAGAAAATAGAACATAAAACCCATTATCTATTAAAATTTTCTGCACATTTTCCTACACCATCTTTAATGATCATTATAACTCAAATCTTCTCAACAACAACTTATGAAATATTGATCATCATAAACATAAAAACAAGACACGAATTTACCCACATTTCTTTTCCTAATGTTATGATCATTTAACTCTTAACTTTCATCAAAACATGTTTCATTCAACAAAGCCATGAAGATTAATATGTTATTTACTTGATTTACCCAAAGCTTTTTCAAGAATCATCAAATAACCCCAGCTTCCAAGCATCATACGATCATCATTATTGAAGGAGGAATAGGCTCTGTTTTCCTTGTAACAAGAAGGGATAGTAAGGATCTTGAAGTGGTAGTGTAGGATTTTGACAAAAATCAGCATGAAGGGGTTGGGTTGCGAGAATGAAAATGTCATGGGTTTAGAGAAGAGAAGAAGAAAAAGGTGGGACCATTTGGCCAAAAAAAATGAAAGAAGAAATGACCTTTTAGCATAACAACATGGGTTAAGATATGTGGTACTTGTCACTTGTCACTTTCTCATGGTCCCTTTTGGTCTTTTAATTAGCTAGTCTATTTCTGTCCCAATTCTAATCCAATTGAATGACATATATCATTAAATCCTAATGTCATTCATCAAAATTTCTACCATCATCTGACATTTATTTATACTGCTATTTATCATTAGTTCTGCCACTTGATATTTTTCCTAATCTAAAAATACCCATAATTTTCAAAAAATTCTCATATTTCACCCAAAATTTTAATTAACTACTTATACACTCCAACTCAAAATTTAAGACACATAATCCATAATTCACATTATAATCGCATTAAAACAATCATTTATACCTAGAAAATGCCAAATGAGTGTATAAACAATTTATTGTAATGTGTGCAATAATTAAATTCACATGGGTGTATGCTAACATTATGCATGAGCATGAAATGTAATTTCCTAATCTCTCATTGCTATTTCTCAATTACATAAATCTAAGGTTCTAACCCTTAGTATGGGAATAAGATATTACATTATGGATAGTATTTGTTTAAGATAAATGCATTAATGTTTCAATTCTTTTTAGTTATTTATACATATGCATATATGATATATTATGTTTTTGATATTTGTAAACAAATACATTTAATAGTTAGTTATATATAAGTTATTATATGAATGATAATTATAAATTTAGTGGCATTTTATTCTATAGGTAATTGAGAAAATAATTAAAGTTTCTATTAGAAAGTTGTATCAATTTGATTGAAAATAACAACATCCAAATAATAAATATGTCATTATAAAAACTATGTATTTAAGAAAAACTACTATATGATCCAAAAATATTATTATAAAATTTAATATAAATGAAATTTCAATGGCAATAATTTTAAAATTTGGAGTATGAAAACCCAATATATATTGGAAAAGGAAAAAACTTTTGAATTTTTAGATAAAATCATAGTAGTTCTTTAAGGGATGCTATGACTCAACATAGGTAAAACCATGAGGTATATAACTTGTGGAAAAAGAAAAACTCCCTAATTGGTGTAGCATAAATGATGACATTATGGAGAGTTCGAGAGGTATAATAATGCCAAGAATATATATATTCTACACTAGTAGCATCCTACGATAGCACGTTAGTCATCAAATTGTGGTCACAAATTATCAAGTTTAACATTTATAAAATAAATAAATAAATAAATAAAAGAATAGGCTACATTGTTCAATATAAAGGCATTTGAAGGTAATGTCAAAGTAGTTAGTGAACTAAGAGGTGTTGTCATACAAGGTTATCCCTAACATTTTATAAGCCTTGGGCAAATAAATATAGGGCCCTTATTTTACCTAATTCTTTATGAGGGTAAAGAGTGGGCTCTTAACTGTCATAAAAAACAAAATGAGACAAAATATGAGCCCTTTTGTTACCTATTTTATTTTTTGTAATAGTAGGTCCTTTCCTGCCCTTACTCAGGGTCGGGGTTGTAGTCATATCTTATTAGATAAGCAGCATGTGTAAGTTGCCATACAATCTTTACCTCAGAGTTGGGATCTTATGAAAATTTACTTAACCTATAATTAGAATATCAAGATGATGGAGAACACTATGTGGCATTATTACTAGGATATGGATTTGTTGAGTCTTTCAAGGTATGTATTGAGGTGTATATGGCTAAATCATATTCATAAGAAGCTGAGAAAGTAAAAAGAGGAATCATTATGGTTAGTCTAAATGAAAAAGTTGAAAAAAGACCTCTACAATTTTTAGGATTCTAATACTACAAAAAAAATGAAGTTTAGCCGACGAAAATTATCGACGAAATTTGTACATATTCCGTCGATAATCTTATTTAACGACGGAATTTACTGACAAAAAAAGTCGTCGGAGATATGGCTGTAGGTAAATTTACCGACGGAAATTATACCGTCGGTAAATTTACCTACAAAATTACTGATAAAAAAATTACCAAAGAAGAAAATTTTTCTGTCAGAAAATTACCAACGAAATTGGCTATTTTGTCGGTAATTACTAACAAATTTTTTCCGTCGCTAAATCTAATATATTTTACCAACAGAAATTTTTTTTTCCGTCGCTAAATTTGCTGAAAGCTATTTTTTAAAATTTACCTGCGAAGTGTTTAGTTTCTGTAGAAACCACCGTGAAGATAACTTCATTATTTCAAGTAAAAGAATTGAAATAATGAAATTCATACTAAAAAAGAACCGAAAATAAAGAACTGGAATCATTTTTTTAAAGAACAAACATTTCATCAAGCACCTTATATGTATCAGAAATTTATCCCAATATCACAACTAAAATTACGTCTTGTTCCTTCTATCACTAATATTTATACCTTAAAGTTGTTTTCCAATAACAAAATACACAAATAAACGAAAGTCAAATTAATTTTCATTCAATATACGAAAAAACATGACAGTAGTTGCAAAAATATTTCCACCGAAGAATACGATGACAATGGCTAGAGAAGACAACACTGACGAGCAGAAAAGGAGTCCACAACAGAGAAATGAGCTCCAAGAAAACCGAGGAGGAGATGCAAGAAGAAGGAAGAAGAAGGAAGGAAGAAGAAGACGTATGTGGGAGGGAGATGTCAGGTAAGTTTGAATTTAAAAAGAATTTATCGACGAAAATTTTCGTAGGTAAGCTCAAAATTTTTTTATTCCGTCAATAATTCCCGCCTTTTTATCGATGGATATCTTATACCGTCGCTAAATTTTTTATCGATGGTAATCTTATTCCGTCGCTAAAGTCCATCGCAAAATTTTTCGGGATGATTTGCCTTCATATTTAGCGACGGATATTAGTACTGTCGCTAATTAATAAATTTTTCCGTAGATTTTACCAACGTAAATGAATTTTTTGTCGATAATTTGCAACGGTACATATTTTGTCGCTAATTTTTCGTTGCTAATTCTTGTTTCTCTCCATATTTAGTGACGGATATTAATACTGTCGCTAAACGACTTAGAAGGGGCGGTAGCTGCTGCGTTTGGAGAGACTTGGGTGCAACAAAAAAGACGCATATTTGGAAAAGAAGAAAAGACGCAGGCGAGAAATAGTGACACCGCAGCTGCAAGAACAATTCCTAGATCTGGGTATGTCCAAGACTCACCTGAGTTCTTCGTTCTTTACTCCTCTAATGTCTGTTTTCCTTGATTTGATATTTATTTTGTTGAACATGAACATGATTGAGTAAATTTCTTGTTAGGTTTCAAAGATGGGATGTAGTTTTTGAATTTCTATATGATTTGATTTGATTTTTTTAATTTTTCCAGTCAGATAAATAATTTTTCTAATCCATTTTTTACGTTCTAACTTATGTATTCTTAAGTTTTGTATAGAGTGAATGATCATAGCTCATCTCCTGATTTTTTTCTTTCCAAATTTTTACTAACTAAATTTACCGGTTCTTTTTTATATTCAAATTTATAAGCTTTAAATAATTCTATCATAATTCTTTTCTTATTATACATTTAAAATTTTAAATATTAATAATCTTATCACAAAATTTTAAATTACACTGTATTTATTTATTTTAAACTTATTTTGTTTGAGTTTTTTTAATTTAGGTTATATATTTTATACATTTATAACAAATATATTTTTTAAAATTTTCATCCCAAATTTTGCTAACTAAGAAGGCTAAGACTAATTAAAATGGAAAGGAAAAGGTCTTCTTAAGAAAAAAAAAACATAAAAAGAGTGAAGTGTTACAGTTGTGCCATGAAATGTCACTTCACTTGTGATTATTAAAATCTTAAGAAGGTAAAAGTATATAATACAAATTAGTATATTACATCTAATTATAAGTTTTCTATCTGGCTTAAATCCTTTACGGATGGTAAACTTGGGAGCCACAAATCATGTAATGAAGGAAAGATAAGTCTTCATATAATTTCAACAAATTCCATATGGGGCAAGATGGATATATGTAAGAGATAACTCCACATTTTCGGTCTAAAGGATAAACATTTGCAAGTTAGTCATGCATGATGGTCGGACCTTGATCTTACATTATATACCTTTTGATTTCAAGATACAACAAAATCTCATTTTCATCATGATTTCAGTTATCTTTGGTTTCAATGTTAATTTTCACAGTGGTGGAATGAATATTTCTCCTGGAATTGATTAATATGGTCATAACCTTATGTTGGATGGTTTAATGGAATTAGATGTTGTTTATCTAACAAGTAAAATTAGTTTTTCCTTTACTTACGTCATCTAGTACTTATCCTACCGATGTTAGTTTATATCATGATAGACTTGAACATATCGAAAAAGTTCAAATAAATTGATTAGTTAAACAAAGTCTTTTTAAAAGCCTAAATAAAGTATAATCGTCTGCTTGTGGCTATTGTATAGTTAACAAAATGACATGAAAATCATTTAGTTTGGGAGAAAGGGCTATTCACATATATATGGCTTAAAAATGTGAGAGCAAGACACAAGAGTACTTATTTCATCACCTTTATGAATGACTATATACTCGGCATTTTTATATTTATTTGATTTTTCATCAATTGAAAGTATTATGATATTTTTAAAAGTATATGAATTTGATTGAGAATTAGTTAGATAAGAAGATAAAATCTCTAAGAATTGATTTAGGATAATAATACTAATTTGAACGAGTCAAGATGGTATATGATGAAAAAAAATAAATAGAAAATTGACTATTCTAAGAACTTTAATAAAATGGTCTTACGGGTAGGAGGAATAGATCTCTTTTTAAAAAACTTAAGTCTATGATGGGATCGCCAAAATTTCCTATTAGCTATTATGGTGATGTGTTGGACAATCACGTATGTACTTGATTGAGCGTTTATCAAATCAATTACTAAAACATCATAATAACTTATATACAAGTAAGAAATTTGATCTATCATATCTAAAATCTTGGTGATATGCTTCTTACATTCATGATCCCTCATTTAGGTATGGAAAATTAGGATTTAAAGAGAAAAAGGATATCTTTGAATATATCTTGAGCATTTTAAAGGGAATGTGTTCATAGGTTAATGATATCATAAAAAAAGTAACTAAATTTAAGTAATATGATATCGTATTCTTGGATAATGCTTTTCGAAAGCAAGCAAGTATAAGAAAAAAAACATATTTCAATATGAGACACTAGATCAGGTTGATCCAATAAGTTGAGATCAATTAGATAAAATGCATCCCAAGGATAATGAATTAGTTCATAATAAATGGAAATTTTAGCTCAATTGAAGTCCCCTACCATTGTCTGATTTAAGTGACTTCAATATGAAAATTTAGGGTTATGTTCCTCAAAATCTTTAATTGCACCTATAGTGTCAATGGATTAATTACTGGATGACTTTTTGACATTAAAGGGGGGAAGAAAATAATGAGTCGAGACATGAGAAAAGTCTTTGTCTAGTCTTACTAAAGATGAATCAATTAAAGCAATAGAAGAAGAATTAAATTTGATAAGGTCAAACCAAGTATAAGACTTTGCTAATCTTCCAAAAGGATATAAATCCATTGGGAACAAATGAGTCCTTAAAATTATGTGAAAGATTGATGTCAATATTGAAACGTTGAAAAAAGTACATATGATGGAAAAATCACATAGATAATAGGATGAGATTGATTATAAAAAAGACACCCTCGCATGCTATCAGGTTTGCATTAACTCAACTAATTCTAGCTTTGGCGGATGGAATGGATCATAATTTGCATCAAATAGATGTAAAGACAATATTCCTAAATTTTGAACTAGATGAAGAAATTTGTAAGAGCAACCAATAGGTTTCATTTAGAAGGTCCAATAGTATAAAGTATGTAAATTGTTAAAAGTTAATTTATAGTCTAAAGCAATCTTTGAGGTAGTGGCATATTCATATAATTTTAGTGTAAATGAAAAAGATCACTAAGTTTATGTTAAATATCCAATAATAAATTTTTAAACTTATTATTATATGTTGATGATATTTTAATAGCAAGTAATAATAATTGATCTTTCAAGCAAATCAAAATAATAAAATAATTGGCTATCAACCATATTTATGATGAAGGATATTTGTGAGACTGCATACAACCTTATGGTTAAAATCATTAAGGATTGTGCAAGAAGATTATTATCTCTTTTGTAAGATCTCTCTCTCTCTCTGTAGCAAGCAAATATTAGAATGATTGTTGTTGTAATATTTTGTTACCCATGTTAGGGATAAAATAGTGTATATGAGAGTTTATTAAGAGATTAGAAAGTGCATTTCATATTCATGCATAATATGACATACACATATATGTGAATATTGATTTTTGCACATTAAAATGATTAAACATGCATTCATTGATACTTTCCGGGTATAATTGATTTATAAATGTGATTATATTGAGAATTGTGATTTTTATATATTAAAAATTGATTTGGATAATGTATTTATTGATTTAGAACTTTTAGTAAATTTTAGAAAATTTTTGAAAATTTCTGGGTATTTTTGGACTAGAAAAATGCCAAATGGCAAGGCAATTGATAAATGATGGTAGAATTAACTGTCAAATGATTGTGAAAATTTTGATAAATGACTTTAGGAATTATTAACAAGTGTCATTGAAAATTAGGAGACAATTGGAGTAGAAATGGAGAAACAAATAGACTAGTAGTTTAAAAAACCAAGTGAAGACTATAAGGTGGTGACATGTGACAAGTGACAAGTGTCACTTGCCTTGCCACACACCTCACTTTCGTATGGCCTAAATGAAAGACAACTAATTGGTCTTTCATTTTATATCTCTGGCCAAATGTTCTCATCTTCTTATTCTTCTCTTCTCTCAACTCACGACACTCACCAACCCTCACGATTTTTGATTTTA
>JANVCQ010000232.1:7209818-7230661 GCA_025531925.1 Erythroxylum plowmanianum
TAATGTATTAATGGTATTTATGAGTTGTTTTAAGGGAGGATTGAGAGACTAAATGGTGATGAAGTGTGTTGGAATAAGCCAGATGGAGTATTTTCACTGAACATATATATGTATTTTAGCCATACTTGACCTATAGATATCTAAATAAGATGATTTTTTATTTAGATTAAACTAGAGATATATGGATACAAATTTCTTGGAGATATCAAATTTTAATTCTGTCTCTAAAAATTTCAAAATTAGACTTGAAGTTGAGTACTAGGTGCAGTGTATTTTAAGAATAGTTCGAAGTGTTTTGAGTATAACTTTCAGAATACTGAATTAAATTGTATGATCTTAGTGTTATTAAGAACTTAAGACATAGAGGAATAATTTTCTAGAAGAAAGTATTGCCTAAATACTCCATTTTCCTTGTCATAATTATCATGCAAAGTTGATCTGAAACTCTGCTTTGAGAAAAAAAGCTAGAAATTTAGAAGATAAACTGTTGGGATTTTCGGATCTGCATAACCCACGATTGTGAGAACAAGTTAAACATCAAATATGCTTCTTTTATATGTGGATTGGGATAAAAGATGGTTATGTACTTTCATATGATGCCTTTAGGCTTGAATGAGGCTTGAATTGAACCTAAAATGATGCTTGAATAAGTGACTAAATAAGTGATATGTTTAGGGTGATGAATGAGAATATAAAGTAAGCACGAATTGTTATACATTAATTGTTTAATCTGAAATTTTGAGATGTTATAAGAATAAAAACAATCCTATGAAGGATAATGTAATCCAAAAAATGTCAATGATGTGTATTAAGTAAAGGTGAATGATAAATTGGATATTTTGTGATCTTTTAATGCTTGAATGACCTTGATGAATGATTTAATGATGAACTTAGAATAATCTTGTGTAATTAAGGAGTAAACTTAAGTCCAATTTGGACATATGTGAGTGTTGACATATGAATGATCATAAAATGTAAATAAAGGAAATATATCCGGGATTGTTAATGAGCATGCATTGTACATAATCCATTTACATATATGTATAAATGAGTATTTATATAATTGTGTAAAATTGTTATATGTATAAATGTATGTTTCATGATATAGAGGAGCATTTAGAGCGTCACCATCCAGACGTTGTCGGGACTTCGATGCAATAGTCTTCTGGAGCAACTGTGAGTAACCTAAATGGCCTCACTTAAGTATTTGTTTGTATTAAATTTTGTATTACAATATATTGTGAAATTGATTGTGTTGATTCTAGACTTTGAAAGTCCGAGACATTTGATGCATGAACTATATATATTGGAAACACTCCTTGTATGTAAATCTGACTGAAATAAATGTACGCAACAATTTTATTGAATGCCGAACCAAGATCCGATGATAAATATATTCTGAATGTGAATATGAAATCATGTGATTGATTGAGAATATGAATGTGAATGTGATGCATTCCATTACATAAATGCATGAACAGATAATGATAGTTGTGACTTGAATAGCCACTAAAAATGAACTTAAAGCTCAGAATGTGATTAAGAGTCAAAGGCTTACTATGTATATTGAGCCTTATATTCCTAATGGATAAGGGACATTTATCAATAAGCCCAATATCCACAATAGATGCGGGACAATTGTAAACACTCGGTCACAACAGCGTAATAATCGGAATGAGTCTCATGAACATTACATATACATCTAATATGTATGTTTAAATGATTGTAATGTATTGTTAACTTGTATTTGAATGAGAATGTGAAAATTGTGAATAAAGTGTTATGTGATGCTACTTGATGATAATAAAATGACGTGAATTATGTGATAGTATGTATTGATATGATGTATGAATTGAGTGAACCATTGAGGATGATTATCTCATTGAGTTTGCAAAACTTACCAAAATTGTAACGTTGACATTTCAAGACCAAGAGAGGACACTAGTGATAAAGAGACTCTACAAGAAGCATAGTTCTTGCACTTTTGGATAAGAGAAATGGCTCAAAGGTCGGTTATTTGAGATTGAAGGATTATTTAGGAATTTTTGTATAATTCCTCTTTCATGTAGTATGTTTTATACTAGGTTTCGATGATGTACATATATGGATGTTTGAAAGGTACAATATATATACATTCAGTTTTCATAAAATGAAATGAGGAACTTTTGGATTTTCAATATTGTGATATTTTATTAATGATAATACCATGTTTAAGTTAGTAATGTAAGTGCTCTAACATGCCATTCTTACGGGGTACATATTCGGATATCACTCAAGATATCGGGTACGTGTCCTACGAGAGTGGGATGTTACAGTTGTGTATATGTGTGTGTGTGTGTGTATAGCAAGCAGATACTTAAACAATTGTATATATATGTATATATATGAGTGTATGTGTATGTGTATAGTATAGTACACACACACACATTTATATCTATATATATATTTATTTAAGGTCGCACTTATTACCAAAGGTGAGCGTCTAGCAGTAGGTGGTGTCCACAAATGTTAAAAGAATGAGATGAGATGAAGAAGGTTATATTCCAGTGCAATTTGTAAGCTTGTGTACAATATGTTGTGTACGAATCAGTGCATTTGAAAATGATAAAAAGAATATTTAGGTATACTAGGAACCTCGAATATTAATGTAAAACCAAACATATAGATATCATGTATAATTATATCAAAGACATAATAACTTGAGAAGAAGTGAATGTGAAGTATATTCCTATGAGATAACCAATTGTAAATCTTATGACCAAGTTAATTTCTAGATATGTGTTTCTATACATGTTATGTCATGATGATTGCATATGGTTTAATTGATTTTTTGGTTTTTAATTTCCATTATGAATATTCACAATGCTTATTATTAACGTTGATGTTTTATTTGCCATTAAGTATTTGGTTCAACATATGTTTAATTAGATATTGAAAGTCAGTTTCTAAAACAAATGTTAGGCAAAATTTAAGTTATATAAATACGTGAATGCTTGATTTCAATTTAAGTGTTTTATCGGGAATGAATGTTTGAATGATTACTGAACATTTGGTTATAGATAAATGAAAGATGTTATATATATATGAGATGCCTTTCCATATATATAATTGCCTCCATTATTTTATAAGAATGAAGATGAGACAAGTTTTAAGTGCTTTATCTAAGTGATAATGAGACACTAAGATAGATATGGAGTTTATTAAAAGGTAAAGAGTTTACTAATAATGACATAACCTAAAAAAATGATGCGTTCATATAATATGTCTTAACATTCTACATGAGAGTTTTGAAAGGTGAATTGAATAAATAAAGAAGTAAACTCAAGAATTAGAAATATCTAAACTATTATTTATATGATATTATAAACATACGCTCTGATGAAAAAGGTTAATATTGTAATACATAAATCATACCATATATGCATAGCCGACCAATAAGGATAATATAAATCATATTTTCAAGTTATATTATATGAGGATCCTTGAGATAAATTGAACTTCAAATTTAAAATATGTTTTTTTTTACTTGAATTAAGAGAATATTGTTAGAAAATCATAAATGATGGGACATTAAAAAAGCAAATTAATTTGAATGAAATGATTGAGAAATGTAGATCAATATAAATCTAAAATCAGATCAAGATATATTTAAAAGACTCCATTTTTTTAAATGTAGAAAGCAATATAAATACAAATTATTTATATAATTATAATGAGATAATAATTGATGTGATGAAAGACTTAGAATAGACTTATTGAGCTTGTTTTTATATTTGTTTCCTAATTAAATATTACAGATTCCTAACAGATACATAATGGTAGAACTCTTAAAGCATGTAGGTTGAACAGATTATTAGTTAAGTATAAAAATTAGAAAATGTAAAGCCCGTTGATAGTACGACTTATGAGTTGGAAATGTTGGAATAATAAAAGACACCCATGTTGGTCCTACTTATTTATATTCAAATTTCAGTATATTTTATAATAATTCAACTTCTTCCATTAACCTTTCAATAATCTTATGTGCATGGAGAGAAACACAAAAGATGAATTCTTGAATAAAGAGTCAGAAAATCTTTCTAAAGGAAAAAAAAAAAAGTTAAATTCATATACTTCTAATACGTGTTCATCATGTAAGTGTTTCTTTGTAAACATTTTATCATCAATAATATAGAAGCTAACCCTATTCCCGTATCATAAAAGCTTATAAAAATATTTAAGCAATAAAATATATTTTGTTCCGGCTCGACCCACGGGCTGAGTAGTCCGTGGCTTGATGGGTTGGGGCTGACCAGCCCGACTCAGCCTTATATATATTTTTTAAAAGTTAAGAAAATAATGTCGTTTTTTACTTTTCGGTCAATCCACGGTCCTGATCAGACTAAAAAAATATTTATGTATATTTTTTCAATTCAAATTTTTATTTAAAAAATAGATTTACGTTATGTAATTCAATAGTCAAATTAGTAATTGTAATTCAATAGTCAAATTAGTAATTCCAATCGAGCCACGGGCATGATTGGGTTATACAATTTTGGCCTGTGATTTGTTCAACTCGAACAAAAATCAGGCTGAGCTAAAATTGTCATAATTTTAATTGGAGTTAATAATTTTAATATTTTGTAATTAATTATACAAAAGACTTGTTTGGTCGCTACAAAATGTTGTTGTTATGGAAATTAAATCTTGATATCACCATTTTGTTATTCTCACTAAAGTATAAATTGGGGTCAATGGTAACAAAGTAAGAAAAGACATGGCATTGCCAGCCCCTGCCCTGGCCCACTCTCACTAGGGGGCCATCTTCAGCAGCATTTATTATTTAGAAGGATAGTAAATCGTTGATTTTCAAAGAAGGAAAAGCTAATATTAACTAATAAATAATTTCCTTTATTAGCTATATTACCGAGAAAGTTAGCATTAATTTTTAATCTTAGAAGCTAAAATAACTTTCTTTTTAGCTGTACAACTTTAACTTGTTATATTTTTTGAAGGAAAATATAACAAGTTAAAGTTGTACAGCTATATCAAGTTAAAGTTAAAGTTAATATAACTTTAACTTGTTATATTAATAACTACCTTTGAAGCATTTGAGTGTATTTTTTATATTCTAATTTTTTATTTTCACTAACATATGAATCTAAGATATTTCAATTTAAAAATTGGTAGTAAAAAATTTCACGATTATATCTTTTGAGTTATGAGTGACAATTTAAAAGTAAAGTTTTTAATTTTTATTTATTTTGAACTTATTAAATGTTTGAACATATTATAATTAATTTGTAATTTGTCATTAACGTAGACATTATATTAGCATTTTAAATCAAAAAATAATATTAAATGATATTGTGTTTTTTTGTGTTTCTTTTATTTTATTTTTAAATTACTTATTATTTATTAAAAAAATATAATTAAAAATTAATAAATAATTTAATTTTTGTAATTGTAACTTTCATTATACTTTGTCACATGTAATAATTATTAGATTTGCGTTCTTGTAGAGATTCACATAAGTTTGGTTATAATATGATTAAATGAAATAATTTAAGTTACTCAATTCAAATACTGCATAAACGATTTCATTATTATAAAAATTTGTATAATTCTATTAAACATATTGTGATAATTAAATAATAATAAAAATCATTTGATAATTAAATAAGATTGAAATAGTTGGATGTGTTTGATTATTTTTTTATAAATAGGCTGGTAGCATTAGATTACTACATTTACCATTATGTTAATTCCTATAACAAAAATTTATTAAAAAATCACCAATGTTAATTAAATTCAAAAGTTACTAAAAATATTTGATTTAATAATTTAAACCTTTATCTAGTTGCTTAACAAAATAATATTTGCAAGATATTATCAGTTAATGTTATAATTATTTAATATTTTATTGAGTATATAAACTTATAAATTGGTTCACTTATATATGAATATTAAATTTTAATAATAAAAATATATATTTTTTAAATTTACATATTTATATATTATTAATTTATTGAGACTTGTTTTTCTTTTTGATTGTCCACGAGGTTTTTTAAGAGGGTCCCAATTATGAGAAGACATCTTTAAGTCATCCACATCCAAACTAATCATCGCTTGAGCCAGATAGGTCCCTTGCGGGAGGCAAAGCTCTGGCCTCAAGTTTTAAACGGCTGCATACATGAGAACGGTTCGAATTCGTAACCTCACTTAAGCGAAGAAAATTCCTTACTAACTTACCTGTATCTTGGAATTATTGAGACCTGTTTTTTAATTCGTCCGAGCCGTTTCTTTCTTTCTTTCTTTTTTTACAACGAAAAAAGCACAAATTATAATATCTTCTTAGAGAAACTAACCCCGGTCATATCTTCTAAAAGGAAAGTGACACACCCAGATGGTGTCCTATCAAAAGTGGTGAGTCCGAGTCTCAAAGAAAAAACATAATTGGCGAGTCAATCAGTGCACCGATTGCCTTCTCGATAGGTGTGGCGAGAAATAATTACCTAATTTTAGATGAGAAGTTTATAGATGCCTAAAATTAAAAGATTGAGAAACAGGATGCGATGTGAGGCGTCAAAGAGGAGCTCTTGAGCTACGATAGAGCCCAGGCCGTTTCTAAACGTGGTCATTGCTTAACATCAAATTGGTTAGCTGTTAGATAAACGAAACTATTTCTAGCACAAAAGGAAAGAGAAAACTTAAATCCCCCAGTTTTACGGGTCTACACTTCTAAGACAACCAGGAGTCGGTCTTTCTTTTCCCCGCTCGGCGTGTCAAATGTTGGAGCTACGTTCTAAGGGACAGGTTCAGCAAGAGCCGCGTGTCCATGAGTCCCGTAAAACGGTTTAATTCCGAACTCGAAACTTTCAACTTCCAAGACCCACTTTCTTCGTTCTTTTACTGTTTTACATTCCCACTCGTAATCTTTGAGGCCCACAAAACTTAACTGTATCCGGTATTCACCGACCTGTCATTTTTTCCCCGAAAAGACTCGTCACTTACTGTCTCTTCTGCGCTCGATTCTGATAGTTCACGTAGTTGGTTTTGTGCTGTGACTGGTGATTTGTTAACGAAATGGGGAAGGCGGAGTACTTGAAAATGGCTACTGATAACTCAGCGCCGGATGGCTTGATCGAGTCTGATATCAATGAGCTCAAGGCTGCTGTTAAGAAACTTATGATTCATGCCACCAAGGTTGGTGGTCTTGGATTTGGGACCTCCTTTCTCAAATGGGTCGCTTCCTTGGCTGCTATGTGAGTGTAAACTGACTTAGCTTGAGATCTCGTTTAACTGATACGTTTTTTATGAGATCCTATCGCTTTTCATGATTTATTTTCACCGGATTTTGTTGGCTTGATGTGGCGTTTAAGTACACTGAGGGAATTCAGTGTTAAGCATTTGACCACTTTTCTACTTCTTCCCATTTTCTTTCATTGGTTAAAGGTGAAATCTTTGCCTTGTGATACTTGATAATGGCTTCGTCGGAGGCAGGGGAAGTCAAGAAATTTTAGATTACTTGTATCAGTTAAATAAACAGCTCTTTTAGTGAAACGAATGTTTAAAAAATTTCGAACTTCAACGATATTACAAGATATGATAGCTCATGTTTGCAACTATTGTAGAAAACAAAGATCCAATTTTGGTTCAATCTCTGATTATTTTCTTGAATATGAGGCAGTGAAATGAAGGAAATGATATAAAACAGTTGAACCCGTGATACAGCCTGAATCTTGCGCGAAGAATCTGAATGTTAGGATAGCAGAAACATTTATATCCGGTTCACCTATACCCTGCGGTGTTAGTTTCATTATATGCTGTAGAGTTATGAGAAGCTTTCAAATTGGTGACTGTGTTTACATGTTGCAGCTATTTATTGATATTGGACCGAACAAACTGGAGAACCAATATGTTGACTTCACTTCTGATCCCATACATATTCTTCAGTCTTCCTTCAGTGGTGTTTCACTTCTTAAGGTGATGGCTCGCATTGTTGATTTATTTCTGGTTTCTTATTGCTGAACTTTGTACTTGAAATGCGAATATAAAATTATGCAGAGGGGAGGTTGGAAAATGGATTGCTTTCATTGCTGTGGTGCTTAGGCTTTTCTTTCCAAGACATTTCCCAGGTATGGGGTATACGAGTCTATTGTTGATCTTGTTTTATATTCTTACCTTCAAATGCTGAACCTTCGTTGCATTAAATTTAATACTTACTTTCATAATATTTTGCTGTTGACAATCTATTTTGTCGGAGAATCATTTGGTACGAAGATTCATACTGATATGAGGAGCTTCTAGTTTTTCAATGGAGAACCAAATATAGTTTCATCAACATCGAATTCATACTATTTAATTGGTTACCTGATGTGTACTTCCAGATGAAGAATGCCTTATGTGTAGCTTTGAGAAAAATCTATTTTCCCTAGGGGCATGAGAACTAGATATGCTACACCACCAACACAATCAGTGATGTGTTTGCTTGTGTAGCTGCAGCTACCTATGATTCTGATGTATTAACGGTTGTCCTTTGTTTCATTTTAACTGCTTTAATGTGCTGGTCATTTGTGAATTCAGACTGGTTGGAGATGCCTGGATCATTGATCCTTCTTCTGGTCGTGGCACCAAATTTCTTTGCACATACCCTGAAAGAAAGCTGGATTGGTGTTTTTATATGTCTCCTGATTGCTTGTTACCTACTTCAAGAGCACATCCGAGCATCTGGTGGATTCAGGAATTCCTTTACACAAAGCCACGGAATATCAAATACCATTGGCATTATCCTTCTGATAGTCTATCCTATATGGGCTCTGGTGCTTCACTTCATCTAGAAATTGCAGTAAACTGTTTGTCTCACAACCTATGCATTAGTTTGCAGAGTTATTTTTGCATTCAAGTTCTATAATCCAAATAAAGGCACTAGAATTAATTTTTTTATGTACCAAAGGAAAATAAAAGGAGCACAAGAAAATATGCAGACATTTTTGTGATAAATGTATCAGAAGCTGGAAATATGTAAGTAGTGCCTTTTCTATCAAGACTACATAAGATTTCTGGACTAACTTCATGATATATTGTAGTGGGTTTATTGGAAATAATCTTTTTACTATACAGGAGTAAAGTTATCACAAGACTTCTTCAAATCTATCTTCTTAGTAGAGTCCCACTAATATTGATGTTTCCTACTACATAAGATTTTATATCCTTTATCCATACGCAATTTAGCTACTTTAAGCCAGTTTTGAGGTAAGCACCCTTTGAAATGATTATGCAGAAATTGCTTTCTGAAGTATCGTCCAATGGCAGAAACTTTAACACAGGGCAGCTTTTCCCCTGCTCTGAAAAGAACAAATTTTGACTGTTTTCCGCACATGACCTACTCAAAAATCCTTGGATTCCTATCCTCATCAAGACCCAACATCAGAATTGGTGAAGGATGACTATAAAAGTTCCGCTTTGAAAAGTTGGGCGGAGACCAATGCATAACCCATCTCCTGCCTGCCCACACCCTGTTAAAAATGGAACAGTAGCTTTTTCTGTTCATCGGTCACTGTAAAAGATATTAAAAGAGAAAATGGAAAATGGAAAAGAAAAATGTTTGGTTTGACAATAATTATTCAATCAAAAGCAACATAAGATGGGTGGTCTCCCAAGTAATTGATGGTATAACTGTAAATTTAACTTCCCATAAATAGTAAAACAAAAAACCCTAACCCTACCACTCTCTAGCCTATATAAGAGGAAAGAAACCATCTTTCCAACTTCAGAGCCTTTTAGTAACTCACTGTAGGCTCATCACTATGCTTGCGTTCGAGGAATGAAAGGTTTTTATGTTGAAAATTTTCTGGGTTTTCGTAAAATTCCGTTCTTCAATTCATATATTTCTTCATTTCTCTAACAACGTTTGCGTTTTATTTTTTATTTTGCTTGTCTCAATTACAATCTTTGATTTGGGGATTTCTCGACTGGGATATTTTGATCCCTTGAAATGGTGACGACAGATTGAGGCATTTGTCCGAGAGAAATCCCCTCCCCCTCTTGTCATTTCTAAAACAAAAGAATTGTCTTTTCGTCTTAGATTGATGAAAGTTTTGAAGATGAAATGTGGGGATGGTGAGGATTAAACATATTGGTTTCTTATCCATCACATGATGATTAACAAGCTCCTACTCATTCTGAATCCTTGCCAAGGTCTTAATGTCATTTTTGTTTAAGTTGGTCATGTTTCTGGTCTGTTTTACTTACTCTCATTGTTCTTGGAAAACTTGTTTTATGGATGTACTTGAAGTGACTGTTGGGTTATTTTTTGGAATCCTGGATTTGTGGTTTTGGATTTCGTTATTTTTAATATTAGTTTCAGATGTTTGAGGGTTTTTGAAGAGAGAATGAGTGGGGATGATAGCAGCAATGATGAGAAAACATAGCAGCAATGATGAGAAAACAATCTTAACTCTTACCTGTTAAGGATTGAGGAGTATCCATGATTGTCTTTCAAGCACTTTTGAGCTGCTCACTCAATGTATCTCTCTTTTTTTCTTTTTATGTTTCTGGTTTATTAGGGAATGGATTTGTATTATTGGATAATTCAGAACCGCATGTGGAACAGGACATACCTTCTAATATGAACTAAGGAACAAAGAAAATCCTACCTTCCAATATGGACCGTATGATTGTGAGGAAAGAAATGAGGATGAGGAAGGCCTTTTTTTAAAATAGAATAATGATAAACTCATCATTACGGATTACCATAGGCATTTTCTTAGAGAAACATTAAATTTTTAAATAAATAAAAATACCAAATAAGGCAAGTGTTGGCGTATTAGCTCAGTTGGTTGGAGTGTCGTACTAATAACGTAAAGGTCGGGTCGTGCTTATTACGCAAAGGTCGCAGGTTCGAGACCTGCATGGGCCATCCCAATTTTTGATCTTCATTTATCCACTTGATAATTTCTTTTTTAACTTGCCCAAGTAAGGACATCACTGCCAGTATCTTTATCCCACACAGTAAACTTGCCACGTGGCAATGTCCAAAACCAGTGACATTACCCCTCAATCATCCAATTTCCAATGAGAAAGATAGCCTTATCCTATCCCTTATCTTACTCACTCCTAAGCCACCAACTTGCTCACACTCTTCCCTAACAAAACAGCATTTTGTTGTTCCCACACCACTTATCTTTAGCTACTATTCCTTCTGGACTGACAAAAACCAGAGGTCCAAAGACAGGTTTTTGGTGTAGGCAATCATGGCAGCCTCATTGCAAGCGGCAGCTACCTTCATGCAACCCACCAAGGTTGGTGTTCCTGCTAGGTCTTCCCTTCAGCTCAGGTCTTCTCAGTCTGTTTCTAAGGCTTTTGGCTTGGAGCCTGCTAGTGCCAGGATCACTTGCTCTTTGCAATCTGACCTCAAGGACTTGGCTCAGAAGTGCGTGGATGTTACTAAGATTGCTGGTTTTGCCCTTGCTACTTCGGCTCTTGTTGTCTCGGTATGTTCCTTCAATATTTAAATCCTTTCTTGTCAGTATTTTGATTTAGGAACATGACATGATCTAATTATGTGATTTCTTATGCTTCAAAGTGGCAACAACTAGCTAGGAGATTCTGTCATCAATCTACCAATTCTGAACTGATACAGTGATCTACAGTTCCTAGGGTCCTGATAAATTATAGTGCATGCCCTTGATAGATGATGGCATTGTAACATTTGCTGTTTCAGGAGCCAAAATTTTCATTAAAGTTACAAACCTGTTCTCCTGCTTGTGATAGACATCATAATTAGATAGTTTAGAATTATATTTATAAGATGTCTTCATTAAAAGAGAGTATCCTGATGATTAGAACGAACTTCTAGTGTTTGGAGATTAGCATGGTAACCCTATTTTACAAATTTCAGGGAGCTAGTGCTGAAGGAGTCCCAAAGAGGCTAACCTATGACGAAATTCAGAGCAAGACATACATGGAAGTTAAGGGAAGTGGAACTGCTAACCAGTGCCCGACCATCGATGGTGGAGTGGAATCATTTGCCTTCAAACCTGGAAAATACAATGCAAAGAAACTCTGCCTGGAGCCAACTTCCTTTACTGTCAAGGCTGAGAGTGTTAACAAAAACGCCCCACCTGAATTCCAAAACACCAAGCTCATGACTCGCTTGACCTATACCCTTGACGAAATCGAAGGACCATTCGAAGTTTCTCCTGATGGCACAATCAAGTTCGAAGAGAAAGATGGGATTGATTATGCTGCTGTTACCGTTCAGCTACCAGGTGGCGAGCGCGTGCCCTTCCTCTTCACCATTAAACAGCTAGTGGCAACAGGCAAACCAGAGAGCTTTGGAGGACAGTATCTTGTACCATCCTACCGTGGATCATCATTCTTGGACCCAAAGGGAAGAGGTGGCTCAAGCGGTTACGACAATGCAGTGGCATTGCCTGCTGGAGGCAGAGGTGATGAGGAGGAGCTTATCAAGGAGAACATCAAGAATGCCGCATCATCAACTGGGAAAATCACCCTTAGTGTCACCAAGAGCAAACCTGAGACTGGAGAGGTGATCGGAGTGTTTGAGAGCCTTCAACCATCTGATACTGATTTGGGTGCAAAGGCTCCAAAGGACGTCAAGATCCAGGGCATCTGGTATGCTCAGCTTGATTCATAGGTCTCTTAATTGTTGTATCAATCGTGTACGTATTCTTGGCTCAGATTTTGCTATATGTTGAATCTGGAAAGACTTTCTGTGACCCAATCGATGAGATGTACTGAGACTGTTATCCTGTGTGTAAATTATAGTACTTCTGGCTATAATTCTTGCAAAACTATGAGGTCTAAATCCGTTACTATGGCGTGGTCAAAAGCTTAGACAAAGAACATCGACATTAAGACCCCTGAACATAATCTGCAAACGAAATGCGATCCGGCTTGTACTTCAACAGGTTTGATCGCCAATTCACAGAACATTTCTGTGGCTTGTTCAACGTACCATGTTTCTGATGAATAAGTTCATTGTGACCAGGCCGGTGGCACCCACCATTTGCTGAAGTTCTAAATTGCGGAGCACAGACTGCAATTGCATGCGAGATATTGTGGAATAGCTGAGTTCGTTATTATAATTTGCTGATCAGTTATCAGTGATTGAGATCGAGTTCTTTAGTCATGATACTTGATGATAGAGCTCCAAGCTTTAGCCTGAAACACAAGATTCCAGATTCTGACTGTGTCTAAACAGCTGATCGTTTAAGTAGACCATCACATGGGAATTAGATGAACAGAGTGTAAAAGTTGAATGATGTCAAATAAAGTTAATTCAAGAAAATGAGAGGTATATGTAAAGCTTCTTGCCAATCCAACTTCGATAGAATGCGGCAATTCAGGATTCAAAGAGATTTGGCCACTCTCATTCGTTTCCTGTTTCATTGGGAATTGGTCTGTCAAAATCATAAACGTGAACCAGGAATAGGATGTCACTTGCTATTTGCATTTGAAAAATGGTAGGGACCTGATCCTCTGGTTCACTAATTCTGAACCAACTTTGTGCCAATTCATCTCAGTCATCTATTGACTTACATAAATGAATGACTGAACTGAGTTGACAGTGACACACAGGGTTGATCTAGACTTAGTAGACCAGAGGATTTGAGGGGCAATCCTAATCTTCCACCATTGATTTCTGTGAAGGAAACAAGAATACAGGAACAATTCATTTCCTAATGAGTCTTTGGCGACCGTTCTGACAATGACATTTTCCTGAACAAAAATAGGAAAGCATAGTAGGTGATTACAGTCTTTAATTTCGTGAAAAGTGTCACGATCTTGAATGCCTTTCTGGTAGCCTCTATGTCCTGATGCCGAGATTTAGGAAATAACTTTTTTATAAATTATGACGAGAAGGTTGTGTATAATTAATAATCTATTTTATTGTCGCAAAACTTAAAGTTTTATACACCGAATCAGCGATTAAGAAAAAATTCTTCACGGTATTTTATATTATTTAATAACATAATTGTTTTTTTAATCATAGTCATTCTTAATATAAAACAAAAAAGAGTTCCAGTTTCTAGTCTGAAGAAGTTACATTAAACAGAAATACATTGAAGACTCTGAACTGACGCACATCAGTTTCAAACCCAGTGTCTCTGACCCGAAACCTGCCACATGGCTGATAGGCACCCCTCCATTCCACGTACATCCAGTTCCAAGAACTGGAAAAGAAACCAAAACCCATGATCCAAAATCGAAACAGAACTTTCTTTTACATGAGTTTGTTGGCGTTACCATTACGTTCGTTTCGCTTTTGTTGTCTCCCACAATTCCCTCCTAGTTTTCACCATTACGTTCATCATCGTAGTAAAAAGCATTAAGTGGGGGGTGTCTTGTTCCTTTGTCTCCTCCTTTTGCTGATCTCCGTTCGTTTAGTTTTGATCCAAGTGGGGTTTTTGATAAGATATGAGTGATATGAGGTTTTGGACATGAAGAGGTTCTTGAGTTATGGAAGAAGAGGTCCCTGGTGCAATGGGGACAAGTGCCAGTTTAGCTCTCCGGTTGGGTCAGACGATTTTCTCAACGGCTTCTCTTCTCTTTATGTGTTTGGGTGTCAACTTCTATACTTATAATGCTTACTGGTATAATCCTGATATATTCTTCTAGTGTTATGATGTTTGATTGACTATCATAGATCCTTTTGTTTCTGTTATGGCACCGAAAACTTTATGCAGAATTGCAGATCCTTTTCCGGTTTTTGTGATTACAAGTCTATGCCTTTGTGCGTTTGGTCTCTGTATTTCAGCTATCGTTTTTATTATTTACCTGTTAAGTGGAAGGAAATAGGATCAAGATGATGAGATTGAATTGGGACACTGATGATGAGAAACATGAGGAAGTCTTGTTTATGAAGAAGAATGAATTCAAATCATGCTGTTGGGTCTTTGGGAAAGGAAAAATTAGCCTAGCCTACCCATTCTTGTTTGAACAACAAAAAATGATTGATGCATTTACTTTGATGCTGATTGGTTGAAGTCCCTTTTGATCACTGATATATTGGTTTACAAGCAAGGAAGCTGATACGATTCTCATGAGTCGTGAGAATGCTTAGGACAGTGGTCTGAGATGAATACATTTTCTGGTGAATTTAGCAATTGCAGCTTTCTTGTTGAAGTGCTTATAATTCTTTATGATTCTATGCAGCTTCTTGGTAACAGTCATGGGCTTGGTTATTCCTTGGAGTCTGAGTTTGGTGCTTGTAGACGCTTATTGTGTGGTTTTTAAATGTTTACCACATCAACCTAGAATCTTGTTGGTTATCATCATTGGAGATTGGGTATGAACTTCTAAACTTGATTATATATTTACTTTCTTGAATGGGAAAGTAATTTCTAAGAAGTTGCAAATTCTCTGTCATGACAGGTTCTGTCATTCCTATCATTAGCAGCAGCTTCTTCAACAGCTAGCGTTACTGATCTCCTGGTTGATGCTGGTTCTTCATTTTGCCCTGCAAAGTTATGCGCTAGATATCAGTTATCTGCAGCAATGGCCTTCTTGTCTTGGTTTCTGACATTTGCCTCGGCTCTCTTCAATCTCTGGCTTTTACCTTCATTATAACATTTTCCATTTCATTTCTCCTGCACAGAAATCAGATGGCCACTCTTGTATAGTGTACAGCTATAGTGTTGCATAAGCACAACCCAATCCCCCGTCACAAAAAATAACTTGTAGCCTTGAACTCTTCTCAAATGGAAGGAAAAAGAAAGTGGCTATTCAGACCACTGTTTGTTGTCCCCCTGCCGACACTTTTGACAAATGACAGCGCCGTTTCCAAGTTTTATGGGTTAATTAACAAATCGTTTTGGTTCACATGCATCACGTGCCTTCAAGCCAATACCTTTTTACTCATTATTTGGCAAATAAATAACGAATTTAATCTTAAGGTGCGTGATCAACTATCAATGGTCGATGGCCTCCGGAGCCCTGACGACCACAATTTTTAGTGGGACGATCATTTAAGGCCAATACCATACGCTTGAATAGACACGACTGATATAGAAAGGCCCAGTTGGTATCCAATCACGGATCGACACAGATGCCTAACTGCCATGTTAGGCCCTTTGAAGCATTTGACTGTTGCTTCCCACCTCAGCCACACTCTTTACTTTGTTCACTCGTTCAAGTCACAGACCCACCAGACTCTTCATTGTCTCCTGGGAACATGTTCTTCAATGAAAGAGCTGAAGCAAATACATGCCCAGATTGTAATTAATGACCTCAATGCTGAGATTCTAACACTCGGCAAGTTGATCTCTTTCTGTGCTGTCGATGATGAGGGGAATCTCAATTACGCGCGTCTGGTGTTTGATCAGATGGCTGCACGAAATAAGTTCATGTACAATAGCCTAATAAGGGGTTACTCTAAGAGTAATAACCCGGTGGAATGTATACTAATGTATCGTCGGATGATTGGTTGTGGACTTTCTCCTAATGAATTCACTCTCCCCTTTGTGTTTAAAGCTTGCGTTTGCAAATCGGACTATTTGATCTCTGTTGCTGTTCACGCTCAGGCTGTAAAACTGGGAATTGGGTCTCAAGTTTGTGTGCAAAATGGGTTGATAAGTGCGTACATTGCTTGTGGGTTTCTTGATTGTGCCCGGGAAGTGTTTGATTATATGTGTGAAAGGACTTTGGTTTCTTGGAATTTGATGATCGGTGGGTATTCCAAAGAGGGTTTTATTGAAGAAGCGTTTTTGTTGTTTAGAGAAATGAGAGAAGTTGGAGTGGAGGCGGACGAGTTTACTTTAGTTAATTTGCTTTCGGTTTGTTCACAAACCTGTGATTTTGATTTTGGTAGGTTTGTACATTTGTATATTGAGATTACGGGGATTGAAATCGATTTGATTGTAAGAAATGCTCTTCTAGATATGTATTCAAAATGTGGGAAATTGGAATCAGCTCAAAGAGTATTTGACCAGATGCCATATAAAAATGTGGTCTCTTGGACGTCCATGGTTATTGCCCATGCTAGGCACGGGCTTCTTGAATTTGCCAGGGAAACTTTCAACAGGATACCGGTGAAGAATGTGGTTTCTTGGAACTCATTAATTTCATGTTATGTCCAAAATGGCGAATATAAGGAGGCCCTGGATCTGTTTCATGAGATGCACAATTCTAGAGTGGTGCCTGATGAGGCTACCATACTCTCTGTTCTTTCAGCTTGTAGTCAAATTGGGGATCTGGACATAGGAAAGAAAATCCACAATTATTTGGATTATAATGACATTGCACGTACTGTTTCTCTGTGTAATTCCCTGATAGACATGTATGCAAAATGTGGAGCTATTGGCAATGCAATGGATGTCTTCGAGGAGATGTCAAATAAGAGCTTAGTGTCATGGAATGTGATGATAGGGGCTCTTGCATTGCATGGCTCCGGTGAAGAAGCAATTAAGCTCTTTGGAAAGATGCAAGCTGAAGGCCTTTGGCCTGACAGAATCACCTTCACGAGATTGCTTTCTGCATGTAGTCATGGTGGCCTTATAGACAAGGGCAGATATTACTTCAACATAATGAGTTCCACTTACTCGATTTCACCCGAAATTCAGCATTACGCATGCATGGTTGACCTTCTCGGTCGACAAGGTTTGCTAGAAGAAGCAATTAAGCTAATAGGAGACATGCCAATGAGGCCTGATGTAGTGATTTGGGGTGCTTTGCTTGGTGCTTGCAGAATCCATGGCAATGTTGAGATAGGAAAGCAAATCTTGAAACAGTTGTTGGCACTGGAGCCTAATAGTGCAGGCCTGTATGTGCTCCTCTCAAATTTGTTTTCTGAAACTCAACGTTGGGGGGATGTTATGAATCTCCGGAAGCTAATGAAGGACCACAGGATCTTCAAGTCGCAAGCTATTAGCTTCATTGGAATCAATGGTCGTGTTTCCGAGTTCATGGTTGATGACAAACAGCATGAAGTCTCAGGTGGTATATACATCATACTTGATCAACTAGCAGACCACTTGAGGTCCACAGGATATTTATGCAGCCTATCAAAGTCCTTGTTGGACCTAGAAGACTTGTAGTGCCATGTATGTTATTCGGAAATTGTTAACATAATCTCTTTTAAATCTTATTTGAGACTAACAATTACTAAAGGTCACCAACTCTCAGCGCATCTAACCTATCCTTGAACGAAGTCGTTCCCAACTTAATTACTATTATCATATTGATCCACTCTGACTTGAAGGGAAATTTCAGTTCTAGTAAAAGAGTACATGTTAAATTGCTATTATGATGAATCCTAACACACTTGGACTCATTGATTTTTTTAAAATTTATTTTTAAAACTTCTTCCAAATATACCAACTTATTTAGTATAATAAAATATTAATTTTACTATTTTTATCACTAAAATAAAATATATGATTAAAAATAATTTTAACAGATAATAAATCATATATTAATTAAATACGTTTTGTAGTGAATTTTTAAGTTATTTGTAATTGAAAGTAGTAGTTTTGTTTTACTAGACATAGTTTTTAGAAAAATTAACCAAAGTCTGTGTTGAACACAGATTTGTAAAAGAAACCAACATAAAAGCACTGGGTTAGTAGCGTAACTTGAAGAGGAGATATGGAACGAAGTCCATGGAACGCGCATGATATGGAAGAAGAACAGCCATCGTCGTCGAGTCCTCCAAGATGGTTAAAGAGGTTGTTAGCTGCACCCTTTTACGCGCCATGTCAATACCACGAGGGAAAGAAGTACAACTTGTTCTGCATGCATTGCAGTGGAGAAGATTCAATCTTTTGTGAACGTTGTAGGGCCAAGAATAATGACGACCACAATCAAGATCACAACACTATTCAAGTAAGACAGTGCATGAGTATGAGCATGACCATTCATGCATGAACTAAGGTTTTTATCTCTCATTAAGTACTTGCGTGTTTCTGTTTTCTTTGTCAGGTTTATAAAGCTTCTGGATATCCTGCGATTAGAATGAAAGATATAAAGTTCGCTGATACTTCACCTACACAAAATTGCTCGATTGATTTATCCGATATTCAACCTTATAGAATCAATGCTTCCTGGATTTATTTCATCAACAAGAGACCACAAAAGGGTAACGGAAACGTAAATCATAATCGTTCAAACAAGTGTTTGACCTGTAAACGTGAACTGCAACCCAAGTCATCTTCATATGCTTACACTTTTTGCTCCCTGGGATGCAAGTTTGTAAGTAGCATGATATGTCTATAATTGGGTTTTTCCTATTGGTTATTTGCTTGCTTTACTCACAATGTCTTTTATATTGTTTTACGTGTAAACAGATGAAGAAGTTTGGGGAAGATGGATCCCAGAGAGAGGAGGAATCCATTGCAAACATTATTAGAGGTAGAGAGGAACTTGGTGTCATGAAAAACCATACCAAACCACTTGTTCCTGCCAGAAAACACAGAAGAAAAGGAATTCCCAGAAGGGCTCCTTTCTTTTAGTCTTTTTTTGAGTTTTAAAAGTTGCGGTCTGCAATTTTCTGTCCGTTACCAAAGCCAAGTGCAAATTTGTTGGTGACCCAATTTTGCATACGGTAGATGTTATATCATTGCAATTGATTGTATGAGCTCCTCCCTGGCAGAGGTTAATTTCTTTATACGTAACTACATGTATATATATAAGTTCTAGCAACTGGATTCCTTTGGGGTCAATATTTCTCAATAAAAACAATATTATGTGACACTAGCAAGAAGAAAATTGCAAGCCTAGTGATAAACCTGCTGATAAGAAGTCTGGAGAAGCTCATTATTATGCAACTAAAAGAAGAAAAATGCAAAATGTACAAAAAATTACAATTAAGACAACTATTTTATTTGTATCATTTATAATTATCACAATTACGAATATTGCAATATAAACTATTATTTATTATTTAAACTCTAAAAAAATCATCTTTTGATAACTGTACTTAAAATATTTATTTTACTAATATAGTTACCAATTTTATCTATTTGAAGTAGAAAATGCTTTTATTTACAAGTCCATGCTACTTGTTGTAGGTTTAACATATACTATATATCACTACAAGAAACCCATCGATTAGCGACTGAAAATTATGACGGAAAACGATAAAATTCTGTCAGTAATATAAATAATCAACATAATAAATTGACGAATAAATCCGTGGTTCGACTGTAGGTAAATTTATCGACAGAGAAAAAGAAACTGTTGGTAAATTTATCGATGGAAACTATATGTTTCAATGCTATATTTTCTAACAGAAAGAACACTTATTGTCGGTAAATATCTATCAATTTACCAATGGATGCCAAGTTTCTGTCGGTAAATAAAAGTAAAAAGGCACACACTTAACACACTTGAACAATATTATGAATACCGTACCGGATTTGGTATCAGATTGGATTCTGGTACGGTACTGTACTGGTATCGATTAATATCGGATACCGTTTCGGGTAATTTTTTAAATTTATAAAATAGTCTCTAAATTTTTTAAAAATTACAAAATAGTTCATTATTATATTGTACAATTGTAATTTATTTAATTTAACTTTTTTATATCTTATCCATTTTAGTTTATATATATTTTTATTATATTCTAATTATTTCTATCTATAATAATTATCTATATATATTATATTTATATATAATAATTATCTAAATATAATAGTTTATTGTAAAATAATTCAAATTTTTGTATTTTATCAAAATTTTGAAATATTTTTAGAATTGTTTTTTTCTTCCATTTCATTTTATATTAAATTAGACATAATCATAATTTTAATTTAATATATAAAATTAATTTAAAATTATTAATAAATATAATTAAATTTAAAATGTATTTTTAAAATATATAAATTTCAAATAAATTT
>JANVCQ010000232.1:7235731-7254883 GCA_025531925.1 Erythroxylum plowmanianum
CACATCCTAATTATACAGATTATATTTTCAAGACAATTCAACATGCAATTAATAAGGGTATATCAAACATTTCACTAGTTTTTTTAATAAGTGTGCATCTCTCTAAAATGACACTTATTTTGAATAGGAGGGAGTATCGTATTTTTACGCGCATATTATTTAAAAATACTCTTTATCATCAATAATTATTGTAGTTATAAAAATACTCTTTATCATCAATAATTATTGTAGTTATATTGTAACTAGGAATTGTAGCTGAAAATTTTATAAAAATATGTACCATCTCACTTCCGTACACACACTATTGGTCCTCGCTCAATGCTGCTTTTGATTTGAAAAGGAGCCAAATGATAATTAAGATAATGACCTAAAGCATAGAAAAGATGTACATGTACATGTACATGGACTCTTCTTTCTTTAGCTTTTCATCTCCATCGGATACGCCTAATTAAAAACATCTGTTTACATGTAAATGTCTAATAATAATAATAAAAACATGTGCAAGTAGCCAAAACAAAGGGTCGCGTTTTAAGGTAGGAAAACAACAAACAAATATCTTTATGATTGAACTGCTCCAAATCTTGCAACGCAATTAAGATCCGTACTATTTTAACAATTCGGCGGCATTGAATTTTCAAATTAAATTTAATAATTAAATGATTGAAATAAAAACTGGGTTAAGATTCTTATCCTATCCTTAATGCGTTAATATTTTAAATATCTAATATTTAAATTATTTTGAGAAAAAATTATTTTAGATAAAAGATATGAACACAACAAAACCAGACGTGATTTAATTGTCAGATCCTGTTTGCAATTTAGTAGAGAATATATGCAGGCCCTTTCGCTTCCACGTGTCTTTTCACCCCGCCATTGAGCATTACTACGAGCTGCCACGTTGTTCTTGCACTTTCATTTCTTCCTGTACTAAATGTAGGGTTAAGATAAAGACGAAAACTGAACAAGAACAAGTAATCTGTTACTCTTAAATGTAATAGACCTCTCGTCTTTGCTCATCATCCAAATTCTATAATAGCAAGTACTACATTTCTTGAGTGGCTATCCAAAAGACAATGGTCCATTAAATCTATGAGCTCATTTTGGGGCAGAGAGTAACCTGACCATACACCATGATAAGCCTTCCTAAATGTAGCAAACAGTGCTTCTCAACTTTCAAAAACACTTGCAATATCTATAGCCATAAATGGAAGGTGCATCATTCAAGATAGTGGGAAATAGGTGCCACCCATTGAAATTCACTCTTTCAGGATTTCACGTGAGCGCTTTAAATAAATTTGTATTAATTCCTAAATTATGAATATTAAGTAAGCATTAAGAAGTGGAGTGGAGCTACGAAATGGCCTCAGTTCAGTCCCCATCCATGTAATTATAATCTCCAGATGAGGTTTACAATTAACAGATAGTAGCAGATAGTGCTCCATCCAACCTGTCTCCAACAACTTACAGCCTGGCAAGTCCTGCCCTCCCCTCACTGATCAAGAAAGACATTACATTCATTACCTCCTCGTTACAAAAGATGACAAAATCTGACGTGACAATCAGGTACATATTACGAGGCAAACTCCATCCGTCCTATAAATTCCATGTCCCCAAACTCTCTCCATCCCCAGAAGGGTTTCCCCCACTGAGTGTGAAATAACTGATAGCTTCTTTCGAGTTGGATCAAGAATAACGTACCTACAACCCCATTCCTCAGATGGGTATTTGCAGTTCTTGTGATTCTACTCGTGTAGCAACAGCGAAGCTGATTCTACAAGACGGCAGGTTGCAAGAATTCTCGTACCCTGTTAAGGTTTCTTACGTGTTGCAAAAGAACCCCGCCTA
The DNA here is from genome assembly GCA_025531925.1 of Erythroxylum plowmanianum. Classification (NCBI taxonomy): domain Eukaryota; kingdom Viridiplantae; phylum Streptophyta; class Magnoliopsida; order Malpighiales; family Erythroxylaceae; genus Erythroxylum; species Erythroxylum plowmanianum. The sequence continues at coordinate 7,237,577 of JANVCQ010000232.1, forward strand.
CTTTATCTGCAACGCAGACGAGATGGAATTCGACGACGTCGTCTCCGCCGTTAACGACGACGAGGAGCTCCAACCCGGTCAGCTCTATTTTGCCCTACCGTTGAGCAGATTGACGCATCCTCTACAAGCTGAGGAAATGGCTGCATTGGCCGTGAAAGCAAACTCTGCGTTAATGAAAGCTTGCGGTGCTGGTGGTGATAAACGTGGGTGTCGCCGGAAGTCGGTGTCGCAGTTGGTGTTTTCCGACGCGAAGAGTAGGAAGTCACGAGGGAGAGTTACGTCCATCGACGCTGGCAGTTTGGGTAATGGTGGTGGAGGATCGCGGAGAGGTGGTGGTGGTAGGAGAAACTTCACGGCAATGTTGAGTACAATCCCTGAGCAGTAGGGGCAGTTTGGGAAATGAAAACAAGGCCATGGATGTAAATATACCGATGACAATACTTTGCTTATCACCCTTTTAAGGGTTGTATGACAATTTTACCCCTAGATGCGTTGATGAGCTTTCATAAATTAATAATTCAATTTTGTTACTAAGGACTCCACTCAATTAATAATGACTCCACTCAATTTTATTACTAAGGAATTTTGTAATTATTTATTTATTTTAGTTATTATAAATGAAAATAATAACTACATAATTAAAAATGTTATTGTGGGACTGGGAGAAGAAGTCAATGGTCATTATCGAAATGGATAGTTATAAGCAAGAGGGTACCGTGTCGGGAAAAAGTCAATTGGCCAGAAGGGGAAAGAACAGTACAAATAGGTGGAATTGGCAGGAAACACCTCTTCTCATTGTTAGTGCTTACATATTTTATAAATATTCATTCATTTTAATAAATTAGATTAACAAAAGTTAAAAATTTTTGTAAAATGTTACAAAAATAACGAGAATGGATAATCTTAACCGAATTGACAAGCTGAGGAACGCGGTTGTCTGTATTGGCCCCTTCATAATTGTTGATTGCGACTCTTTCGGATGATATATTATTTTCAATTGAAGAAATAAGGGAAAAAGTGAGCGATATGATATGATTGCTGTACGCTTGGCTGTGCACGTTTGGTGAACAAAGCGAATTTATGATACATTCGTTTTTTTTTTTTGGTTGGCCCATGAGATGTTTTAGAAAGGTCCTAATTGTGAGAAGACGCCTTTAAGTCATTTATTCTTAGACTAATCTCCGCTCGCATCGGGTCAGCCCATAAGGGGTAAAGTGCTGGTCAAATAGATTTCTTCATTCCCATGACTCGAACTCAAGACCTCGCGAATTTATGATACATTGGATAAATTTTCTTTTTTGGTTAACCCACGAGGTGTTTTAGGAGGGTTCCAACTGTGAGAAGGCGCCTTCAAGCCATCTACTCCTATACTAATCCCCGCTCGCACCGGATCAGTCCGTAAGGGATAAAGTGCTGGTCAAATAGATTTCTCCATTCACAGAACTCGAACTCGAGACCTCTGGTTAAGGGATGAGAGTGCTGAACCACTCACACCAACCTATTTGGTTATACATTGGATAAATTTTAACAATGAAAATTATTTTTGTGTTAAAAGCTAAGGTTCCTCTTTTCATGTCTTCTGTATTATCTTTTTGATTTTACACTAAGAATTACATTATAAATTAAAAAGGTCTAAGACTAAAAAATTAAAGTTATTGTTTGGTTTAGATATTGTCATTAATTACCGAATTGAGTTGGTTATTATTTCTAGAAGTGGAAAAGAAATGGAACGGTGGTTGATTTCATTAAAACTAATCTTAACACAAAAAAATATGGACATCATGCTATGAAGCCTGTAAGAGCTGACGAGAGTCACGAGACTCGTTCTTGAGATTATATATAAGCAACTTGTGGACAACGCAAGGATAGAGCTTGTTAACAACTACTATTCAACACTCAAATGTGCTTTGGGATGTTTTTGGTGTAATTACCTGTAATTATCTATAATTAGCTTGTTCCTTATTTGTAATGATCTTGTTCCGAAGTTAGCTCCTTCTTCTTTGGCAAGTTAGTTCATATGATGTGCATACATTCCTCTTTTAGTGGACTAGAAACACAGGAAAATTCCACCACATAATTTTTTATGGTATTATAGCAAGATAATTTAAAAACTTAGCCTAATTTTGTTATCACTCTAATATTCACAACATGGCCAGATAGAAGAATAAGAAATCAGTTACACTTAATCTTCACGGGTGATAACTATCAAGAATGGGAAAAGAGTATGTGTAATGCCTTTCGTGCAAAATGCAAACTAGGTTTCTTGAATGGAGTCGTGACAAAACCAGATGATGTTGTCGCTAAACTTGAGGATTGGTGGAGTGTTAATTCCATGCCTGTGGCGTGGGTGATCCAATCAATTGAATCATCTCTTCACTCTACTGTCACCTATTATGAGACAGTAAAGGAGCTTTGGGATCAAGGACGGAGCCACAATGGGGGCAAGTGGGGGCACTTGCCTCACTGGCTCCAAAAAGTTTTATATTAAAAATTTATTATTTTAAGTTTTTGGTTTTATAAAAAAATAAAAATTTGCTTCCATTAAAACTTTACCCCCACTAAAAATAAAATTTTGTTTCTATTAAAATTTTGTCCCAACTCAAAAAAATTTCTGGATCCGTCCCAGTTTGGGATGATCTGCGCCAGCACTTTTCTATTGGGAATGGCCCTTGCATTCAACAATTGAGGTCAGATATGGCTCGCTGTGCATAGAACGGCAAGAGCATTGCTACCTATTGTGGGAAACTAAAGAAGATTTATGACGAACTCTCCCCTATGTGACAGTGTAGAGGTGCACATGTGGTAAGTGTACTTGTAATTGGGCTGCAAATCTGAGTCAAGAACGTAATGATGAGTGAGGTCACCAATTTTTTATGGACTTGGATGATGATTTATATCGAACCATTAATTCCAAAATTATTGATCATGAACCTCTCCCACAGTTGAATCAAGTCTATGCCTTGGTGGTGCAAGAGGAATGCCATAAGATGATGACCAACGAACATGATGCTCAAAGTAAAGGTGTGGCCTTTACTGCTCGTGGTGCTTCTTCTAGTAATACTAACAAGCCAATTTGTTCCAACTGTGGATGCCAAGTCATGAGGTTAGTTCCTGCTTTTAAATTATTGGCTTTCCTGATTGGTGAAACAATGGTCGTAGAAGTACAAAAGTATCTAGGAGGGGCAGGGGTGTTCTTCTTCTACTCCTACTGGTCTTGGCATTGTTAATGTTGCTCAGTCTGCTAATGTCACCTCTTCCTGGCTAAACCAACACCTGCACTGGTTTATTTGACACCTCAAGACTGCACCACTCTTGCTCCTGCTTTAATCGATGAACAATGGACTACTGTGATGAATATATTCAAAACTTTAAATGCCAAATCTTCTTCCACTGAAAAGCTCATTGGTAAGTCTTCCTATCACTGTATTTTGGACTCTCGAGCTTCATTCCTTATGAATGGCAATAAGAGCTTGCTCATTGACCTTGTTGATATTTTTCATCTCTTATTGTGCTTCCTGATGGCACCATACCAATGATGTTCAAAAAGGGACAATAGTATTTGGCACCAATATGAAAATCCCTCATGTTCTATATATGGCCCGATTAACTTGCAATATGATCTCCTTCGCCTAATTGTTCAAAGAATGAATTTTTTAGTCATATTAATTGACAAACTATGTGTGATATAGGACTGCACTTCGTGGATGTGATTGGGGCAGGTGAAGAGAGAAATGGGGTCTATTGGCTACGTTTCATGGCACCTACTGGGAAGTCTTATCAGATAGCTAATGTTGATTATTAGCAAGTATGGCATCATTGTCTCAGGCATCTTTCTCGACAGCTAGTTTCTCTTCTCCCTGGAATTAATATTACTGATTGTCGTAAGAATAAATATGAACCTTGTGATATTTGTTTTAAAGCAAAATAGACTCGTGAATCATTTCCTGTTAGTTCTAGTCATGCTATTGATATGCTTGAGTTGATTTACTATGATATATAGGGACCTTATAACATTTCTTCTTCATGTGATGCTTCATATTTTTTGACCATTGTGGATGACTGTTCTAAGGGAGCTCGAGTAAACTTTATGGTTGATAAAGCAAAAGTTGGGAAAATAATTAAAAATTTGTGTGCGATGACTTAATTTAATAAGAAGGTTAAATGTGTTCGTAGTGATAACAACATTGAATTTACATGTTTGACAATTTTTTTTAGAGAACATGGTATTTTATTTGAAAGCTCTTACATTGGTACTCCTCAACAAAATATACAGGCAGATAAAAAACATTGACATATTCTAAATGTAACTCGAGCATTTTGCTTTCAAGCCTACTTACCTCTTGAATTTTGGGAGAAATGTATACTTACTATTGGTTATCTTATTAATTGCACTCCCTCCTCTATTTATAAATGGAAAACACCCTATGAGATCCTTTTTGGTAAACCTCCTTCTTACACTCATTTCTAAATTTTTTGATGTCATTGTTTTACAACCAAAGTTCCCCATGATTGGAACAAGTTTAGTGCTCGCAGCTGTAAGTGCATTTTTGTTGGGTACCCTCATGGTAAGAAGGGATGGAGACTTTATGATCTTGAGGCTAGGGACTTTTTTGTTTCCTGAGATATCGTGTTCTATGAAAATCATTTTCCTTATAGTGATTCCCTTCCTGCTACTTCTACTTCTCATGATCCACCTTCACATATTGCCTATGATGATTTCCTAAACCTTGAGTTCTCATCACACTCCCTATAACTATCCCATTTACTTAATTCCATTCGGCCCCCAACCCAACATCCAGTGTCTCAGAAGTGAGAAGGAGTGCTACGACTGATTTTGTTGATGAACATGATGAGGTCTTAGAAGTGAGGGGGTTTGATACTAATATGCATAATATGAATGCTGTTGGTTCTTCACATGACTTGGTTGACTCCCTTGGTGAAGTTCATCCTACTTACAAGGGAATGATTTCCTAATGTTCAGTATCGGGATTATTATTATCATACAACACAACATATAGACCCTCCTCTGTAATACCTATCTCGTCTCCATCTTTAAGACATAAACCTACCCATTTTTTTGAGGTCGTTGGTGATCCTAAATGGTATGATGCCATGCACAAGGAAATTGAGGTAGTCGAAAAGAATGATACGTGGGTTATTGAGGACTTGCCTCCTGAAAAGAAAGCTATTGGGTGTAAGTGAATGTACAAAATCAAGTACAACTTTGACGTAACGTTTGGTTGCTGTCCTCATGGGTGGGGACAGATGACAGGGACACAAAAGTCCTATACTCTGTAGTGTTTACTTACTGTTCCCACTTATTTTTGTCCCGACTTCAGAGTACAGGAATAGAAATTTTTGTTCCTTCCAAGACTATAATACAAGATTTCTTATTTTCGTCTCCGAAACAATACACATAAGCAACTTTCAGAAATATTCCTGCCCCCACATAAGCAATTTTTTATTCTTAATTATATTATTAAACTCATCATCATCATCATCATTGTCATCATCATCATTATTATTATTATTATTATTATTATTATTAATTATTGTTATTATTATTATTATTATACATTTTGAACTTATTATTATTATTTAATTTTATTATATGAAATTATTATTATTATTAATTATTGTTATTATTATTATTATAAATTTTGAACTTATTATTATTATTACTATTATTATTATTATTTAATTTTATTATGTGAAATTATTATTATTATTATTATTATTGTTATAAATTTTCTACTTATTATTATTCTTATTATTAATAATATTAATAATGTTATTATTTTTTATTAATTTTATTATACGAAATTAATTATCTTATTATTATTATTATTAATTTTATTATACAAAATTTCAAAGTTATTATTATTATTATACGAAATTAATTTCTTATTGTTATTGTTGTTATTATTATTTGTTAACTTTTTTACTAATACAAATCATTCGTTTTAAAATAATCAATGAATTACATCTTTCCAATCATATTATACTGCAGGGACATTTTTTTCATTGACACTGTTTTTATGTTTTGTTCAATACAACTAAATACTTTTTTGTCCTCGAGACGGAGACATTTTTTCTGTTCTATTCATCACAACCAAACACCTCACTGTCTCCAATTTTTATTATGTTCCGTCTCTAAATTTTTGTCTCATTCCGTTTCTGCATATTGGAGACAGTAATCAAACGTAGCGTGACAGTACCATTGATCGTCACAAGGTTCATTTGGTTATTCTTGGTAACAATGTAAGTTTGCTCCAGTTGCTAAAATGGTTTATATTCGGGTCTTTCTTGCCGTTGCTATTATTCGTGATTAAGAATTTCATCAAATGAATGTTCACAATTCTTTCCTACATGGTGATCTTAATGAGAAAGTATACATGACTCTTCCTCTAGGGTTCACCGACTCTTCTTTGTGAAAGGTTTGTCACTTGCGCAAATTTTTATATGGACTTCATCAAGCTTTGCATAACTGGTTTGCAAAGTTGGCTTCTACGCTCAAGTCTTTCGGCTTCACTCAATTCTATGATGACTATTCTTTGTTCTTTTCTGACTGCTAGGGTATTGTTCTTCATGCCCTTGTGTACGTTGATGGCTTAATTATTGCAGGCAATAATCCTGCAGCCATCACTAATTTCAAATCTTATTTGAGTACTTGCTTTCACATGAAAGACTTAGGGCACTTGAAATACTTTCTTGATATTGAGATAGCTCAGGGTACAGACAAGTTGTTTCTCTCTCAGCGTAAGTGTTAAGATATATTATAGATATCTTTTATTTAATTTTGGCATTTTAATTAGACATATTAAATTTTAATTGTAGTTGGATTCAAAATTATGTGGCTGTTACACTTGTAGTGGTAAAAGAATTCTACTATAACTTGAATTGTTTCACTACTGGACATGTTGGTAAATTGAAGTCGTTACTGCCAGATTTTGTGGATTGAAGAAAATAAAAGGATGTGGTTGTTACATGTTTGAATTTGAAGTGATGGTTGTATGGTTATAGTAAGACTCTTATCGCTTGTGGGATTATGCACATATCCTAATTACTGTAGAAGTTTATCAAAGAGGTTAGGGCGTAAAAACCAAGTTGGAGTGTGGGTGCCACAACGAGGTTGATGTGCGTATGTGGGATAGAGTTTATGTGAATTAGTTGTTCAATGAAACAGTGGTGTAAAAGTGAAGATGGTATGCGTAAGTATTATGTAAAGGTGGCATAACGAAGGTGAATAGTTATGTTGAATGGAAAAACTTCTCTGGAAAAGCAAAAGACCCACTGACATCATTCTTTTACGTAAAATTCAATGAAGCATTAAATGTGTTCTTGTTGCTTGCATCATGATAACGTAAACCTAGAGAAGTAGCTGGGTTGTGCGGTGATGGAAAATTGACCAAACACTGTAGTAATTGTGCATGTCTTGTGAGAGAGCTGAACAACGTGTGTGGAGTGAGACATGCTACAGTGAAGTCTGTATTTGCTACATTGTAGTGGGTTTGTGAGATATCTTTTTCAGACATCTTCATCTGGGTTTGTGAGTTGATTTTGTGGAAAAAAAATTCCGTGGGTCTTTATCAATTTTCTACACTTGATATTTTGGATTCTGTGGCTTCATGTTAGCGTTTATGTAAATCAGCTCATTGTTGTTGCGAAGACTTCCATATTTATTTCGAAGGAGTTGAACACAACGGGAAGTCGTTATGTTTCTGTCTCAAGTGTTTTTTGTTTGTGTTCTTAAATAATTAATCACTTGAGTTATTTATTTATTGTCTTTTCATTAAAGGAGTGTTGAAAAATCCTCTAACGAGGTTAACACGAGTTGGTCGTGTTATTGAGTATGAAATTCTTTCACGGGAAATGAAGATGAGAGATAGTGTCAAGGGTTGAGTAGCGTTGGCTCAGTAAAGTCTTGGGTAAATCTATTATACGTTGGTGAAAGTTCTTAAGCTAGGTGAGAAGCCCACAGAAATAAGCAAGGTATGCCGAACTATATTACCAAATTTCTGGTACTTTTTATTATTTCGCTTTTGATTGTTTTTGTTTTTATTTGTGCTCGAGACATCCACAAAAAAATTGAAAAGTTTGCGAAACTACTAACTCCTTCGATTTTTTTTAGTAAGTATGCGTTTGATGTTGTCTTTGAGGCTAGGCTACTTGGTGCAAAACCTTGGGACTTTCCCATGGAACAAAACCACCAAATGGCGCTTGATACATGATTTGATTTTGCCCATCCAGATTGATACAAGAGGCTTGCTCGTCATCTCATTTATCTTACCATCACCCGTCCAGAGCTATGTTATATTGTGCATACTCTTGCCCAATGTATGCAGTGTCCTAAAGAAGCTCATTGGAATGTTGCTCTACGGGTGCTACATTATCTAAAAGGTCATCCTGGACAAGGTCTTCTTTTTCATTATGACAGTGATTTGCATCTAAATGCCTACTGTGATTTAGACTGGGCTATGTGTCCTTTAACGACGAATTTCTCTTACTAGGTATTTTGTTATGTTAGATCTTTCTCCTGTATCTTAGAAGACCAAAAAACAACCCACGATCTCACACACTTTTGCTGAGTCTGAGAATTGCTCAATGGCCACTACTAGTTGTGAACTTGCTTTGCTTAAGTCACTTGGAACTTGTTATTTGCGTCCTATACGCTTGTTTTGTGATAGTCAAGCAACTCTCCACATTGCTACGAATCTTGTTTTCTATGAATGAACAAAATACATTAAGGTGCATTGTCATTATATGCGTGACCGATTCAACCTGGCAACATTGCTACCTTTCAGGTTTGCACACATACTCAACTTTCTAACATCTTCACTAAGGCTCTTGGGGAGCAATAATTTCAATTGCTCCTTCACAAATGGTACATACGAGATCTTCATGCTCCAACTTGAGAGGGAGTATTGGAATATTTTTGGTGTAATTAGCTGTAATTATCTTGTTCCTTATTTAGCTCCTTCTTCAAAGGCAAGTTGGTTCATATGCTTAGTATATTTATAGTCCTCTTTTACGTGAATGAGAAGCTAAGAGAAATTCTACCACATAATTCTTTATCAATACAGCACAGTGGATGTTAGGTATCCCTGTCAAAGGTCAGCCAGCTAGAAGAATCCGATGCTTCAAACACACGTGAAACAGAAAAGCAATAGAACCAATTGCAGGAAACACTAAAAGACCAGGAAAAAGAATAAAAAGGTTCACGTTGGCTTTATTTACCATATTCGTGCACGTGATAAACAATGGTGGTGGATAAAATTTGCCGGACCCAAAGCTAACATTGTGTTTCTTTAGGTTCAGAGCCCTCCAATTTCTTATTGGAGAGACAGTGAATTGTTCAAGCCATCGCCGTCTGCAAGTTGGTGGTCCTTTGGATCTCTCATGATGGCGTTTGTCCATGGTGTCCATCGCGTTGTACATCTATGATTAGACTATAACCCACTTGGAGTCAAACCAAAATTTGCATAAAAGCAATAGTTTGTTTTGGAATAATGTTATTGGGTTACTCTTAGTTATTGTCATTTAGATGAGTGTTATCTCTAGTTCCTTATTATGCAATCTAACGTAGCAAAGTCAAGTTTACTTGAGTGGCAATTATGTTTAATAATAACTCAACTTGGCAAGTTGAGTCTTCTCCTTTTTCAATTTTAGATGATGTTGCCGCGGTTCAAACTTCTACTATGTAACTCCTTTTAGCTCCATCAAAATTTGGATGTACTGCGGCTGTCATACAGATGGTCCTGCCTAGTTTTTTTGTCGTAAAGAATCTTTTTTTTATTAAAAGGGAATTGACGAAACAAATTATATAGTTAGTCTAGGAAATCAATCTCGGACATATCCTTTAAAAGGAGAATATGACACCCCAATAAGTGTAGTATTAAAATAAGTAACTCCTACATTAAAGTGACCAGCATAGTTCGTAAGCTAATCAGCGCATCTGTTGCTCTCTTAATAGACATATCGATAAGTAACAGTCCAGTTTCGGGAGCCGGTAGTAATTAATTTATGAAAGATGGTTTTAGTTCCAAACTTGGTCAAATTAAGCTGACTTCCTCCCAGTGCCACCCACCTAGTTGAAGTTGAACCATCTAAGTAGAGTTAGTTTCTAACATTAGGAGGAAACAGCATATCTCTAACATTCAATATTAAGAGAAAAGTAGGCTATTTTGAAAAGCATATATCTACCATTCAATATTAAGAGAGAGTGAAAAGAAAATAATTTGTCAAGCTCTCACTTTTTTTTTCTTATAAAGGTCGAATTCATAATAATTATTTTTTAAAATATGTATTGAATAAATTATTAAATATATACAATAATTTGTAAATTATGTATTTTAGTTACCCACTTAATGAATTCATGATTTAAAATAAAGTAATTGGAACAATCTAATAAATATTTATAAATTCAATCTGTTTTTATTTTAGATTCGACGTCCTTTAAATTATTAAAATAAGAAACAACTTCTCCTAACTCTTAATTTGAGCACAAAATATTTGAATTGATAGACACATGGAAGAAAACAAGAAGACTATTAATTGGACCCCGATCAACTCACGGTAATACCCATTGAGGTTCAAAGAGACCATTTTTTAAAGCTAAGGTGTTGTGGAGACACATAATCTACTCAAAGTATTAGCGTTGCCGATAGTACTATTAAGGGAGCCAAGTATAAAAGAAGCCTGTAGAATCCTTTTATGTGACTACTTAGGATGTTCGTGTCCTAACAAAAAGATTCCAGGGCAAGTCAATGATGTGAGTTTGGTGCAATAGTTTAGGCTAGGGAATCCATGGAAGAATCGATGTGCCCATCTCTTTCATTAAGTTCAAGGCTACCTATTTTTTTCAAATTACTTGCTCTCATTATTCTGTATTAATTATATTTTACGAATATTCATTCATCTAATTTCTTTGGTAAAGAATAGATCACTTATCTTATTACTCCAAGAGAAATTAGATGAATAGATGTTCATAAAACAGGATAAACACAGAATAACGAGAATAAATGATCTAAACATTTTTTCTCATATAGTCTACACTCACATTTCATAAATGAGGGGAGAGGGTTAACTTTTCGTTTTCTTCTTTTCATGAAACTTGAATATACACCACCTTCTCTCTTTAATACAATTCCTTAATAGTTGTCACTGTAACACGTAACAATGCCTTAGTTATGTATCCTAGATCAAACGTAAAAGGGCAATAATTGAAGAAATGTAGAAAATACATGATTTTGGTTCCATAATTTCAAACAAGCTTTCCGAAGTTGAAACGAGTGCAAATTTACCGCCGTCTTCGCCAAAATTGCTCATCGGAACGCGATCAATACTTTTCTACAGTTTTCTCAAAATGTAAGTTCTCTTAACGGGTCAGGGAATTCTTATACTTATAAATGATATAAGCAATTGTAGGGGACCTTAACCTTTATATATAGCTTCCATATCGGATTCTCCTATCACTGACCCGATATGAGTCTGGTCCACACTGATCGAGATCCATTTTTTACTCGAACTTTGACCCATTGATTTAGATCATTTATTGGGCCATTTTATTATCTTTATCCAAATCAAATTACGTAACTTAACGGATAAGTTAATGAAAAACCAAAAAATGTAATTAAATATTATCCAACTTTATGGAAAAGCCAAAAACATCCAACGTTCTCTCACTTGGACAATACTTAATTGCAGTGTTGACTCAAGTTTAAAACAATTCTAAAAACTTTGTTAAGTCAAGTTATTGTATTAGTCGACTAAGTTTAAAAAACAAAACATTTGATCCAAAGATGACAAAAGTCCATTTTCCGTCCTACAAGGCTTTTGATATCGAAAAATATCAAATACATGTATCATGTGCGACACAGATCCAATACAATCACTCAAATCTAATACCTCACTAACATGAATGAGAAAATGAAGTGTGGCAAACTAAGATGATACCTATATGATCTAAATTATATCATTTTTGTTTCTAAGTCTCGATTTCTCTAACTTTGTGCTAAATCGCATATGCTAAACTGCATTAGAGAAATATTGTTTTCTCTCATTGAATGCTAAACAATATTAGATAAAACTTATTTCCTCTCATCAAATGCTAAACTGCATCAAAGAAAATCTTTATGTTCTCCAACTAAATGTTAAACTGCATTATAGAACTTATATGAGATTAAAACTTATATGCCCCTATGTCATGTCAAACTTTATGGATATCCATATAAAACTATATACGTATAAATGACATAAGCTCAAGGTCAATTTGTACATATGCCCAATAACCTTTAAATGCTTAAGATCGACACAAATCTTAAGACTTTTATACGTATTATGATAATGTATGATAACACATATTACTGAGGATAAGCGATGATAATCTATATTGATGAACCACCATACCGTCATAATACATCAAATGTATAAATGTACATGGAGCAAACATAATTATCCCTTTACTAACAGTGTCCAAGGACTTCAAAACACCCATACTGTACACTTGTATTCTAAACACAAGTGGGCAAAGTCCTTTAGTTAAAGGATCGATTTACATTTCCTCAGTCCTTAAATGCTCCAAACCTTGATGTCACTTTTTCTTATCAACTCCTTTATGGTCAAATAATTGACCTCCAAATGCTAAAACCCTGTGTATTCTTTGTTGTTATTAAATAACACAGCAGTAAGATTATCACAATACAACTGAATGGGTCTAGCCATTGAATCAACCACAAGCAATTTAGAAATCAAGTTTTTGAGCCAAACTGTTTGTGAAGCAACCCTATAGCATGCATGATTGAGGAAATCACCTGTGTCTACTTGACACTCTTCCATGACAATGTACCATCTGCAAACATAAAAATATAACCTTAAATGGACTTTCAATCATTTGGACACATAGCTAAAATTTGAATCTAAATCTCCTATGAGGTTTAAATTGTTGATTTTTCTACCTTAGTATCTTTTTAAGTGTCTCAACACTCGCTTGACTGCATTTCAATGGTCTATACTTAGGTTAACCAAGTATTGACCAAACAGTCTAATAGTAAATGCAATGTTTCGCCTAGTACTCACCTGAGCTTACTTCAGGCTATCAACTGTACTAGTTTCAGGAACATTTCTCATAGCCTCTTTGTTTACTTATTCGTTAGACACTATGCCAAAGGTAATCTCTTACTATGAGAAATTGGTGCTACAATAGGTTTATAGTTAACCGTATTAAACCTGTGTAACACTTACTCAAAGTATGCATTTTGTGAGAGACTTAATAAGTATTGAGATCTGTCTCAATAAATCTACATACCTAGGACAAAAGATGCTTCACCAAGGTCCTTCATATTGAAATATCTGGCTACAAGTTGCTTAACCTCATGCAATATGGTCAAGTTATTCAATATGAGCAATATATCATCCACATGCAGTAACAAGAAGATAACTTTGCTCCCCCTGACTTCGTGATGCAAGCATCTATTTTTACTTTATTTTCCATGAAGCTGAAAGAAGTCACAACCTCATCAAATATAAGGTACCACTTTTGGGAGGTTTGTTGTAAACTATATATTAATCTGTTTAACATATAAACCATGTCAGTTCCATCTGGATCATAAAATCCTTCAAGTTGTTCCATATAGACCTCTTTATAAAGGTCTTTATTCAAGAAAGCAAATTTGTTAGCCATCTAATATAACTTTATATCATCATGAGCTATAATTGCCATAATCACTTAAAATGCATTCTACGAGGATACAAGAGAAAGGTAACATTAAAGTCAATCTTTCTCTCTGAGTGAACCATCAGGCAACTAAGCGAGCCCAAAACTTTATCCCAAAATCCTTTAGGTCTTAAAATTTCATTTACAACTGATGGGATTATAGTTCCTATGCAAATCAACTAGCTCCCAGACCTTGTATACTTCATGACTTGTATCTCATCAGTCATTGCATCCCACCACAAATCCACTCGGGTCCAAAAGTAGCTTCTGTAAAAGTAACTAGATTCGAAATATGTCTAATATCATAATCCTATTCACCTAATAGACTATGTAAACATATGTAATAGCAAGTTGTTTCACTCTGGCGGATCGACACAACTGCATTACATTTTGTACCCTCAGGAACTTCTGTGTGTACAAGTATAGGTTCCTGTTCCTGTACAGGCAGGGGCGGATCCAAAATTTTTTTTGAGTGGGGACAAAATTTTATTAAAGACAAAATTTTATTTTTAATAGGGAAAAAATTTTAATAGGATTAAAATTTTATTTTTTTAATGGGGGCAAAACTTAAAATAATAATTTTTTATAGAGAATTTGTTGGAGGCAGTGGGGGCAAGTGCCCCCACTTGCCCCCATTGTAGATCCGCCCCTGTGTACAGGCATGGTACAAAGACCTAGATCCACTGGATTTAACTGTATGAGTAGCGGGTATATGATAACTCTAGTATCTACCCTACTATCATCCGAAGGGTCAAAAGGCCCACCATCATCATAGGCATTGTATTCTAGAAACTTAGCTGTTTGTGATTCCACTATTTTGATCCCTCCTTCTCTACAATAAGATCTGTAGTTTTAAAATGGATAGAGTATCTTACTAAATAACAATGAGCATAACAAGCATGCAATTTATCTTTATAAGGATTATACTATTTCAGTAGGGCAACCCCAATCACTAATGTGTGCATGGCTGGATTTTCACACTTCTAGATAACCAGGTAGATTAGTTATATTCTGTATTGACTTCATCAAGTCCTTCAGGGTGCGGTTATGCCTTTCGACAATACATTATTTTGCTCAAGATTACCTCGCATAGTGAACTAAGTTACTATTCCAATTGATTCTATATATCTAGCAATTGGACTTTTCAAGTCCTGAAACACCATGTTTGCCATGATATTCTCCTCTACAGTCCAATATGACTCTCTTATGATTCTTAACCTTCGATCTTTAAGCAAGAACACTTAACTATTATGAGAATAATCATCAACAAATGTCAGAATATATTTGGAATTGCATAATGCAACTATATAAGGTCTTCTAATAAACAAGCCAGCAACACAAGTTGACTTTTCCTTATTAGTCAACTTACCCCTGCAATTGTCAGCACATGTTTCCAGATCATCATAATCTAGAATTGAGAGAATGCTTTCCTTAATCAATCTTTCAAACCTAGCTCTGGAAATATGGCTTAAAATTTTATGCCACACCATGTATGACTCTCCATTCATCAGAGTTCTACTTTTCATGACTTGTTTAGCAAGATACGAAGAAGCATATATTTAATTTAGGGTAAGATATATTCTATTCAAACCATATGACAACAAAAGTTGTACTATTATGTTTTGCATTAAGCAACAGCTATACAATATAAGCATTAAATACAAAACGTTAACTTTCTTTATCCAAAAAATGTGTCGTGTAAAAACTAAAATGAACCTTGCAACAAGGTTCAGTACAACATCTCCTATAGATATTACATCCACTTCTTCATTGCTATGAACTATCAGTTCCTCCTTCCCTTTATTTGGCTTTATCCTGGATATAAAACCCTGTATTATGGAAGCAACTTGATCAAATGCTCCACTATTTCGTCACTAAGAACTTAATGCGACTATCGCAACTTAGATTCATAAATTGATAAGTTAAGGAGTTACCTGATGGTCTTAGTCTTTCCTTCTAGGCCTTGTACTGCTGGCTTCTTTATGTCCACAGGATCTTTACCAACATTGGATTGACCAACATCAGTATGTAGAGAAGATTTAGTCTTTCTACCTTTGAATTTAGCGGGCTTCATATTTGCCTTCCCTTTAGTTGCTTCAAGGGCTGTAGAGTAGTAGGCTTGAGTTTCTCCTCCTCAACAATGCAATGGGCAATCAAAGCACTGAAGTCTCATTCCTAATCTAGCGAATAATATGTCATCATAAGATTACTAAACTCTGGAGGGAGTATATTCAATGTCTGGTGAACTATAAAGACATCAAGAAGAGGAATGTTCAGTATCTTTAGTCTACTGTGAAGATGGATCATTCTTGATATGTACCCCATCACTCCTCCTTCTCCTGTATACCTTATGGAAAATAATTCTTTCATCAAGGCACTTATCTCAACATTAGATGAGACTGTGTACCTTTGGGAAATATTACCAAGAAACTCCTTTGCTATGTCTGTGTCCAAAAGTCCACTAAGCAGATGGTCAGGTATGGTTAACACCTTTGGGCATAATAACCAAACATAAAACCAGAGACATCCCCTAACATGCAAGCAGAACAATTCAAAATATTGACTTAAAAACCACTTTGATGACTATAACTCATCAGCACTCAAAAACTCCACAATCACAAAGGATAAATCTTTATGATATCCTCACATTCTTTATAGGCATATAATATGTGACAATGTAACATCAATAAATGTGATAAAACCCGAATACACAATCTCATTGTCACACACTAGTGCTGAAGACATTCTCTGAAAACTTTATTTGATACTTTCGTAAAGAAAAAATCTCATTAGAGTTATTGTCGTGCGTCACCGAACACTGAACTGACCACCCAAGATAATAGAACCTCATATATCTCCCTTATGGCAAGTTCTTTGCACGAAAATTCACTCAAAAATGGCTTTATAATGTCTTAAAACCTTTTTTGAGTAATTATTATGCAATCCTGAACACTGAACATGAGACCCAAGATACGAAAACTTGAAGTATCTCCCTCATGTGATGCTTGAAGCATAAAAAATCACTAAAAATCATATTCAAAACACTTTAATTTCTTTTCTAGAGATAAACTTTAATTTATTACTAATGTACTAAATCCAAAAAATGGAAAAATTCACTTTATGAATTCCCCAAACCTAAAAACTGATTGAAAATATGCTAAAATACCCGTACGGGAAATCTAAAATTTTTGTGGTTTATTTTTATTTTTTTTATTTATTGCAGCATGTTGACATTAGTATGATGTCAGCACTACGTCAGCGTACTGTAGTGCTGAAGTCACCACTAACGTCAGCTACGCATGGAGAGGAGTGGCACGTATGAGGCACGCACCATAGAGTGATGTGCACCCACACATGTTTATGAACAGAAGCGTGCATTGCACATGCCAACACATGACTCATTTCTGTCCACCCCTGTGTTGTTGCGTGTCACACACCAGAATAACCACCCTCAAGGTGGTACTGTGCTCCATCAGGCGCGTGTGGCACACGAACCCAATGGTCTCTGTAGCATCTCCTTACCATAGGGTATACACCGGGACGCCCGTAGGTCATTCCGATACATATCCTACGATAAGGGTGAACTACGAACA
>JANVCQ010000232.1:7255896-7277189 GCA_025531925.1 Erythroxylum plowmanianum
AAAGATTAATATCAATTCATAAAGAACATCAAATTAATGAAACAAGCCTTTCTTTATTCATTCATAAAGATTGTACACAACTTTGTACAAGGGGATTGCCTTTAGGGCACTACTCTAACAATCTAACAGTACTGTACACGCAAAAGTCGACTTACAGGAGATACAAGTCGACTTATCAGTACCGAACAGGCATAAGTCGCCTTACACAATGTACAAGTCGACTTACACACTAACATCCTCCAGTTCAATAGCATAGGCAATCATCACTCAACAGATATTGGAGTTAAAACAAATTAATCAAGAGTTATAATCAAGCTTTTAATCTAACAACTGAGTCATCTCAAATTGTTACGAAATTATTTTCCAAAATTCCAATCTACTAACTGCCATCAGAATAGTAAAATAGAACCAAGGAATCTAAAACCAATGCTCAATTTTTACTCAGTAATTAAGAAAACATAATTAATACCAACAACAAATATAACGATCCAATAATTCAAGCCACCTTGAATAATCACCAATTTCACTAAAATCTCAATACAAAGTCTTAACCCAAAATAAGGTAATGAAATTAAACCCAAAATCAGCATAATATCAATTGCTAAACATTAATCCAGTCAACACAGTTTCCCAATTCAAAGATATAATCAATACGCAAATCCAAATAATTAAATAGTTATCCTAAGACCTAGGAATCATTAAATAATTAATTGGTTGGAAGATAAATGCAGTTTTAACTTCCCTACAAAAAACCAAACTCCTGCCATTGCCATTAAACCAAAGGATTAGGATAAATTAGCTACGAAAGTTCATCGGAGATGCTACAATATTAAGCTTCGACGGTCAACCATGGAATGTGTAAGAATAATGGTCTGAATCTCTTAGGTTTCACTTATGCGTCCTCCAACTTGTCTATTTTTAATAGTTCTCCAAAACTCACTCCCACACCCACGTTGCACACACCTTCACGTTAACTCACCAGCTGCACACACAACACCACACACACCTCCCTCTTTGATAACTTGATGTGACTAATTATATTTTCATCTCCAAACTTTCATAGCCTAGCCTCTCTTCTCCATCCACGCACATAAACACTAGTCTCCATAACACCACGCCACCTGCTTGTGCTTCTCACCAGCAGACTTCCACGCCCACACGCAGACTCACACTTCTGCCGAGATCACGCAGTAGGCACGTCTCCATAAGCCCACGCACTCACGCACAGAGCTAACCAGGCCAGCTGCCTTCAATGCCGCCAGCTCCCTCTTATTTCATGTTGTGACTCTCTAATTTCTTCCATGTTTTATATGCTACCCAAAACCCTTGACAAGACTCTTCTTTTTCGCTATTATTTTCTTTTCCTTCCTTCAGCAAACACGCATATCTTTGTTTTCTCTTCTTATGTGGTCGTTTTGTTATTTGGCCACACCACGTTGCACACTCTCATTTCTATCTCAATACACTGTCGTTTTCTGGTCTTCTATTTCCAACTATTTTAATGCCTTGATCACTACTTCTTTATCTCTTGAACTTTAATTTCCCCAAGTACCCTACAATAAAAATTACAAGTAAAGTAGCATCAATTGTCCAAAAATTAATTTATCACAGTTAAATCAAAATATGACAACTTTTTCCCCTATAAATGCAAATTAAATTTAAGGCATAATAATTCAAATAATATTCAAATAAAGTCATAAAGACCAATTTTAGTAACAAAAACTCATCCAAAAGATATGAAAATATATATGAATAAATGAGTTTGTCACCCATGCACACCAACGTGCTCAATCGTCTGGCAAGTGTGGTGCATAAGTCGACACGTGACACAACGTTGTCAACACGCATGTCACTGGTTGTTTGGCTCATGTGGAGCATGCACCAGACGTACCATTGTCGAGCAGTATTGTTCACAGGTTTGGTACCTGACAGTCTTTGTCCCCCAACTGAAAAAGGTGATTTTTGGCGAGATTCAGGCCAGTTTTTTGTACTCTTGTGCTCGGTTTAACCCCGTTTCTCAAGGCTAAACACATGTATACTACTTTCATGCAACAATAAGCAAGAAAAAACCAAAAAATGGAAGTTAACTCTCCAAGAACCTTATAGAGAAAAAACAAAAAATCTTCATTTTTAGCCACTAGATCACATCACCGCTCTGATATCGTGTGTAACATGTAACGAGACCTTAGTTAGGAATTCCAGATCAAACATGAAAGGAAAATAAACAAAAAAATGCAAAAAATACCCGATTTTGATTACATAACTTCAAATGAGCTTTCTAAAGCCAACACAAACACGAATCCACTATCGCCTTCTCGGGAACTACTCACCGGGAAGCAGTCAAGCCTTTTTACAATTTTCTCAAAACATAAGTTATCTTAACAAGTCAGAGAATCTTTATGCTTACAAATGATATGAGCAGCTGCAGGAGACCTTAACCTTTATGTATAGCATCCATATTAGGCTTTCCCATTATAAGCCCGATATGGATCCAGTCTACACTGATCGAGATCTATTTTTCTCCTGGACTTTGACCCATTGATTTATATCATTTATTAGGCCATTTTATTATTTTTATCTAAATCAAATTACGTAACTTAACTGATAAGTTATTGAAAAACCAAAAGAAACGTCAAAATTATCCCAACATTTTATTAAGATAATTTCGATCACCAGCGCTCATCTTTGAGGGGGAACCACTGTCCTAACATTTGCACCTCCCATTCCTTCAATCCAATCTTTGGTGAACTCCACAAAGTGTCTTACAATCCTGGCAATGGGAGAATAATAGAGGACCTATCAAAACCAGCAACCTACAATTCTAATATCATTCCTGGCAATGGGAGAATAATAGAGGACCTATCAAAACCAGCAACCTACAATTCTAATATCATTCCATCATTTAAACAAGAAGCCTTTAGATTAAAGAAAGAAAAAGAGAAACCTCAAACACACCTCAGAAATTAGCAAAAAATGACCTCTATTGTTGCTGCCAAGATCAAAGAAAAATCTCTTCTGATCTTCTCTGATTACTTTTGAGATCCCCCATGTACCAATTTCTTTCTTTACTGGTAGCTCAATATGCCTGTCCACATAAAATTCAGAAGCTGAAGTAGGTTGGATACTATGTCCATTTATGGAGCCAATCCAACATCATCAAAAAGACCAACCAAATGCTCAGAAGGCTCAAAACTTTGCAGTTTTTGTCAACGAGAAAGAAAATGGAGTAAAAGAGTGAAGTGAGACCCTCGGTTAATCTGAGAAAAAATATATTATCTTTTTCCCTGAGGAAAGAAAGGATAACTTTATGCAATTTTAAGAAACCTGATTGGAATGCATAAGAAGTCTTGATGCATCATTAATGTATGTTAAAACATTCCTAAATGTGGCCCATCCTTCACCTGGGAAACTGCCAGCAGGGTTTCTACTAAATGAAGCTTCAAATACCTACACAAATGTAATAATTGCAACTAATAAGATATGATATAAGCGCACAATTATGCCATCTAGTATCTATTCTCTGTGAAAAGTTCATTAACATCACAAGATTGAAAAGGAATGTCATCCTGATAAGATGACCTGAGTATCTCATCAACAACCTAGATCTTGAAAGGCAAATGGTAAACTTCTTTAAGTTGAAACAAATCAATCTTTGATCAAAACCATTATGATGGGATAAGACAATAAGTCTCTTCTAATGGAAATTGATAACAAGATAGGTTATCATACAATTTTAAGAAAAAGCTCATTCCCTATCTTAGCAACTAATGCTAAGGAATCTTAGCTATGGAAAAAGATAAAACAGAGCAAAATGAATGAGATGGTCTGGTTTTGACTTTAAATAGTATTAGGCAAATCGTAAACAGTTAAAAAATTAGGAAAACAGCATCTGTAGTTTAGCTTGCTAGCTAAGGAAGACATTGACAGATCAGGTTAATCACCAAAGGGAATATGTTCTAAATGGAACCTTTCAGACTTCGAACTAATTTATATTGAACTAATTTCTAAGTACACTACACATCCACCACTATATCGACCATCCCACTCCAATAGGAGGGGTAAATGCATTGATGTCATTTCAGGCTTCTAGACTACCTCAACCACATACCTAAAGGCCCTAGAAATTCAGTTCTAGTCATTATTAAATGAACAAGCACGTGCAAAATTTATATGGCAAAGAAACATATTAGGTAAGGAGTTACAGCAGCAGAGATAACATAGGAATCCCCCTTAATGTTTCTACTTCATCTGCATTGCAGTACTAATACAAGGAATTGGTAGTATAACGGCACTTGAATTCTATCTATAAAGTTTTGCAGAAGGGTAAATTAAAAGGAAAAAATTTTAGGACATTGGGCATAGAAGTGCATAAGTAAAAGAAGAGGAATGGGAACATACTTCGATGCAATAATTGAAAGATTAAAGAAGAAAGATATATGGACAACTCCAAATTGTTGGCCCCCAAAAAAAATTTCTGATGAATAAGAATGATTTATGTCAAATAAGAGGTCTTTATGAAAGTTTGTAGAGTTAATTACTATGTTGATGTTAGAGAGATTATATGTATAGGTTGATTTTGTTGAGGTCTTAAGGTTACAAGTATGATCAAGGGGAATTTTGGCAAGGCACTTAAGGATAAAGAACATAAGGCATATAAGGAAAGAGTTGAATTAAGTTAGAGTTAATATGGTGTTTAAGAAGATTAAAGGAGTTAGGAGGTAAATGAAAGAAGGGGCAAAATGAGAAAACCAAAGGAGAGGAGGGATACTTTTGGAAGGACAAGACCAAAGTATGGTCTTATATTTAAGAGAAGGAGAAAACGTGAATGGGGAAGATTTGAGAAGAAGTTAGATGCGTGGATGAGAAAAGAGAGAAGAGAGAGAGAAGCACGAAAAAGAATAAAAGAGAGAAAGAAGAGAAAACAAGCTAGGGTTTTAATTTCCTTAGCCTACAAGAGAGATTTTGAGGTTATTCAAGAAGAGAAAAAGGTAGAGGAAGAGAAGAGCTTCTATTTGAGCTAAGGATCTCTTCATTTGGTGAAGAACCAAGGGGATCAAAGAGACCTATTTCAGTTAGATTAGCTTACGGAGTACACATTAAAGATACAACAAGAAAGAGCCTTAAGTACCTCAGGTTGTTTGCAAAGAGAAGAGACATTCTGAGCAAGTCTATAAGCAAGGAAATCAAGGTGGGTAAATGTTTATAATAGAATAAATAAGCCACTACTGTTTTCTTTAAATCAAAGAGATTTACTTATCTCTACTGCATCATAAGTGTTGCATTTATTACATTTGAATAATTTGTGAAATCTGCTATATGTTTGCCACAAGAGTTGTGTGTTGATTTATAAAAGTGATTTCTTTGAAAAAGATCACATGCACATGAAATCATGATTTCGAGAATGGTTTTCAAGATATATAGCAAGTTTTCACGAAAATGTGCCATTATGGGCAACAAGTTTACAAGTTTGAATTATGAGTTATGTGGGTTTATGGTGGTCTGTTCTGTTAGTCAAATGCACTTGTTTAAAGACTTCTCCCGCCTGCCCGCTAATGGCATGGAGCTCCTTCACGGACTCCTATAAGTTCACAACTATGCAAGACCAATTGTAGGATTGCGATAATACGTTATATTCATGACTACACAGGACCCTTAAGGGAAATGTATAGTACGTTCTGTTACGAATCCACCCAAACCATTCGGATGTGCTTATGTGCTCATGTTATGTGAACAAGTTGATGCATTCACGTTTTGTACTTTGAGTTTTGACTTCATGATGAGAATTTTTAGAAACAAGTGCTTTATGAACTTTGAAAATTTTCGATGACATGTAAAACGTTTTCAAAGGCTTTGCTTATTTTTTGTTATAAACTGTAACCCACGAGCTGTCAAGCTCACCCCCTTTTTATCCCATCTTCAGGTGATAGCTAAGAGAGCAAATGATCAAGAGCCTGAGCAAATTTCTCCAAATTTGCTTAGTTGGTAGTTTGAGTTGGTTTTGGGGATGCATAATGTTATAATTGCATACCAAGTTTATTTGTTTAAGGATTATTGTAATTTGAGACTTAGAGATGATGTTGTAATATGGCTTAGAATGCCATTAAAGATTTGTAAAACCTTATTCCTTTGCTGATAATGAAATATGAATGATGTATGGATGTTGTTAAGTGGAAGTATAAATTTGCGTATGGATAAGTTTGGTTTGAAATTAGATATTCATGAAGCAGTTATCAACTTGAGTTGATGATGTTGAAACATGAAATTGTTGATGCATATATATATATATATACACAAACGTATGCCCAAGTGAGATTCATGGGAAGGCAAAACAAGAATTATGATGGATCAAATATAGTTGGATGTGATGAGACAAATGAGTTAAGATTTGAGAGTTTAATGAATTCAATTTTGGGTAATTGAATGATTAAGCTCATGGCATTCCAAGTTGCGAGATGCAAAATTTCAAACCTTCCTTAAGGGGAAAAAAAAGAAATTGGTGTTATGACTTCGGGGAAAAATTTGGATTGATCTAAGCAAGGGTGCCTTCTAGAAAGTTGTAGGTTTTTCTTTAGCTTTCCAATGATATATAGTATGAAATGTATAGACTGTTGAATCGAAAGTTAGGGTCCTCAGAAAGGGAAACACTTAGGAGCGTAAGGATGCATTCGTCTGTAAGATTGTATCGTCTGTAAAGATGCTTTGTCTGTGATGACATCATTTGTCTTAAGTTGACTTTGTATCGTCTTAAGTTCACTCCATTCTTCTCCTTAATTGCTATCATCTTAAGCTTTCGCTTCTTCTTAAGACCTTTATTTTGTATGTCTTTTGTTTCGTCTGTGATGACGTCATTCGTCTTAAGTTGACTCCATTCGTTTGCTTAATTGCTATCGTGTTAAGACTTCGCTTTGTCTTAAGACCTTTGTTTCGTCTATCTTTCGCTTCGTCTGTGATGACGTCATATTGTCTGTGATGACATCATTCATCTTAAGTTGACTTTGTATCGTTTTAAGTTGACCCGCATTCGTCTGCTTCTTGCATTCGTCTGTCTCATGCTATAATCTGCTTCTGCATTCGTCTGCTTCTTTCATTCATCCGCCTCTTTGCTTCGTCTGTCTTTTGTTTTGTTTGCTTTTTGCTTCGTTTGTCTTTTGTTTCGTCTACTTTTTGCTTCTTCAGTCTTTTGTTTCATCTACTTTTTTCTTTTTCTGTCTTTTGTTTCCTCTGTTTTTTGCTTTGTCTGTCTTTTTGTTTCATCTACTTTTTTGCTTCTTTTGTCTTTTTGCTTCATCAGCTTTTTGCTTCGTCCGTCTTTTTGGCTTCGTCTGCTTTCTGCTTAGGTGACCGAGACTTCTTTTTCTGTACACTATTCGTCTGATTCCATCGTCTAGTCCATTTTGACCTTTCAGACGATAGAATTTGTCTTCAAGGTCTTCATGAAAGTTATGGATCTTGAAGTCTTCCTTCGAACCCTCCAAGAATGACCTAGACTCGATATCCCTAGAACAAGTTATGCTTTTGTACAGAAACAAGTTCAAAATGATTGAGGTCCAAACCCTGCTCGACTCTTTCATCCATAACTTCGTTATCCGACCTCCAAGTGAGATAAATCTTATGTCTAGATTAAACAGAGACTTAGAGCTATCGAATGATCTAAAGGGATAGAATTTAAACCCAACCTCTAAGATGGTCAATATCTAAATGGAAGTTGAGCATAGAACGTTTGCCTCTATATAAGAAAGATTTGGAAGATAGTGCCCGACTATAAGGCATTACAAAATGATGATGAATCGGGGATGACTAATGGAGGTTAACTGGGAATAACCATGCATAGTAACAAGCACAAGCACACGTCTTCAGTTGAGGAACGTTGGATACCGGAAACAAGTGGGATTCAACATTTATGGTACCAAAGCAAGAGTTGGGTTTCTGAAACAATCCCAACAGTTGATGATTCCTAAAAGAGGGTACGTTGAAATGACCCTATAAGGTAATACGCAAGTTCAAGGTTTATGCTTTCCGAAGGTTGGGCTCCGGAATTAAGTGGGGCTCAACACAAATGCTCTGAAACAGTAAGGGGAGATCAGAGCTTTCTAGATCAAGAGGGACACTCAACCAAACAAGTACGTATACGAGAATGGGATGAGGACCCGCCGTCCCAACACCCTAAACTGACTTATTGTAGCGCCCCCTTATCGTAGAGTACAAACCGGGACACCCAGAAGTCATTTCGGTACATATCCTATGATAAAGGCGAGCTACGTTCATTCACTACATTCACTTCATATGGCATCATTTCATTATTCACTTATAAAGCATCATAAGAAAATCACAATATTTTTAAACCAACTTTTTCCTCATTTCA
This sequence comes from Erythroxylum plowmanianum, assembly GCA_025531925.1. Taxonomy (NCBI): domain Eukaryota; kingdom Viridiplantae; phylum Streptophyta; class Magnoliopsida; order Malpighiales; family Erythroxylaceae; genus Erythroxylum; species Erythroxylum plowmanianum. Next base: position 7,264,259 of record JANVCQ010000232.1, read on the forward strand.
CTTCACAAATCGAAAGTCTACATTGTATCTTTCAACACTTACTACATGTACATCATCAAAACCTAGCACAAAAGTACTATATGAAAGAGAAAAATATACAAAATCTATCTAATCTGTCCAAAAATCTCAGCTGACCGACCTTTGAGCCATGACTTCTCTTGTCAAATCACAATCTACTCGACTAGTAGGGCCTCTCAGTAGATAGAGTCATCTCTTGGTCCTAAAAAGACAACGTTGCAATTTCGATCAGTTTTATGAACTCAGTGAGGTAACCATCATTGATAGTTCACTCAATTCATGCAACACATCATTTCACATAACAAATATTTCACAAAATTGCACTTTACATCAATATCACATTTTTACTTAAGCATAGGCAAATTTTTGCATTTCAATCCAACAAACATACTTAACAAAATGCATATGAAATGCTCAAGAGACACTTTTTTAATTATTACATTGTTGTGACCGAGTACCTGAACTGTCTCGTATCTATTTTAGATGCCAGGCTCATTAATAACTATCCCTTATCCGATGAGAATATAGGGCTCATTTTACATAAGGAGCCTTAGGCTCTTAATCATTGTCTGAGCTCGAGGCTCCTTTCAAACGTTGAGCTTTAAGCTCTAATCGGTAGCTACTCTAGTCACAATTGTCATTACCTGATTGTGCATTCATGTATAGAACGCATCTATCACAATCAATCATATTATAAAGCATATAGTTCTTCACATTTACATATAAGTAGCACTTCAATGTACATTCTACATTTCACTGTCATCGGACTTTCTGTCCGGGATCAACAATCAAGCTGCATTCATTCAATCATTTCAAAATAGAAATTAAGCAAACAAGTAATTTAGTTAAACCATCTAAGTTACTCACAAGTTACTCTCGAAGTCAATGCCTGGAAGTTTCAGTAACGTCTGGAGGTTGACGTTCCAGTTGCTCCTCTATATCAAACACCATACATATATATCACAATTTGTACAATCATAAGTGTTTAATAATGCACATGTATGAAATGAAATATGTATAACAATCCTGAGTATTTATCCATCAATTTCATCACAAAGTCATTCTCATATCAAAACTCATCTAAGTATAATTTATACTTAGGTTTATGCCTCACTAAAACCACTAAAATCTCTATTCCTTTCTCATTGACTCACTTCAGATTTTTTTTCCAAGTCACACTTTCAAGTCTACTGTCCACATTTAATTAGAAATCGAAACTGATGTAATTTGGTCATATTCTCTTCTAGAAATATGGGCCTCTATGTCTTATGTTTCTATTGACACCAAAATCACTCAATTTGTTTAATTTGGAAGATATACCTTAAACATTTTCGGACTGCTCTTATTCAAAATAGTGTACTATACACAACTTCCATCCAGAAATTAACCATTTTAAAGACTGAATCACAATTCAACTTCTTCATATTATTTATAGCCCTATATCTCTAGTTTATGCCAAATCAAAGATCATCTCATTTGGACAACTAGAGAAGAAGTTATGGTCAAAAGAAATAGGACTATTCAGTTGGCAAATTTCTCTCGGGTGTTTAGATCAATTGCAAGTCATGGATACTATTAAGGAGAACAGTAACTTGATGTGATAAATAAACATAAATCTTGCAATTAAATCATGGGCATGATAGAGAAAAGTCACATGGGTGCAAGAGTCACAGGCGTGAGAGGAACATGAGTGTGCAAGAGTCATGGGTGTGACAGATAAAGACAAAATTTGGGTGAGAGCACAAGTCAAACCTGTCCCACGTTTATTACTCAATCTCTCTCAATTCATTTCATATGGCTATGAATTTTGGTGGAGAGGTAGATCCATATCTTATGAGTCCAATGATTCAATTCTCATCTCATTTTTAGGTCGGACGAGGAAGATATGCCCAAAAAACCGACCTATACTCATTAGCACTTAAACCTTCAAAGTCGCGATCGTGCATTGACCAAAGTTTTCATAAAAGTCTGCACGATCACGACTTAGGTATGTATTTCGTAAAAGTTGCGATCGTGCATATGCACGATGACTTTTCCCTAGTCGCACATCTCTCCTTCAAACCTCTATATCTTTTGATCCTGAACTCCAAAAATTTACAAACTTTATATCAATGGAAAGCTTAAAGAAAGATCTACAACTTCCATGAAGACCATTTTGTCAAAATCCATCTAAATCAGTACAGTAAATTCATGGAAGTTTCAGATCAAAATTTAACTCTCTACTATTCATTCTCAGTGAATTTTCCAAACTTCCATTTTTCCAAAATCCAACACTTCAATTTTTATTACCAATCTTTTTTTAACTCCATTTCAATCAACTCATTCACCATAAATTCATACTATTCCCTAAATATGCAGATTTAATCAAATCTCCTAAATCATCAAAAATTCAGATATCCATATTCCACTCTTTCTGTTCTGCATTTTCAACTCTTATACATATTCTCTATTTTTCTCTTCAACTTTCATTTATACACTCATACCCATCTTAGACCATCATTTCACAACTACTCTTTAACTCAAAAACTATTTTCTTGATCATCTCTAAGGAACTCACGTACACACATGCATATATATATACATGCACAGTGAAGAAACAGAGCATATCGCCTTTTCATAATTAATCTTCTACACTATCCTCATACACCATTTTATTACTCTTTCTAACTCCAAAATCATTTATACATCACCTACTCGCTAACAATCCATCAAATACTAAACTAACATTACAACCACAAATTTCATTCCATTAACACAGTGTCCATGAATAAACACGTGAATGCCATGTTCATGCAATTGACAATTATTCATCAAATTTAATTCATAAATCCCCAACTCTAAAGGATGTATTCACTACTTACTTGTTGAAAACTTCAAAATCTTCAATTATTTTCAAGCCCTAAGCTCCATGCAAATTCACGTATTCCACTATATAATATGACCAGCTTCGATTCTTTCTTAAGGCAAAAGAAACAAATAGCAGTATGGAAGTGGTTTGGGATAGAGAAAAGCAAAGTAATCTCTCGGGAGGTGTTTGAAGAAAAACTCTGTATATACGAAGAAACTTAAAGAAGGTGGCTATGAAGAATGTAACTGGACATAACACTAAGTCCTTTTTAACTCTCAGAGAACAGTAACCTATTTCTCTAATAAATTATAAAAACCACTTACTAAGTTAGTGACACTTGTCACTTTTCTAATGTCTAAGCTCTAACTAAGTCCCTTTGGAACTAATTCCTTTGACTCCCATCTTTACAATCCAATTATCTCCAATATTCTTTTGATTCCATTTTCCCATTTTCCAAAAGTTCCAGAAATTATTCCTTATTTCACCAAAATTCACAATTACAATAATTCCACTAATCAATAATATTTCCAATATAAATAGATTCAATTTCTAAAAAATAACACAACTCATCCAATTATATTTGTAATTATTCATGAATGCATGTACAGTTATTTTCATGTGCAAAAAAATTCACTATTCATGTGTATGTGTATGACATATTATGCATGAGCATGAAAATGCATTTCTAATCTCTCATTAATCACTCATATTTACTATTCTAGCCTTCCCACAGGTAATGGGATGTTACAACTCTCCCTTCCTAAAAGAAATTTCGTCATCGAAATTCTTACCTGTTTGCTCGAATAGGTGGGGATATTGTCTTCTCATATGCTCCTCTATCTCCCATATTGTTTCCTCAGTTGAGTGGTTCTTCCAAAGGACTTTCACCAATGAAATGACTCTGTTCCTCAACTGCTTGATCTGTGATCTCACAATCTTGATCGACTTATCAACATAGCTTAAGTTACTTGTAACCTCAATCTCCTGAGCTGGTATTACATTTGTCGGATTCGATCGATATCTTCGGAGCATACTCACATGAAACACATTATGCAATTGAGACAACTCATTCGGTAAAGCCAACTTATAGGCCAAAGGTCCAATCCTCTCAATGATCTCATAAGGATCAATGTACCTAGGGCTCAACTTGCCCTTTTTACCGAATCTCAAAACTCCTCTCCACGGTGACACTCTCAGGAACACTCTATCCCCCACACTATACTCTATATCCCGTCGGTGTTGATCCACATAGCTCTTCTGTCTATCCTAAGCCATTTTGATTTGGCTTTGGATCAACTTCACCTTATCCACTGTATCCTGTATCAATTATGGGCCTTCAACCATTCTCAAGCCCTCTTCATCCTAATATAATGACAACTGGCATTTCCTACCATACAATGCCTTATACGGTGCCATTCTGATACTACTGTGGTAATGATTGTTATAGACAAACTCTATCAAAGCCATATATTGATCATAAGCTCCTCTAAACTCCAATACATAAGCTCTAAACATATCTTCAACAGTTTTGATTGTCCTCTCACTCCGTCCATCTATCTGAGGATGAAATACTGTACTGAAGTTCAACTTAATGCCCATAGCAGACTGCAAGCCCTTCCAAAATCTTGAAGTAAATCTAAGATCCCTGTCCGATACAATGGGCACTAAAACCTCATGCAGTCTCACCACCTCATTCACATACCCCCGGGCTAACTAATTTAATGAGTTACTCTGTCTTACTGGCAAAAAGTGGGTCGACTTAGTCAACCGGTCCACTATGACCCATATAGCATCATGCTGCCTCGGAGTCTTAGGCAGCTCCATAATGAAATCCATAGTGATCTGTTCCCATTTCCACTCCAGAATGGGTAAAGCATGGAGCTTCCCTACTGGAGCCTGGTGCTCAACTTTAACTTGCTAGCACGTCATACATCTAGATACATACTCTGCCTCTTGCTTCTTCATTCTGAGCCACCAGAAATGCTGCTTCAGTGTGTTATACATCTTGGTTGTACCAGGATGTATAGCATAGGCAGCCATATGAGCTTCCTCAAGTATCTCCTTCCTCAGATCATCCACATTAGGCACACACAGTGTTTGTCTCATCCCTCAACTCAAACTCAGAATTTGGATCAACCTTCACTTTCTCCATAAGCTTCACCATATCAGGATCTTTGCTTTGGACGTTAATGATTCTATCATGTAGCATCGATCTCAACTTTAATGTAGCAATCAAGGCCCTATTCTGCTCTAGATTTAACTCCACATTCAGAGCTCTCAACTGTATCAAATTATGTAGCCTCATTAACTGAATCTGAGCTGCACTGATATTGGACTTCATGCTCAAAGCATCTGTCACCACATTAGCTTTTCCTGGGTGGTACTCAATAGTGGAGTCACAATCCTTCAGTAACCCAATCCATCTCCTCTGCCTCAGGTTCAACTCCCTCTGACTCGGCAGATATCTCAAACTCTTATGATCTGTGTATATCTGGAAAGTCTCTCCATACAAATAATGTCTCCAAATCTTTAGAGCAAAGACAACTGCAGCTAGCTTTAAATCATATACTAGATAATTGATCTCATGAGACCTTAATTGTCTCGATGCATAAGCGATCATCTTGCCATGCTGCATCAATACACACCACAGTCCTTGATGCGACACATCACTATACACCCTGATGGAATAGTCAACACCAGTGTAGTAGTCAACTGATGTTTCAGCTCCTCAAAGCTCTTCTGACACTCTTCATTCCATCTGAACACGATACTCTTCCTTAAAAGTTTTGTTAGAGGGGCTGAGATCAGAGAAAATCCCTTGACAAACCTCTGGTAATATCCAGTCAATCCTAGGAAGCTTCAGATTTTAAACACATTCCTCAGAGCTTCCCAATTCATCATTGTCTCTATCTTCTTTGGATATACCTGTATGCCATGTCCAGTCACTATATGTACCAGAAACACTACTTGATCCAACCAAAATTTACACTTACTAAATTTGGCATACAGTTGCTCTCTCTCATGATCTGTAAAATGACTCTAAGATGCTCAACATGTTCCTTTCTATTCTTCAAATATACTAAGATATCATCAATGAACACAATCACAAATTGATCCAAGAAGGGCTAAAACACCTTATTCATCAAGGCCATAAAAGCTACCGGGGCATTAGGCAGCCCAAATGGCATCATTAAGAACTCGAAGTGCCCATACCTACTCCTGAATGCACTCTTAGGTACATCAACCTCTACTATCTTAAACTGATAGTACCCTGATCTCAAATCCAGCTTAGTAAATAACTGAGCTCCCTGGAACTGATCAAGCAAATCATCAATTCTAGGCAACGGGTACTTGTTCTTCACTGTCACCTGATTCAACTGCCTATAATCGATATATAACCTCAAAGCCCCATCTTTCTTCTTCACAAACAACACTAGAGTTCCCTAAGGTGAAACACTGGGTCTAATAAAACCCTTTTCTAGCAACTCCTGAAGCTAAGCCTTTAACTCCTTCAGTTCCACAAGTGCCATCCTATATGGAGGGATAGTTATAGGAGCAGCACCTGAGACTAGATTAATCGTGAACTCCATCTCTCAATCTGGTGGTAAATCAAGTAACTCATCGAGAAATACATCCAGGAATTCCCTAACCACAGGAATGTCCTGTACACTCTGCTCAGCTTTAGTATCAATGACGTGGGCTAGATAAGCCTCACATTCTCCTTGCATCAACCTCAATGCGCTCATAAAGGATATCATCCTGGCTGGTACTGCTTGACTAATTCCTCTAAACACTGCCCTAAGCTGACCAGGAGATTCAAGCACTACCTCTTTGGTGTAGCAGTTCATGATAGCCCTATGAGTAGTGAGCCAATCCATGCCTAGGATACCATCTATCTATCTCAACTGTAGTATAATCAGGTCTGCCTCCAACTCTGCCTGATCAATCCGAATCAAGCACCCCTTGCAAACCTCTCCTATGACAGTAGTACTACCTAGAGGTGTACTCACCTCTAGCCCATACTGTGGCAACTCCCTATCATAATGCAGTCTACATGTCAAATGCGGTGAGATAAAAAAGTGTGTAGATCATAGATCTAGCAGTACAAATGCCTCAAAATCATAAATGAGAAGTGCACCTACCACTACATCTGGTAAGTCTTGAGCCTCCTAATTGGTAATAGCATAGACCCGAGCCTAGGACTATGGTCGGCTACCTTGCCCCTCAGTCCTCCTGGAAGAACTCCCAGAGCTCACTCTGCCCTTACCTTGGCTTCTCTGTCCAGATCCACCACCTCTGCTTTGCTGGATCATAGCATTACTCCTAGATCGCCCACTCACAACAGAATGAGCTCCTAAAGTAGCAGGGCAATCTCTAATCTGGTGGTCTATGGAGTCGCATTTAAGGCAAGCTCCAATCAGTCTCCAACAATCACCACTATGCCTCCTCTCACAGTGCTCACAAACTGGAAACTGATTTTGGGTTGTACCTCTCCTATTGCCAGCCTATAAAAATATACCCCTCTGCCTAGATCCTGTCTACCTGGATCCACCTCTAAAGGCTCTGTTCTAGCGCTTACTAAAGCCCCTGTTAGAACCACTCTGACTCTCACTAGGCCTCTTTATTATGGACCATTGCCCAGTCTCAGCTTGTCTCTCCCTCAATAACTGCTCAATTCTGATCGAAGCAGCTCTCAACTCAATGAAAGTACCCAAGTCTGAAAGCGCTAACATTGTTTTGATCTCCATATTGAGCCCGTCCTCAAACCTCCTACACTCATGTTCTTCGATAGGAATCAAAGCAGTAGCATAACTCATCAACTCGTTGAACTGGATCTCATACTCTACCACTGACATCCTACCCTGCTTCAATTCCAGGAACTCCTTCATCTTCCTGTCCAAATAGATCTTGGGCATGTAGTTGTTTCTGAAGATCCTCAAAAAATCTTCTCACATCAACTGGCAAGGCCTGGTGGTACTATCTGGAACAGCCTTCCACCACTGATATGCTGAGCCTTATAGTAAAGACACTGCATAATCGAACCTCTCATCAGGCTCACAAATACCCTTTCTGTCCTCTCTAACCATCCCTCAGCCTCAGCAGGGTCTGTGTTGTCATAGAAGTCCACAGCTCCCTACTTCCACAACCTATCATACCTCCTCTCCCTTGTCTCGAGAACTCTAGGAGGCATTTCCTCATATCGAGGTATTGAGGACTCTCTACTGACTCCTATCGATTCTTGGTTAGCTAGTTGATCAATTTAATCACCTAGAGCGGATGACCTATAACAAACAATAACCATAATCATTTTCTACAATTCTCATGATATTTCATGTTTGACATTCCTATATGTCCCAAAAGATGCCAACCATGTTCTGTTACCACCTAAATGTAGTGCTCCCTTATCGTAAAGTATAAACTGAGACACCCGGAGGTCATTCTGGTACATATCTTACTATAAGGGCAAGCTACGTTCGATCACTACATTCACTTCACATGACATCATATCATTATTCACTTATAAAGCATCATAAGAAAATCACAATATTTTAAAACCAACTTTTTCCTCATTTCACTTCACAAAATCGAAAGTTTACATTGTATCTTTCAACACTTACTATATGTACATCATCAAAACCTAGTATAAAAGTACTACATAAAAGAGCAAAATATACAAAGTATACCTAATCTGTCCAAAAATCCTAGCTGACTGACCTTTGAGCCATAACTTCTCTTGCCAAATCACAATCTGCTCGGCTGGTAGAGCCTCTCAGTAGCTAGAGTCGTCTCTCGGTTCTGAAAAGACAACGTTGTAATTTTGGTAAATTTTGCAAACTCAATGAGGTAACCATCATTGATGGTTCACTCAATTCATGCAATACATTATTTCACATAACAAATATTTCACAAAATTTCACTTTACATTAGTATCACATTTTCACTTAATCATAGGCAAATTTTTGCATTTCAATCCAGCAAACATACAAAATCCATATGAAATGCTCATGAGACACTTTTTCAATTATTACGTTGTTGTGACTGAGTGCCTGAACTGTCCCATATCTATTTTAGATACTAGACTCTTTAATAATTGTCCCTTATCCGATGAGGATACAGGGCACATTTTACATAGTGAGCCTTAGGCTCTTAATCATTATTTAAGCTTGAGACTCTTTTCACACGTCGAGCTTTAAGCTCTGATCGGTGACTACTATAGTCACAACTATCATTATTTGATTGTGCATTCATGTATGGAATGCATCTATCACAATCAATCATATTATGAAGCACATAGTTCTTTACATTCACATACAAGCAGCACTTCAATATACATTCCACATTTCACTGTCATCGGACCTTCTGTCCGGAATCAACAATCAAACTGCATTCATTGAATCATTTCAAAACAGAAATTAAGCAAACAAGTAATTAAGTGAAACCGTCTAGGTTATTCACAAGTTGCTCCCAAAGTTAATGCCTGGAAGTTCCAGCAACATCTGGAGGTTGACATTCCAGTTGCTCCTCTATATCAAACACCATACACATATATCACAATTTGTACAATCATAAGTGTTTAATAATGCACATATATGAAATGAAATATGTATAACAATCCTGAGTATTTATCCATCAATTTCATCATAAAGTCATTCTCATATCAAAACTCATCAAAGTATAATTTATACTTAGGTTTATGCCTCACTAAAACCATTAAAATCTCTATTCCTTTCTCATTGACTCACTTTAGATTTTTTTCCAAATCACACTTTCGGGTCTATCGTCCGCATTCAATTAGAAAGCAAAATTGATGTAATTTGGTCATATTCTCTTCTAAAAATGAGTTCCTTTATGTCTTATGTTTCTATTGGAATCAAAATCACTCAATTTGGTTCAGTAATGTGGAAGATATACCTTAAACATTTTCGGATTACTCTTATCCAAAACAGTGTACTATACACAACTTCCATCTAGAAATTAACCATCTTAAAGACTGAATCACAAGTTGACTTCTTCATATTATTTGTATCCCTATATCTCTAGTTTATGCCAAATCAAAGATCATCTCATTTAGACATCTAGATAAGAAGTTATGGTCAAAAGAAATAGTATTATTCAGTTGGCAAATTTCTCTCAGGTATTTAGATCAATTACAAGTCATGGCTACTATTGAGGACAACATTAACTTGATGTGACAAGTAAACATGAGTCTTGCAATTAACTCATGGGTGTGAGAGAGGAAAGTCACAGGGGTGCAGGAGTCACGGGCGTGAGAGGAACATGAGTGTGTAAAAGTCATGGGTGCGACAGATAAAGACAAAATTTAGGTGAGAGCACAAGTAAAACCCGTCCCACATTTATCACTCAATCTCTCTCAATTCATTTCATATGGCTATGATTTTTGGTGGAGAGGTAGAGCCATGTCTTATGAGTCCAATGGTTTAAGTCTCATCTCATTTAGAGGTCGGACGAAGAAGATATACCCAAAAAACTGACCTATACTCATTAACCCTTAAACCTTCAAAGTCACAATCATGCATTGGCCAAATTTTTCGTAAAAGCCTGCACGATCGCGACTTGGGTATGTATTTTGCAAAAGTCGCAATCGTGCATATCGCGCTTCCCTCCTTCAAACCTCCATATCTTTTGATCCTAAACTCCAAAAATTTACAAACTTTATATCAATGGAAAGCTTAAAGAAAGATCTACAACTTCCATGAAGACCATTTTGTCAAAATCCATCTAAATCAGTACAGTAAATTCATGGAAGTTTCAGATCAAAATTTAACTCTCTACTATTCATTCTCAGTGAATTTTCCAAACTTCCATTTTTCCAAAATCCAACACTTCAATTTTTATTACCAATCTTTTTTTAACTCCATTTCAATCAACTCATTCACCATAAATTCATACTATTCCCTAAATATGCAGATTTAATCAAATCTCCTACATCATCAAAAATTCAGATATCCATATTCCACTCTACATGTTCTACATTTTCAACTCTTATACATATTCTCTATTTTTCTCTTCAACTTTCATTTATACACTCATACCCATCTCAAACCATCATTTCACAACTACTCTTCAACTCAAAAACTATTTTCTTGATCGTCTCTAAGGAACTCACGTGCACACATGCATATATCTATACACGCACAGTGAAGAAACAGAGCATATTGCCTTTTCATAATTAATCTTCTACACTAACCTCATACACCATTTTATTACTCTTTCTAACTCCAAAATCATTTATACATCATCTACTCGCTAACAATCCATTAAATACTAAACTAACATTACATCCACAAATTTCATCCTGTTAACACAGTGTTCATGAATAAACACGTAAATTCCATGTTCATGCAATTGACAATGATTCATCAAATTTAATTCATAAATCTCCAACTCTAAAGGATTTATTCACTACTTACTTGTTGAAAACTTCAAAATCTTCAATTATCTTCAAGCCCTAAACTCCATGCAAATTCACGTATTCCACTGTATAATATGACCAGCTTCAATTCTTTCTTAGGGCAAAAGAAACAAATAGCAGTATGGAAGTGGTGTGGGATAAAGAAAAGCAAAGTAATCTCTTGGGAGGTGTTTGAAGAAAAACTCTGTATATAAGAAGAAACTTGAAGAAGGTGGACGAAGAATGTAACTGGACATAACACTAAGCCCTTTTTAACTCTCAGGGAGCAGTAACCTACTTCTCTAACAAATTATAAAAACCACTTACTAAGTTAGTGACACTTGTCACTTTCCTAATGTCTAAGCTCTAACTAAGTCCCTTTGGAACTAATTCCTTTAACTCTCATCTTTACAATCCAATTACCTCCAATATTCTTTTGATTCCATTTTCCCATTTTCCAAAAATTCCAAAAATTATTCCTAATTTCACCAAAATTCACAATTACAACAATCCCACTAATCAATAATATTTCCAATATAAATAAATTCAATTTCTCAAAAATAACACAACTCATCCAATTATACCTAGAATTATTCATGAATGCATGAACAATTATTTTTATGTGTAAAAAAAATTTACTATTCATGTGTATGTCTATGACATATAATTGTACATGTGCAAAAAAATTTATTCATGTGCACGTGTATGACATATTATGCATGAGTATGAAAATGCATTTCTAATCTCTCATTAATCACTCATATTTACTATTCTAGCCTTCCCACAGGTAATGGGATGTTACACTTATAATGTAGCAGTCACTGGGGAATCAGTGGAAGATGAAGAGGACGAAATGGTGTGGCCAGAGGAAGATCCAATTGAACTCGAAGAATGGGATTTGACCCTAGTTAATGGGGATTTTGGAGCAGCCATAGAGTTATCTAACACTTTTTGTGATCGATTGGATAAACAATGGGAGAGAGCGGTTGTTGTGAAATTACTTGGGCGTAAAATTGGCTACAAAATGTTGTGCAACAAACTGAGGGGTATGTGGAAACTGAAAGGGCTTATGAAAGTAGTTCATCTTGATTTTGATTATTTCTTAATCAACTTCATTGAAGAAGATGGTTTTTGAACAGGTCCGTGGGTAATCTTAGGGCATGTTTTATCAGTGCAAGGATGGCATCCCAACTTTTGCCCTTCTCAGGGTAAGGTCTCTCGTGTAGTAATTTGGGTTCATTTTCCTGAACTACCAGTCTCTAGATATCATCCTGTGATCCTGACAGCTTTGGGAAATTTGGTGGGTCAGATGGTCAAGATAGACAATGTTGCACAACATTCTCAGAGGGAAAAGTTTGCAAGGGTGGCAGTTGATGTTGATCTTAGTGCACCTCTGCGGTCAAGAGTAGAGATGGATGGAAAAGAAATCAAAGTAATTTATGAAGGACTCCCTCATATATCTTTTTCATATGGTGTAGTTAGCCATGGATCAGTAGATTGCCCTACAAAATAAAATGAGGTAACTTGTAACACCCCACTCCCGAGTGACCCGAACCCGATATCGTTGGTGATATTCGAGTCCGTGCCCCGCGAGGGTGGCGTACTACATCAGTCGATTAAAACTCAGTATAACATTTTCTCCTCTCTTTTTT
>JANVCQ010000232.1:7278606-7294109 GCA_025531925.1 Erythroxylum plowmanianum
TTAAACTCAAAAACACCATTTTAGGCCATAATTAATCATAAACATCAATAACAAAAGCATATTTCACCTATCTTAATTTCATATAACAATTTACATTCTTGCATTTTCTTTTTCTTTGCACATAAATAAGTCACCATAAACTCCTCATTTAATGCTATTTTATAATTCAAAATCCCACTAAAAGATCGGGGTCCAACAAGTAACCTAGACGGTCTTACTTAATTACTTGTTTGCTTAAATTATGTTAGAAATGATTGAGTGAATATGTTTTGATTGTTGATTTCGGACAATGAAGGTCCGATGACTGTGATATTGGAATGGGATATTGAAGGGCTGCTTGAATGTGAATGTGAGGAACTATGTGATTCATAATATGATTGATTGTGATAGATGTATTCCATATATGAATGCACAATCAGATAATGACAGTTGTGACCAAAGTAGCCACCGATCAAAGCTTAAAGCTCAAAGTATGAAAAAAGCCTCGAGCTCAGAAAGTAATTAAGAGCCTAAGGCTCACTATGTAAAATGAGTGCTATATCCTCATCAGATAAGGGACAGTTATCAATGAGCCTGGTATCCAAAATAGATATGTGATAGTTTAGGCACTCGGTCACAACAACATAACAATTGGAAATGAGTCCCATGAGCATTTCATATGCATTTTGTTAAGTATGTCTGATTGATTGAAATCCAAAATTTCTTATGCTTAAGTGAAAATGTGATACATGATCAAGTATGCGAGAATGTGATAGTATGTTACTTGAAATGATGTGATGCATGAATTGAGTGAACCATTAATGATGGTTACGTCATTAAGTTCGCAAAACTCATCAAAATTGCAACGTTGTCTTTTTAGGACTGAGAGACGACTCTAGCTACTGAGAGACTCTACCACCAGTGTAGACTGGTGATTTGGGAAGAGAAGTCATGGCTTAAAGTTCGGTCAGCTAGATTTTAGTAACATATTAGATGGATTTTGTGTATTTCCTCATTCATGTAGTACTTTTGTATTAGGTTTTGATGGTGTACATGTAGGAAATGTTGAAAGACATATTGTAAACTTCAGTTTTTATGCAATGAAACGAGGAAAAAGTTAGTTTTTAAAATATTATGATTTTCTTATAATGCTTTATAAGTGAAGAAAGATATGATGCCATGTGAAGTGAATGTAGTGATTGATTGTAGCTCGCCCTTATCCTAGGTTATATACCAGAATGACCTCCGGACATCCCAGTATGTATCTTAAGGTAAGGGGACGCTACATTATAGGTGGTATCAGAGCATAGTTTGGCATCTGTTGGGACATATAGAAATGTTAAGCATGAAATATTATGAGAAACATAGATAATGATTAAAGTTATTGTTTGTTGTAGTTCATCCGCTCTAGGTGATTAGATTAATCAACTAGCTGATGAAGGATTGGTAGGAGCCAGTAGGGAGTTCTCGATACCTCGATCAGAAAAGATGCCTCCTAGAGTTCCTGAGACGAGGGAGAGGAGGTATGATAGGCTGTGAAAGCAAGGAGCTGTGGACTTCTATGGTAGCACAGACCCTGCTGTTAGAAAGGACATAAAGAGTTTTTGATCAGATGGACTGCGAGCCAGACGAGAGGTTCGACTATGTAGTGTCCTTACTGCAGGGCCCAACTTACTACTGGTGGAAGACTATCCCAGGTAGTACCACTAGGACTTGTCAATTGAAGTGGGATGTTGGGCCCCGATTCGCATTAAGTATGTTTTAGTAATTTTTGAGGTTTATATTGATAATTTCTTTTAGTTAGCATAATTTTCATTTTGCTAAAATTAAACCCCTTTTTTTATTTTCGTTGCCCTTCCTCCGTTTGACCTCCGATTTCTTCGATTTTCGAAGCGTTGGGTTTCTAAAAAAATTTTACACCCCTTTTTGATAAAATGAGATTGTCGGGTTTTAGTCGGACTTTACGGATATTATGAAAGAGAGTAAATTTCGTGACGGTTTTGAATATAATTCCGTTTTGGACGATTTTGTGAGCTATAGAGATCCGATTGAGACGATTTCTGATTCTAATTGATCTAGAGATATGGAATTTCATTTTAGCTTAGGAATCGGATTTAATTATGGGCCCTAAGCAGATCAATTTCATTTGCGGATAATTAGGGTAAATTCATCAAGTTTCGTTTGGACGACGTTAAATTAAGTTCGATTTGAGGTTTCTTTCGTGGTGAGGAATCCCTCCCTCGTGGGATGCGCGCCCAGATGTCACGTAGGACGTCGGGCTCGCGACTCATCAGGGAGGGGTTCCAACATGGGAAGACTTTCTGAGAGTCTTTAGAGATAATTACATGCCTAAGATCTATTTAGACAGGAATATGAAGGAGTTTTTAGAATTGAAGCAAGGTGGGATGTCAGTGGCTGAATATGAGATCCAATTTAATGAATTGATAGTTTATTCTACTGCTCTGATCCCTACAGAAGAAGATAAGTGTGGGAGGTTTGAGGATGGGCTCAGTATGGAGATTTGAACAAGGTTGGCGCTTTTAGACTTGGGTGCTTTCATTAAGTTGAGAGCTGCTTTGATCAAAATTGAGCAGCTACTGAGGGAAAGCCAAGCTAAGACTAGGCAAGGGTCCAGAGTGAAGAGGCCTAGTGAGAGCCAGAGTGGTTTTGGCGGAAGATTTAGTAAGTGCTAGAATAGAGCTTTCAAGCCACCAGCTGGATCCAGACAGTCAGGGTTCAGATAGAGAGTTGGTTTTGTACAGTTAGGCAGTGGAAAGGGTACAATGCAGAGTCAAACACCTCCATATGAGCATTGTGAGAAGAGGCACAAAGGAGAGTGCTAAAAACTAACTGGAACTTGCCTTAAGTGTGGCTCTTTTGACCACCAGATTAGAGATTGTCCTGATACCTTGGGAGCTCCGTCTTGTGTGAGTAGGAGATCTGGAGGTGATGCTACGATTAAGCAGAGCAGAGGCAGTGGATCTAGGTAGAGAGGCAGAGGTAGAGGCAGAGTAAGCTCTGGGAGTTCTTCTATGAGGACGGAGGTGCGGAGCAACCGACTGCAGCCCTAGGCACCAGTCTATGCTATAATTAGGCAAGAGGCTTAAGACTCACCAGATGTTATTGTAGGTGCACTCCTTATTTATGATTATGAGGCATTTGCACTGCTAGATCTAGGGTCCACACACTCCTTTATCGCATCGCATTTGACATATAGGCTGCATTATGATAGGAAGTTACTACAATATAGGCTAAAGGTGAGTACACTGATAGGTAGTACTACTGTCATAGGAGAGGTCTGTAAGGGGTGCTTGATTAGGATTAATCAAGCAAAATTGGAGGTAGATATAATTATATTACAGCTGAGAGAGACAGAGGTTATCCTAAACATGGATTGGCTTATTGCTCATAGAGCTATCATGAACTGCTATACCAAGGAGGTAGTACTAGAATCTCCTGGTCAACCGAGGGCAGTATTCAGAGGAGTTAGTCAAGCAGTGCCAGCCAGGATGATATCTTTCATGATTACACCAAGTTGATGCAGGGAGGATGTGAGGTTTATCTGGCCCACGCCATTAATACCAGAGCTGAGCTGAGTATATAGGACATTACCGTGGTTAGGGAGTTTTTAGATGTGTTTCCCAGTGAGCTACCTGGTTTACCACCAAATCAAGAAATAGAGTTCATGATTGATCTAGTTCCCGATGCTGCTCCTATATCTATTCCTCTATATAGGATGGCACCTGTGGAACTGAAGGAGTTAAAGGCTCAGCTTCAGGAGTTGCTAGAAAAGGGTTTTATTAGACCTAGTGTTTTATCTTGGGGAGTTCCAGTACTGTTTGTGAAGAAGAAGGATGGGACTTTGAGGTTATGCATCAATTATAGGCAGCTGAATTGGATGACAGTGAAGAACAAGTACCCATTGCCTAGAATTGATGATTTGCTTGATCAGTTGCAGGGAGCTCAGGCATTTACTAAATTGGACTTAAGGTCAGGGTACTATCAGTTGAAGATAGCTAAGGCTGATGTATATAAGAGTGCATTCAGGAGCAGGTATGGGCACTTCGAGTTCTTAGTGATGCCGTTTGGGTTGACTAATGCTCCAGTAGCTTTTATGGCCTCGATAAATAAGGTGTTTCAACCCTTCCTAGATTGATTTGTGATTGTGTTCATTGATTATATCTTGTTGTATTCAAAGAGTAGAAAGGAACATGTTAAACATCTAAGAGTAATTTTACAGATCATAAGCAGTTGTATACCAAATTCAACAAGTGTGAATTTTAGCGAAATCAAGTAATGTTTCTGGGACATATAGTGATTGGACATAGCATATAGGTAGATCCAAAGAAGATAGAGGTAATGATGAATTGGGAAGCTCCGAGGAATGTGTTTGAAATCTGAAGCTTCCTAGGATTCCTTGGATATTATCGGAGATTTGTCGAGGGGTTTCTCTAATTTTAACTTCTAAGGAAGAATGTAGTGTGAAGATGGAATGAGGAGTGTCAGAAGAGCTTTGAGGAGTTGAAACATCAGTTGACTACTGCACTGGTGTTGACTATTCCATCAAGGACCGAAGGATATATGGTGTATAGTGATGCTTCGCATCAAGAACTGGGATGTGTATTGATGCAGCATAGCAAGGTGATTGCCTATGCATCGAGACAATTAAGATCTCAAGGGATCAATTATTCGATACATGATTTAGAGCTAGCTACAGTTGTCTTTTCTATAAAGATTTGGAGATACTATTTGTATGGAGAGATTTTCTAGATATACACAGATCATAAAAGTTTGAGGTATCTGCTGAAACAGAAGGAGCTGAACTTGAGACAGAGGAGATGGATTGAGTTACTGAAGGATTATGACTGCACTATTGAGTACCACCTGGGGAAAGCTAATGTGGTGGCAGATGCTTTGAGTAGGAAATCTAATATTAGTGTAGCTCAGATTCAGTTACCGAGGTTACCTAATTTGATTCATTTGAGAGCTCTGAATGTGGAGTTAAACCTGGAGCGAGATGAGACACTGATTGGCAATTTAAAATTGAGACCGATGTTACATGATATAATTAGATAGGTCCAGGGGAAAGATCCTGAAATGGTGAAACTTATAGAGAAGGTAAAGATGAATCCGAATTCTGAGTTTGAGTTAAGGATGAAACATTATGGTTGAAATAGAGGCTATGTGTGCCTAATGTGGATGATTTGAGGAAAGAGATTCTTAAGGAAGCTCATATGGCCGCCTATGCTATACATCCTGGCACTACCAAGATGTATAACACACTAAAGTAGCATTTCTGGTTGCCAGGAATGAAGAAGCAAGTGGCGGAGTATGTATCTAGATGTATGACTTGTCAATAAGTTAAAGCTGAGCACCAAGCTCTAGTAAGGAAGCTACATTCATTACCCATTTCGGAGTAGAAATGGGAACAAATTATGATGGACTTTATTATGGGATTACCCTAAGACTCCGAGGAAGAATGATGTGATATGGGTTATAGTGGACCAGTTGACTAAGTCGGCCCACTTCTTACCAGTGAGAGAGAATAACTCACTTGATCAATTAGCCTGGAGATATGTGAATGAGGAGATGAGACTATGTGGGGTTCCAGTGTCCATAGTATCAGACAGGGATCCCAGATTTACTTTGAGGTTTTGGAAGAGCTTGTACTTTGCTATAGGCACTAAGTTAAACTTTAGTACATCATTTCATCCTCAGAAAAATGAGAAAAGTGAAAGGACAATCAAGACTATTGAGGATATATTTAGAGCTTGTGTATTGGAGTTTAGAGGAGCTTGAGATCAATATATGGCATTGATAGAGTTTGCCTACAACAACCATTACCACAGTAGTATCATAATGGCACCGTATGAGGCACTGTATGGTAGAAAATATCAGTCACTATTATATTAGGATGAAGAGGGCTTGAGAATGCTTAAAGGCCTAGCGTTAATTCAAGATACAAAGGATAAAGTGAAGTTGATCTGAAGCCGAATTAAAGTGGTTCAGGATAGACAGAAGAGTTATATGGATCAACACCAACGTGATATGGAGTATAGTGTGGGAGACAAAGTATTCTTGAGAGTGTCACCTTGGAAGGGAGTTTTGAGATTTGGTAAAAAGGAAAAGTTAAGCCTTAGGTACATTGGTCCTTATGAGATCATTGAGAGGATAGGACCTTTGGCCTATAAGTTAGCTTTACCGAATGAGATGTCTCAACTACATAATGTGTTTTATGTGAGTATGCTCTGAAGATATCGATCGAATCCGACACATGTGATACTGGCTCAGGAGAATGAGGTTGCTAGTAACTTAAGCTATGTTGAGGAGCCGATCAAGATTGTGGGGCCACAGATCAAACAGTTGAGGAAAAGAGTGATTCCATTGGTAAGAGACCTTTGGAGGAACCACTCAAGTGAGGAAGCAACATGGGAGACAGAGGAGCATATGAGGAGACAATAACCCCACCTATTTGGGCAAACAGGTAAGAATTTCGAGGACAAAATTTCTTTTAAGGAAGGGAGAGTTGTAACATCCCATTACCTGTAGGGAGGCTAGAATAGTAAATATGAGTGATTAATGAGAGATTAGAAATGCATTTTTCATGCTTATGCAAAAAATATCATACACATACTCATGAATAGTGAACTTTTGCACATGAAAATAATTGTACATTCATTCATAGATAATTCCGGGTATAATTGGATTGAATTGTATTATTTTTGAGAATTTTGAATATTTTATTAAAAATTTTATTGGTTAGTGGAATTGTTATATTTTTTAATTTTAGTGAATTTAGGAATAATTTCAGAAATTATGGATTTTAGGGAAAATAGGAAAAAAGGAATCAAAAGAATATTGGAGACAATTGTGATGTAAAGATGAGAGTTAAAGGAATTAGTTACAAAAGGACTTATTTAAAGCTTAGACATTAGAAAAGAGACAAGTGTCACTGACTTAGTTGCTTTTATAAATTTGAAGAAAGTAAGTGGTGTTATCTGAGAGTTAAAAAAAAGGCTAAGTGTTATTTCTAGTTACCTTCTTCGTAGTCACCTTCTTCAAATTTCCTCCTAATACACAATGTTTTTCATCAAATACCTTCCAAGATTTTTCTTTGTTTTTCCATATCCCACACCACTTTCATATTGCTAATTGTGTCTTTTACCCTAAGAAAAACCAGAAGTTAGCCATATTATACAATGGAATGCGTGATTTTGCATGGAGTATAGGGCTTTGGAATAGTTACAGTTCTTGGAGTTTTTAACTAAGTATTGAGTAAATCCTTTAGAGTTATAGATTTATGAAATAAATTTGATGAATTACTATCATTTCCATGAACATGCGATTTACGTGTATATTCATGAATACTATGTAAATAGGATGGGAAAATATGGATATAATATTATTTAGTATTTGATGGATTATTAGTGAACAGGTAATGTAGAAGTGGTTTTTGGAGTTTGAAATAGAAATGAAATGGTGTATGGGATTAGTGTAGAAAATTATATTATGAAAAGGTGATATGTTGATATGCTCTTTTTTCTATTCACTGTGCATGTATATATATGTGTGTATACGTGAGTATGTGAGTGCTCTAGAGATGATCAAGAAAATGAATTTTAAGTTCAAGAGTAGTTGTAAAATGATGGTCAGAGATGGGAATGAGTGTATAAATGGAAGTTGAAAAGAAAATATAGAATATGTATAAAAGCTGAGAATGCAAAACATGAAGAGTGGAATATTGATATCTGTTTCTTTTTTATGATTTTGAGAATTTGATTAAATTTGCATATTTAGGGGTAGTATGAAATTATAGTGAATGAGTTAAATGAAATGGAGTAGAAAGACTAGGAAAAAATAAAATTGAAGTGTTGGATTTTAGAGAATGAAAGTCATCTGGGAAGTTACTGAAAATTAAGAGTAGAGAGTTAAATTTTTGATATGAACTTCCATGAATTCACTGTATTGATTTAGGTAGAATTTGATAAAATTATCTTCATGAAAGCTGTATTTCGTTCTTTTATCTTTCCATTGATATAAAGTTTGCAAATTTTGGAGTTCTGTATCAACAGTTATGGAGGTTTGAAGTAGAGATTCGGTGAAGAAGAAGAAGAAATGCACGACGGTGATTTTGGTGAAAAATGGCAATTTGCACCGTCTGCTTAAGCACAATTGTGCTTTTGAGATTTTTTTTTTACTGAAAAATCTTTCTTTTTTTGACCATAACTTCTTCTCTAGAATACAAATGAATTAATTCTTAAACTAATAGATTTTTAACACATTATTCTATCTCTCCACAAAAATTGGTAGCATTATGAATTGAATTGAAAAAGATTCATTAAATGAAAGTGTGGAATCTGTTGGAATAGTGGAAATAGGAATATCTTGCTAAACACACTTTAGTATTTTGAATAAATCTAGATCTCTAGGATTTCAAATGAGATTATTTTTAATTTAGAGTAAACTAGAGATATAGGATTATTGTGATTCAATCTCTAAGATATTTAATTTCTGGAAGGAAGTTGTGTATAGTATACTATTTTGGATAAGAGCATTCCAAAAATGTTTGTCTTCAAAATTACTGAACCAAATTAAGTGATTTTAGTGTCAATAGAAACATAAGACATAGAGGAACACTTTTTTAGAAGAGAGTATGACCAAATCACATCAGTTTCACCTTCTGATTGAACGTGAAGAGTAGACACGAAAGTGTGTCTAAGAAAAATCTAAAAGTAAACCAATAAGAAATAAATTGTGATTTTAATGATTTTAGTGAGGCATAAACCTAAGTATAAATTATACTTATATGGGTTTTGATATGAGAATGATTTTGTGATGAAGTTGATGGAAAGATACCCAGGATTGTCATAAACATGCATTGTACATAATTCATTTCATGCATGTGCATTATTAAACACTTATAATTGTGCAAATTGTGATACATATGTATGTTATTTTATAAAGAGAAGCAACTAAAACGTCAACCTGCAGACATTTCCGAAACTTCCAGGAATTAGTTTCGGGAGTAACTTGTGAATAACCTAGACGATCTTACTTAATTACTTGTTTGCTTAAATTTTGTTAGAAATGATTGAATGAATGTATTTATATTGTTGATTCCGGACAATAAAGGTTCGATGACTGTGATATTGGAATAGGATATTGAAGTGCTGCTTGAATGTGAATGTCACGAACTATGTGCTTCATAATATGATTGATTATGATAAATGCATTCCATACATGAATGCACAATAAGATAAATTATATTTATAATTCACAATTAGAATAGTTAAATTAAAAATCTTTTCAATTTATATTTTGATTTCTAATTAAATAATATATAATTATAGATTAACATTGAGATCTAGCAACATGTCATGACCACCCAAATACTAGGAATATTAAAGCAATTTGACCTAATGGTTATGAGGTATAGTTTAATCCTTTCGTCATATAACGTTCTAATTGGACATGATTATGGATAAAATGTCTACTCATTTTAAATCCAAGCATATTCGTTCTTGCTAATTAATAATTGATATTTGAAAATACTTTTTCAAATGTCCATTCACTCTGGCTAAAGAATTCCTTTAATCATCGTTAATAAAGAACATTAAGACATTTTCTCTACTTACTGTAAAGTAACAAATCCTTTATTGACTTGCTAAACTATCTTTATATATATATTATACTGTATCTATGTACTATCAACTAAGCTACCCTAAATGGGATAGATCATAAGTAGCATCAAAATACAGTAATTCTAATATGAGATACTTTGGTATCTCAAGTCCAAAGATCAATTGTAGAATAATTATGATAAGGAAATCTATAAGCTTATAACTAATATTCTATTTCAGTTCCATATATTTGGGTCAGTTTAGTGAAATTATTCTCTAATAAGCATTCAGAAGTTTGTTCAACTATCTTTATACTTTAATTTATGAGCTCAATTACTTTATTCATATGAAAGAAACATAATGTGTGCTAGTTTTACTATTTCATCAATATTCTATCCTGATGAAACTGCAAATAGAAATAATTTAGGAATAACACATAAATGTAAATTGAATCTTGCAATTCTAATCTTAACATAATTTCAGTTGGACAATAATTATTTCAAGAACTTTATCTTTAGTATTAAAACATCAATTGTAAGTAATAAAATACATAAAGATAAAGAATGCGTTTATTAATTAAAATAATAATGACGTACATAAAATTGCAATCAACTGATTGGCTACAAGGACATAAACTAACAATCTCCCACTTACCCGAATGTCAATTTTGTACATATCTAATACTACATCTATCCATATATCGATCATATCTCTTCTGTGACAATGGCTTAATGAGAGCATCTGAAAGATTATCTTTAGTAGGAACTTGCTCTAATGTTATTTCTTTTTGCTCCATTGTCTTGCTAATCAAATAAAGCTTCCTGAGCACATGTTTGGACCATTGATGATAGCTTGGTTCCTTTTCCTATATGATAGCACTGTTGTTGTTATAGTATAATAATATAGGCTCAATAATGCTTGGAAACATACCAAGTTTGATGATGAACTTTTTGATCCAAATTGCTCCTTTGCCACCTCTAATAGGGAAATGTACTATGCTTCAGTCATAGAATTAACAATAGTTACTTGTTTGGAACCCTTCCAACATACCACACTGCCATTCAAAGTGAAGAAGTGCCTTGTTTATAATCTGCTATCTTCTAATTTGACGGAGCACTAGCATTTGAATTTCACTAAACTTTTAGTTAAGCCCTTCTATTGTAATGATCCAAATTTTATGTATAATGGACCAATAAAGAGAAAAGCCTATAAAGTATAAGTTGAGTTTAAGAAAGCTTAAGTTCATTTCTCTCTTAAACTCTTTTCCTTATATGTTACTATTCATTACAACTTTCGACACTCATAATTTCACCATCCGACCACCATTTCTGACAAACTAGGGCTCTACGGAAAGCTCTCGAGACATTCCACCACAACAAGAAAATTGAGATTTAGCAACGGAAATTACTGACATAAGTTGACAAGCTAAGTTAGCGACAGAATTTACTGACGGAATGAGTCGTAGGAGAAACGGCCGCAGGTAATAATTAATGATGGAGTACAAAATTTCCATTGCTAATTTACGACAGATATTTTTGTGCTGTCGATAAATTTAACAACAGAAGGTTTGTTTCAGTTAGTAAATGTAGCAACAGACAAGGCTCCTCTGTTGGTAACTTTACTGACAGATTTATCAAATCCATTAATAAATTCACGACTAATTTTACCGATGGATCTTAGTGGTCTGTCTATAAATTCACTACATTTTACTGACAAATTTTGGTGATCTATCGATAAATTCACTACATTTTACCAACGGATTTCTTTTGTCAATAAATTTACTGATATTGTTTTTCTAAAATTTTCCCTGCAATTAATTTTATTTTATAATCTTATGATTGATGTATAATTTATACAGTTATCAATTTTCTGTTGATAATATTTTGAATTGTTTCTACATTTAATTTGTTAAAATAGAGAGTTGATTGATGATATAAAGTAAAAATTATCTTAATTTGTAATAAACAAATTATTATCTACAACAATAAGTACTTAATTTATACGAAATGACTACAACTACGCTATTCATTTAATGAGTGTGAATGCTCTGAATGTTTCGATAAGATGCTGCCCTTCCCCTTCAACTCATCCATCTCATTACGGAGATGGGCTATGTACTCCATCAACTGTTGTAACTAAGTTGTCAATGCTTGTACTGTGCTCTGAAGGTTATGAACTTCATTGGATGTGGACCGCCTACTAGATGTTGCTATACTAGATGTGGTGGATTGCGAATAACATGTGTTTGCAAATGAACCTAAGCCGAAGATCCTTCCACGATTTTCCCTACCACCCACTACATGAAGATATGTTTGACTCTCATCATCTTTAGACTACTGAGGTTGTCGTTAAACGCTTTCTTATATTTGGTCTTATCATAAGAAAATATTTATGTTAATAAGTGATAATTTAAATTAAAATACATCAAAGTTAAAAAAATCAGAATATAAGTGTAAAGTGTAGATATTTACAAGTCTCTCTACATACTCATGGTGGGTAATAGATCATCCAATATGTATAGGAAGACTATCTCCTATGGTCCTCCACATTTGTTGACAGAATTACACTTTGAATTGGACATTACCTCAGGTGTTGTCTAATACTGCTTCCAATGACTCTATACTTCTTCAAAAATATAAGGAGGTCGTATACCAGTCTTATGTGTCGCACCAACAAAGTCTCTATAATGTGTACGAGCTCATCTCTCCCATACTTTATAAATAACCACATCAAATTCAGAATCCTAAAAAAATTCTTTCTAAAAAATGGAAAAACATACGATAAGTACTTATAACCTACAATATTTCTAATTGGTGTTTTATGTATTTTCACATATAGAATGTTGATAGTTTTGATGTAAGTTCTTCGATCAACTCCCTCAGCTCTAGGCTGGAGTTAGTCTGCTTCATCCACAATGTTTATCACTGATATCTCTATCAATATAGGGGTGGTGGATGGTGTAAAGTTATTGGATGGTGTATCAGTAGGTTTAGAAGGTGATGCCTCATTTATATGTGTAGTAGCTACAGGTACAACATCTGATTCTGTTACAGCTGCAAAATGTTATGCTTCACCTGGAAAGTAACTGGCTCCAAATCGTGGTCTAAACCTTGGTGGCCTCATATCCTGTTTTCTCTTTGGTGGCATATTTTAACCTAAAATTCATATTTTATTGAATATTCCAGAAATATAATAATTTCAACTCAATATATAACAATATATTATTGATTCAATAATTGATTTATTGAATATAATATTCTATTACAAACATAAATTAATCACTATCAATACTTAATTGTAAATCAAAATCATCAACATCTTCTTTTTTTGAAGAATCAGAATCAAACTTAGGCCCCTATTCAGATCTCTTGCCCTCCTTATCCTCTCCAGATGAAATTTCAACAAACTCATATTTGGATCATTCAAAGGTTCATTCTCATCATATGTAACAGATGTATTTATTTTATAAACATCTTCCTAAAACGTTTATTTGTTCTCCTTTTTCATATGATTCAAAAACACCTCTATGTTTAACTTTGTGAATGGTAAACCAACCTGACTTATGTCATTGTAAATTAGGAAAAGCGATATAATACACCTGGGTCATTTGCATCACCGACATGAAAGGTTCAAATTGTCTAAATCTTCTTCGTTGGTCGATTTCAACTAGATTGTATGCTATGTACCTTTTTACCAACATTAGGAATTGGATCAAACCAATCACACTAAATATCTCACTTTGCTTTATTGATAATTGAAGGTACTCAATTTTAAGTGTCTCAATAGTTTTACCATAGTAATCCATCAATTCTTCCTGTATGCAAACCCCACTATTTACTGTTGCCATACTATGATCATGATATTTGTATCCATTAATAATGTACACCAAATACGATTTAACAGTTCATAAGAGTCCTTTTGCAAGATCACATATGAACTTGTTCTTTATTGAATTTTCTAAGGCCTACACAATATAAATTATCATATTAAATAGTATAATGTCATTTGAACAATTTAATCTTATAATTTAATCATTTTAATAATTGTAAGTGAAAACTTACATATTTCTAGAACCATCAAGGAAAGTGTCTTCCAACTTCTTTATTGATATCATTTTATGTTTTCTCGGGCAATAGCTCGAGTAACCATTCCTCGTATAATTTAAAAATATTATTATTATTTTAGTTGTGAATAACACAAACTTTCAAAACCCAAATAATCAATTTCAAAATCAACTTCAACTTATTGCATTAAAGGTTGAACCTCCTAATAGTTCAATAAAATGTAACCATAGGCAACCTGTATTTCTTCCTCTGTTAACATTCTTCTTGTTGAACGTCTATATGTTCGTCTAGGATATGTGAAAATAGATATGTTACCATTAACATCACCTATTCCTCTCCCACCGTCATTACGAGAAATTTTTCTTTCTCTTGTGTGCACATGCGGCTCAAAATAATGTGAACAAAATGTACTTGCTTCCTCCACTAAATAAGTATTGCATATCGAACCTTTAACTCAAGCCTTGTTTTTGACATTTTTCTTCAAGTGATGCAAATACCTACATTAGCAAATAGGGTTATTAGAATTCTGTTATTAAAATATGTTAGTACTTCAATTTAAATATTTACTATAATTACCTCTCAAATGGATACATCTATCGATATTGAATTGAACCAACATGTTTAGCCTCATGTGCTAAATGCTCCATACTATTAAAGAAGCTTGGAGGAAAAATCCCTCCTAATTTGCACAAATTTGCTAGAGTTTTCCTTTTTAATTTTTTCATTTCAGCCAACTTTATTTCGGATGATATTAAGCTTTTAAAAAACAAACTTAATTTTGTTATAACTTCCCAAACCTTATTTCGTAGCAACTCTTGAAATGCAATTGGAATTCGTCTTTGCATAAACACATGATAATCATGATTTTTTATCCTAAATAATTTGTACTTCGTCATGTCCACACTCTTTATCAAGCTTGAAACATAACCATCGAGAAATTTTAAACTTTTCAACCATTCGCACAAAATTTCCTTTTGTTTTTTGTCCAAAGTCTAATATGCTTTTGGATATTTACTGATGTGAAGATCTTTATCTAACTCATTCCTTATATAAAAAAGTTTCAAATCAACTCTTGATTTTGTATTGTCTTTTGTCCTCCTTTCAATGTTCATTATGGTGTTGATCAAATTGTCAAAAATATTTTTTTGTATGCATCACATCTAGATTACGATGTATTAAATTAGTTTTTCAATATAGCAAATCCCAAAAGATGCTTTGTTTTCTCCAACCAAATTTTTTACTAATACTTGTATTAACTTCATCAACTTTAAGTTATGTAACTTTTAGCAACCCTAATTCATCAATGTCCTGCAATATCTCTTCACCAGCTTTGTGAGGGGGAGGACATGTTTGTACCATCCTATTCTTAATGAATGTTTATATAGACATCTAATCTTTGGGTCATTCATATATGCTGGTCGAGAACATGCATAATGAATCAAAGCTTCAATGCCCTCAACAAACTCAGGATAAATGAGACCATCAGGTGTTAATCGTCTATACATCCAAGATCTATCAATATTATTCATTTCTACAAAATTGTTAAAAGTGATTTCATAGTTAGTATCTTTCAGGTCCCCTAAGTTTATAGAACATTTAACCTTTACTTTACACAACATCTCCTAAGTATTAATCACCTTTACTATCAATTGAATTTGTAACATCCCATCACCGATGAGAAGGGTAATTTGGACATTTGGTACGGGTTAGGATTGTGTAAGGATATCTCGACATGCATATGCATTGTATAGCCTCTATATTTGTATGAATGGTAATTTTTGCACATGCACATGATTGTACATGCATTCATGACATTTCCCGGCATAAGTGTCTAAATGTG
>JANVCQ010000232.1:7302722-7314231 GCA_025531925.1 Erythroxylum plowmanianum
ATGAATTGAGGTTGTGGAATTGATAAATTCCATTTAGAATTTTGTATTGTTTTGAAACGTGGGCACGCTTTTGAAACATGGGTATGGCTTGATTATGTATAGCAATGTGTGAGATGTTTAAAGAAAAATAAGAATTTGTTAAAAGATGAATTATGGGATATGTATATATAAGAAGGATCTTATAAATTGAGATTTTGATTGAGGATGAATTTTCAAATGAAAAATTGAATTGCTTTGTATGAGATTGAATAAAATGAAAAAAAAAAAATTTATACCATTTCGGATAGGGATAGACCAAAAGTGTCTTATGGGTTTCCAGCGCACGTTTTTTTTAAGGTCCGCGTATCTGATGTCAGAAATTTGTTTCAGTTCGATTGAATCGTTTGTTTGCTTTGATTCCGAGTTTTCGTTTTCTTTCGCTTCCGCATTTTATTTTTCAGATTCCGATTCCGTTTTTTGCTTTCCAATTCCTTTCGCTTTGTGATCCGCTTTGTTTTTCGATTTGTGATTCCGTTTTTCGGTTGGGCTCTGGTTTCGAAATCAGGGCCCAACATTTATTCTTGGCTATCTTTGATGTTAGGTGGCAATTAATGTCACGTGGTCCAAAAACAAACCCACCCCCTTTTTTGGTAAAGATCCTAAATTAACTTTAACTTTTAATCTAAATTAACTTTAACTTGTAATCCATTCTTTCTTTTTCTCAATAAAAATACCCATTAGAAAAATATCAACCTCACATAAAGACCTTAATTAATATTGTTTATATTTCATTATTATTTTTGGGTTTGACTTTCACCCTTTTTTGGGTCAAACTTTGACCACTGGTCAACTCTTGGTTAAACCTTTAAAATGGACTCATTTTAAGCTCTAATTTGATCCTCGGGCTATCTTTGAACAATATTATCTGATGTCAAATAAAATAAAATGTAATTTGGGTCTTAGATGTCACTATTCACCTCGGGATATACTGTTCATGACCCAAAGGTTACTATTTATGAAATTGAGATTTTTGGAGTGTTACAATTGTTGGCCATACAATATGTACTTTTCAACATAGTTTTAAGTTTCTCATTCTCCGAAGTAGTAGTGTCATCCCATATGATCTTAAGTGGTTTCTTTTTCTTCTATACTTATTTATCCCTCTTATTATTTAAAAACTTCCTAAATTTTTTTATGATGAACTTTATATCATCCTAACCACTCTCACTTATATAAAGTCTCCTAATCATCAATTTTCTCATCTTTAAAGATTTTAAGCACTACACCTCTTCTTATTGAAACCACTTCCTCTTCATGTAATTTATTCATCTTCATCTTATAAGTGAGGATTGATCTAGCTAACTCTATCTAGCTAACTCTTTTAATGCAAGGTTCTTGAATCTTTCGCTTCTTGTATAGTCATCACCTTTGCCTCTCAAATTTTTGGTAAAGACTTGGTAACTTTCTCATTAATTCAGGATTAGTATAAGCTTTACTACAACCTTTTAAGAGAATTAATGATTTAAATAAAATGAGTATTCCTATTAGAAATTAACTCATTTTTCATGTGAAATACTGATGTTAATGCACTAATAAACTCCATTTACTCTCTTTTAGCCCTCATGTTTGATTTCAAGTATGCGTCAATTATCATGAATGGTTCCACACATAAACACCCTATTGAATTCATTTATACTAAGATCAGAAAATAAAATATGCACGACTTTATTATTTAAGCAATGAGTCTATTGCTCCACTCAATTATATCCTTTTATACCTTAATCTTTAATTTATATACAATTATAATTCTCATTAAGATACAAGGACCATTCTCTATAATTCCTAAAAGAAAATGTTTTGTCCTAACATTTCAAAAAATGTATTTATCTCCTTTAAAAAAAAATTGGGCCTTGTTCTATAGTGATTTTTTTCTCAAACTTTGCTAAAAATATATCCATATTGTGGAGGAAGTCCCTGCAATTGGGTTGTGCACAATCTACTTGTATCAAGGAACATGTTACCCTTTCTCTTTGCTTCTATAATCCTCTTAAGAACATTGTAGAAGAGAGTCCATACTAGATAAATAAGGAAGCTAGTTTCTTTTGGTGCGTAGCTTGATCATTGCTTCTATAATCCTATTGGGAACATCAAAGGTGCTACCATATATAGATAACATTTATTTTGTTATAACTGTTGTATATTTGCTTATATTGTACAGCTATAACTAGAGGTAAATCAACTTGTAATACTGTCAATAATCATTCTTTATGTTATGCAGTTATAGATATAGTCAATCTGCATATTCATATATTTATTTGAATAAAAGTCAAGAGAATAAAAGGTATTCAACAAAAAATTCTCTCTTTTTCTATCAAGTTCATCATGGTATCAGAGCCACTCATTTAGATGTGTGAAATATTCTTTTCGAGAGGTTGTTCTCGATTCATTTTAGTTATTGGTATATCATCTCAATGTTGCCTATTGAATTTCATGTGCTATTTTAGTATTTTATGGAAGCATGTTGTGATAAAGCAAACACACGCAAAAGGGGGAGTGAATTATGTGTGATTTAAAAATTTTTGCAAGTTACTTTTAGTTCAAAAAGAAATGACATGTGCCTATCTATAATTAAAATCGTAGGAGTCTGTTGTGCAATAAAAAGTTTGTTAAACAACAGGAGCCTAAAAAATGAAAAGTTATGTTAAAAACAATTTAAAAGAGAAGGCGCCTATTAAAACTGAAAAGAACCTTTTGTAAGTTGAAAACAGAAGGAGTCTATTATAAAGTGAAGGAACCTCTTGCTGAAATAAATGCACACATAATATAATGTGAAAATTTAAAAGGTAAGAGAAGAAAGAGAAGAACACAGTCAATTTATACTAGTTCAGCTTATAACCCAAGCCTACGTCCAGTCTCCGAGTATACAATTTGAGTGTTTCACTATATAAACCAAATAGTGATTTGACGAGCCTCTTCTAACTTACGAGTACATATTTTTCAAAGTTCTCTAACCTTCTACACTCAAAGTGTATAACAAGCTTCTAAAAGCTTACAAAAGAATAAAATGTAAAATCAAAAGTAACTTCTCAAATAACAATTTCTCTCTTGATAGAGTGATTTCACTTTCTAAGGCACAATAAGAATGATATGACTCTTAAGAATATAGATGTTGCTCAAATGTTTCAAAAGTGTGAGTATGTGTGTTTTTTCACAAGTGTTATTTCTCTTCTTTAAAAAGTCAATTTCTTCAACTAGTCGTTGCTTCACTTGCATATTTAGTCAATTAGATGGGTTTAAATCTGAATAACTTCGATGTCATCTTTGCCAAAAATCTTCCAATAATCATGAGTCCAATATACAACCTTCATAATTAGTAGGATCCTTTTGAATAAACCATTTCTAATAAGTTTAGTTCATAATGAAGGTTTATGCAAGAAAGAAAGCGTATTTCTTATCAATTTATTTCCTTTTGAGAATTAGATCGTTAATTATACAAGGAAATAAATCCAATTTGAATTTTGAAATATTATACAGTTATCATCAAAATCTTAATTATAAACCTTGAGCTAACATTCTCTCCCATTTTGATGATGACAAGCAATAATAGATATATTTTTCAAAATTCAAAGAGATAATAGATAATTTCAAAAGATACTTATGACTTTTATATGTTCAGATATTTAAAAGGAGCTTATCTCTTAAGAAACAAACCTATCATTTATATATCACAGATTTTCACAAGTTTAACAGCAGAATCAATCACATGTATAATTGAGACAACATTGAGAAATGTGATTAAGAAATATATCATCATATATGCAAAAATATGAAAAAATGCTAAAAATATATCCACATAAACTCTCCCATTTTGTCATTATCAAAAGTAATAGAGTATAGGGAGGAAGTGAAATAGAGGGAAAGAGTAAATAATGTATAAAAAAGAATAATTAGCATAAATAAGTCAAGTAGAAAGCAAATAGCAATAGAGTTATTAAAGAGACTCAAGGATTCTTTTGAGCAAAATCTGAATGTCAAGAAGTTAATTCTATATGCTATCTATTTGTTCTCACATTTGTTCTTGATTGGCTTGAATATCCTTGAGTTGTTGTTGAAGATTTGCACTATTTTTATCCTAAGGAGGGACAAGAGTTTGTTAATCTGGAGTACGATCTAAGTTTTTTGTTACTCTTTTAGATCTTTTGTCTACTCAGACATTGTTTTGTAATATGTATCCAAATTGATAAGGAATGGAAGGGCGAAACTTAGTTGATACATACCAATTCAGATTTACAAAAGGAACTCCATAATGGTTGAAAATCTTAGTGAACAACATTCCATAAGGTAGGCAATCGATGGTATTCTTAAGATTCCCATTACCCACTATAAACCTCAAGATCATAGCTGGAAGATTCATTATATTCCATTTTAGCAAATTTTACACCACATAAGTGTCCAGCAAGATGCATCTTTCAACTAAGCTCTCCTAGGAAAAATTGAAGTAGCTAAAAGTGATGCAAGGCATCGTGGTATTAAGTCTAATTGTCTGCTTTAGGGTCTCTCGTCTTGGGTGTTTTCAGCATAAAGGCAAATGGATTTGACAACTTCAGCTAACTCTAGATCATCAACATCCCACTTATTACAGGAAAAATTAGTTATCCTCATACAAGCTACTTCTAGTATATCTCCTAAGATTTCCTCATAAATTAAAATTTCATATTTATGCACCCATAAGACGATGGCTCGTTTTCCATTAATTTCTTCCTTTTTCATATGTATGCAGAATATCCTAACTAGCTCATCACATACTATCTCATTTAATTTCAGAAAATTTTCCTAACCAATGGCAACAAAGTAAGGAGAAATAGGTATAACTATATCATCAAACATCATGGGAGGCAAGATCTGCCCAACAACCACCTTTCTTTTATTGTACTGCATTTTGTAGCAAACTTCAGCTTTCGTTGTGCTTTTTGTGCATCTATTTTTATCTTCTTCGCCCTTTTTTCTTTAGGAATCATTTCTTCATGAAACAAATTATTTCTATCAATGGTTTCTTCAGTCACATGCACTTTCCCCTTCTTTATTTCTTCCATTTTTCTTTTTCTGGATTCTTCTTCCCCTCTCTTTTTAGCATCAAGGTTTTCTTTTTGTTCAGAAATTTCTCTCCTTACTTTGTAAAACTTCCTCTAGTTCGTGGTTGTCTAATCAATCAAGAATGTTCTTCCTTTGAATCATCATCATTTATAACCCAGTGCACTTCTAATATTTACGGCTTAGAGGAGATGGGTTTAGTAACATAAGCTTCTTTATGACTATCAGTAGAAGTTGTAGTTTTCGTTTACCCTTTTGATTTGGCTCATCCAATGTAAGAGCAATGGATGAGGTTTAGAAGATTTGAGATGAAAAAAAAGAGTAGGAATGTAGAGAGTCAAGAGTGACACTTCGAAGAACTATAAGAGAGAGTAAAAGAGAGAAGTTTGTTTCTGGTATATTACATGTTTTCTGAGCGTTGATCACGTGTGAAGATGAATGATCGTAAGCTAATATAGAAAGTGTGATCGTTTGTGTATCTTTTGACAGAACTATACATCCTCTTTTTAGAACTTCTCACACGTCTTTAAATGTTCAAATGACAAAACAAAGGAAATTACCTTTTTAGTACGTGTGTAATCTTGCTCTATTAAAACGACAGGAGCATTGTAAAATAAAAGGACCTTTTAAACTAGAAGGAGTTTCTAAGAAATCAGAATAGAAAGAGCCTGCTAAATAAAATGTAAAGACAAGTAGTAGAGAATATTCATACAAAAATAATATCAGTGAGTTTGACATACCAAGCTCTTTTCTTAACACGCAAAATCTATCTACAGAGAGTAGCTTGGCAAAAATGTTTGCTACTTGATTCTCAATATTAACATGCAAAAAGTCAATGATTCCTTCTAAAACATGATCTCTAAGAAAATGATGTTTAATTTTTATATGCTTAGTCCTAGAATGATTGCACAGGATTTTTAGAAAGATTTATAGTACTCGTTTTATCAATTAATATAGGAATATGAGAAAAGTTTAAAGAAAATCTTGTGGTTGATGCTTCATCTATAAGATTTGAGCACAACAATTGGTAGCTGCTATATATTCTGCTTTAGTAGTCAAAAATGCTTCGTAATTTTGCTTCTCATAGGACCAAGATATTGAACATTCTTAAGAAATTGACAATAACCACTTGTGTTTTTTTGATTGACTTTAGCGTTTGCATAATCTGCATCACAATAGCCCACTATCTCAAATGAATCAATTTTTGGATGCCATAGTCCAAAATCTATAGTCCCATGGAGATTTCGAAAGATTCTTTTGACTACTTGAAGTGACTTTCTTTTTGATTTGATTGAAAGCATACGCAAAGACACAGGATAAGCATAATGTCTAGTCTTGAGCTTGTAAGATATAGTATTGATCCAATCATTCCTCTATACTTTGTCTCATTTGTAGCTTTTCCTTCTTCATCTTTATTAAGTTTAGTTCCGGTGTACATGGGAGTACCTATCGGTTTGGCATTGTCAAAATGATATTTCTTGATAAGTTCCTTCGGGTATTTATCTTATCTAATAAAGATTCCTTTTTTTGTTTTTCTAATTTGTAATATGAGAAAGAATGATAATTCTCCCATCATGCTCATTTCAAACTCCCCCTACATTAATGCTCAGAATTCTTCACAGAAGGATGGATTAGTACCACTAAATATGATGTAATCAACATATATTTGCACTATAAGTAAGTCACTCCTTTCTTTTAATAAATAAGGTTTTATCGACCTTTCCTCTTTCAAAGTTATTCTCAAGTTGAAAGTTACTTAACCTCTCATACTATGCTCGAGAAGCCTACTTTAAACCATACAGAGCTTTGATGAACTTCATAACATAATCCATATGGTTTTCATCTTGAAAACTTAGGGGTCACTTAACAAATACTTCTTCATAATGTAATCATTTAATAATGCACTTTTAACTTCCATTCGGAATAATTTGAAGTTTCTATAGCAAGCAAAGGAAAGTAAAATTCTAATTGATTCCAATCTAGCAACAAGTTCATAAGTTTCATCAAAATCAATACCTTCTTATTGATTGTAACCTTGAGTTACAGGGCTAGCTTTGCTTCTTATCGCCCTACCATTTTTTTCATGTTTGTTTCAAAACACCTACCGAGTCCTAATAATTGACTTATTTTGAGGAAGAGGTACTATATTCCATATTTTGTTTTTGTCAAACTGATTTCGTTCACCTTTTATGGCTGAAACTCAATTTTCATCAATAAAGGCCTCTTCAACTACGTTTGGTTCTATTTGTGAGATGAGAGCAACAAAGTTGTTCTTGAACGATTATCTTTTTTTTAGAATTTCAAAGAGATCTCCTAGAATATATTGATGTGTATCAAGACCTCTTCATTCTCTTGGTGTTTTTCGTTGCATAGGCTCCTGCTGAGATGAAGGAGCCTGCTCTGTTCTAACTTTAGAGGAGCCTACTTGATTTTGTAATTCCGAAGGTATTATAGGTGCAGTTTGATCCTTTGATCTATTTTTAGGTATTAGTAGATGCTCTTCATCATCGGAGTCAATTACTGTTGTCGAAGGTAGTACTTCATCAAATACCACACATATTGATTCTTCTATCTTCTTTATTCTTTTATTATATACTCTGAATCCTTTACTGGTGATATCGTAGCCCAAAAAGATAGCTTCGTCTGATCTCGTATCGAACTTTCCAAAGTTGTCTTTTCCATTATTTTAAACAAAACTCTTAGAGTCAAATGCTCGAAAGTAAGCAACATTTGGTTTTCTTCCTTTTCACAGCTCATAAGGGGTCTTTTTAGAATAGATTTTATAAGACATCTGTTAAGTATATAACATGCCTTGGATACTACTTCCGCCTAGTATACATGAGGCAGTCCACTTTTACACAACATGGCCCTCGCTATATCAGCCAAAGTTCCATTTTACCGAGGCATCCTTGGACAAGAGAAGTTGTGAGTTATACCATTGCCATCATAAAATTCTTTAAACTTTATGTTATCAAATTCTCCTCCATGATCGCTGAGAATTGAAGTGATACAATACCCTTTTTCTATCTGAATTTTTCTATAAAACTTCTCAAACACTTCAAAAGCATCATCCTTATTTGATAAGATGTAAATCTAGAGCAATCATCTATTAGAACAAAATCATAATGTTTACCACCAAAACTCAGAGTCCTAGTGGGATGAAATAAATTCATGTGCTCAAAATCATAATGTATACACAATATTTTTAGGAGGAAAGGAAAGCTACTTCTGACTTGTTTATCTTTTAAATAAGCCTCACAAACCTGATTGCTTTCGAACTTTAAAGTCAGTAGTCCTCTTACTAACTCATTTTTGGATAATGTTGATATAATGCTCATGCTGGCATGTCCAAATCTTCTGTGTTAGATAAATGAATCCTTTTTTAGAGAGACAAAACACTTAACACTTTACGAGGACATGTCTTCCAATTGAGCAAAATATATATTCTTATTTTTAAGACCAACAAACATAATATTATCATTATTAATATCGATAATTTCACAATATGATGTATAGAAAATGACTTTGTAACCTCATCTCATAGTTGACGCACACTCAACAAATTATGTTTCAAACCATCAATAAAGAGAACATTATCAATAGAGGTAGAGTCAGAATTACCAATTTTATCGATTTCAGTGACCTTTGCTTTATTTTTTTCTACAAAGATGACATTACCTCCTTCATTTCCTTCAATGTAGTTGAAGTGAGATATTTCGCATGTCATGTATCTCAAACAACTGCTATCAACTATCAATTGATTCTCCCTTGTCTCTATATTGAAACTTATCTATAGAAAGCATTATCTTATTTTAGGTACCCAAAATTTTCTGGGTCCTTTTAGGTTAGTAGTTTGACCTTTTGGTCTCCAAACATACATATGAGATAATTTCTTTTTATGAAAATTACAAGAATGTCTAATGTGACCATGTTTACCACCGTAATTGCACAAAATAGATGAATGATAGTTATTATGATTTTTGCCACTTAGCAGGATCCTATTGTTTTAGCTATAACTACTGCTAGATTTAACAAAGAAGTTTTTGTATGGCCTGATATTATTATTTTCACTGTATCTTATTTGGCCTTACCAAAAATGCATTTACTACTACCAAGCAATGCATCAAGATTCTTCCTTCCATCAACTAAATTTTTCATATCTTTTTCTAGAGATAAGATATTTCCAACACTTTTCTCCTTTTCAAGTTCTAGAGTGACGAATTTTTTTCGGTCTTACCTTATCATAATCATTTTTTAGTAGCGTTTTTTCCAATTTAGCTACTCTTTCTTCCAAAAATTCCTTTTTAGAAAGCTTTTTCTTATAGTACCCCTAGAGATATATTCCTGGTCGTCAAATTCTCATTCACAAATTCCAATAATATAATTTTACTCTTCAGGGATGCAACATTGCTCATGGACTTCTCAACTTCTTTGAAATACTTCACGTCAACCTTTTGCACTAATCATACAATTCATGATATTCATTTGTCAATTCATCAACTTCAAAATTAGAGTCAAAATAATATACCTCATTGTCTCCTAATTCAGCCATGAAGCAAACGTTGTTGACTTCTTTTGGCTCATCTTCATCAAAGTTTTCAGAATCCTCATTTGACTGGGCTGCAATCATTGTTTGCTTTCTAGATTTTATGTTCTCTAACTTGTCGTTTTGAAGAAGAGGATATTCTAGTCTTGTGTATCTAAGCTTCTTACAATGATAGCATATGATTTGATTTTTTTTTATATATTGCTATTGTTTGTTATTGCCTTTTGATAGGAACCTGTAGTTTCCAACTTTCTTGTTTCCTTTTCTTTTCTTCATCAGCTTCCTTTTATAGAAGCGAGCATATTTTTTTACCATCAAGATGAACTCATCTTCTCCATCTATTTGCAACTCAGTGTCATTTTCATCACCGTTTAATTCGTCAATTGCTTTTAATGCCATTCCTTTTCTATAGGAGGATCCTTCATCTCGCCTAAGCTCGATTTCATGGATCATCAAAATTCCTCGTAGCCAGTTTAGTGAAATAGTGTCTAGATCCTTTGTCGTTTCTATAGTTATCACGTTAGGTCTCCATTCCTTTGGTAGTGACCTCAGAATCTTTGTTATGATCTCGTCATTAGATATATCTTTCCTAAGTTCTTTAAAGTCGTGATGATATTGTTGAAGCATCCAAAGAATTTGTATATGGTCTCTTCCTGTTTCATGCCAATAGTTTTGTATTGATGCATTAAAAGACTTATTCTATGCTTCTTTACCTCATTTGTTCCTTCAAACAAACTTATAGTTTGTCTCATATTTCTTTTGCTATAAAGTAATAGGATAACTTTTCATATTCTTCTGGAGATAATGCACATACTAGGTGATGGTTTGCCTTAACATTTAGTTATACATTTCTCCTGTCAGCATTAGTTTATACTTCTACATTATCGAAAGTGGGAATTATAGCTCCAATTCTAATTGCTTTTCATACTTCAATATCTACATATTAAAGATATATTGTCATTCTCTCTTTCCAATATAAGTAATTGTTTCCATTGAAGTAAGGAGGCTTTGAGACGGATTGTCGTTCAAAACTTCTCAAGGTTTTGCTATAATCTATCACGTGCTGTAAAACACAATAAATGTAAAACCTCACTCTGATACCAAATGATAAAGCAAACATATGCAAAAGGAGGGTAAATTATGTGTAACCTAAAAAATTTTGCAAGTTACTTTCAGTTCAAAAAGAAATGACATAAGCTTATTTATAATTAAAACAGTAGGAGCCTATTGTGCGATAGAAAGCTTATTAAACAACAAGAGCCTACAAAATGAAAAGTTCTGTTAAAAACAATTTAAAACAGAGGACGCCTGTTAAAACTGAAAAGAACTTCTTGTAAGTTGAAAACAAAAGGAGCCTGTTATAAAGTGAAGGAGCCTCTTGCTATAATAAATACACACACAATATAATGCAGAAATTTAAGAGTTAAGAGAAGAAAGAGAAGTATGCAGTCGATTTATACTAGTTTAGCTTATAACCCAAGCCTATGTCCAGTCCCCGAGTATCTAACTTGAGTGTTTCAC
The DNA here is from genome assembly GCA_025531925.1 of Erythroxylum plowmanianum. Taxonomy (NCBI): domain Eukaryota; kingdom Viridiplantae; phylum Streptophyta; class Magnoliopsida; order Malpighiales; family Erythroxylaceae; genus Erythroxylum; species Erythroxylum plowmanianum. The sequence goes on from JANVCQ010000232.1 coordinate 7,313,860, forward strand.
TATAAAAACCAAGTAGTGATCTGACGAGCCTCTTTAAGCTCACGAGTATATATTTTTCAAGGTTCTCCAACCTTCCACACTCGAAGTGTATATTAAGCTTCTAAAAGCTTACAAAAGAATAAAATGTAAAATCAAAAGTAAGTTCTCAAATAACAATTTCTCTCTTGATAGATTGATTTCACTTTCTAAGGCACAACAAGAATGCTATAACTCTTAAGAATATAGGTGTTGCTTAAATGTTTCGAAAGTCTGAGTATGTTTGTTTTTTCACAAGTGATGTTTGTAGCGCCCCCTTACCGTAGGGTACACACCGGGACGCTCGCAGGTCGTTCCGACACGTAACCCACGATAAGGGTGCACTACCGAGCAACC
>JANVCQ010000232.1:7324792-7345772 GCA_025531925.1 Erythroxylum plowmanianum
CGTTTGTATGATGTTGAATAAAGATGAATAAATGAAAAAGAAAAGAAAAAAATTTGCACCGGATTCGGATTGTATTAATCTAAGGTTTCTAACGCGATAGTTTTTTCTAAGGTACACGCTTCGGATGTCGGATCCTCTTTTGATTTGTTTGCTTTCGATTTCGTGTCATTCGTTTCGCCTTCGATTTGTTTTCGCCTCATGTTTCCGCTTCAGATTTCTTTCGCTTTTGGATTGCGTCCGTTCATTCGCATTTGTTTTGGCCCAATTTGGTTTGGAGGTCCGTTCTTTTCGATTTCCACCACTTTGTTTTTCAATTTGGTTCTTTGATTTTTGTTTTCATTTTCCGTCTTTCCGGTTGGGGTCCGATTCCGAGATCGGGTCCCAACACAAAATCATTCAATTTGGATCAGAATCTGAAAGTTATAGGCCAAACTGTTTTTATGCTGAAACAATATGCTATACTCAAATTCCACCCGAAATTTGACTTTCTTAGAGACTGAATCAAAACTCAATTCCATCAGACAATTTGTAGCCTTATCTCTCTAGTTTAATCCAAATTAAGAATCATCTCATTTGGATAACTAGAGCAAAAGTTATGGTTAAAACACCAAAGCATACTCAATGAACATTTTTCAATTTCATTTTTCAACCTTTAACTTCCAACATTTCACCTATAACCCATCTTGTATCTAAACCATCTTTCCTTATTCATTTCAAATTCAAGAATTCTCCTCTTCTTTGCATGAATAATCGCTAACAATTTCTCATTTAATAAAAAGGTTCGGGGTCCAACAGCATTTATGGGATATAATCTAGCCACAAAAGGTTTTGTTTGCTATGATCCTAGTTCCAAAAAGCTTCGAGTTTCTTGCAATGTTTTTTCTTTGAAAATCAATTTATCTTCCTAACTTATGTTCCATTATCACCTAAAGTTGTTTTTCTTCCTGGTTTTGATAACTTGGATTTGTGTAAAATCGTCGTCCTTTTCCACCTCCCCTTCTTGATCTAGAACTATCATCTGATCCAACTCCACCTATTGTGAGACGATCCACTATAATTTCTTGACCTCTGACTAAATATGACTCTTATCATACATCATTTACTACTGTTTTTTCCTCTATTTTGGTTCCATCTTCTTACTCATAGGTAGCTAAGCATGAGTGTTGGAAAACTACAATGAAAGAGGAACTTCAGGCTCTTCAAGACAATTAGACTTGGGAAATTATCCTCTGTCTACCTAAAGTCAAACTGATTGAGTGTAAATGGGTTTACTTGACGAAACTTCACTCTGATGGGACCCTAGAATGCTATAAGACAAGGTTGGTTGCTCTTGGTAGTCATCTAAAATATGGGATTAACTATGAGGAGACATTTGCTCCTATTCTAAAAATGACTACAGTGCGTATTATTCTTCCTATTGCTGCTTCTTAGGGCTAGAAACTTCAATAGATGGATGTTAAAAATGCTTTCCTCCTTGGGGACCTCAAAGAGAACATATATATGATGCCTCCTCTCAGTTTGTTTTCCACTTCTACTTTGGAAGTTTGTAAGCTAAAATATTAATCGTATGGCTTAAAACAAGCTCTTTGAGCTTGGTTTGAGAAGTTTTGCTCTATCTTGCTTCAATTTCAATTTGTAGAAATTCAATATGACTCTTGTTTCTTTATAAAACTTCCATGGGAATTGTCCTTCTTTTAGTCTATGTTGGTGATATTGTTATAACCGAAACAAACATTTTATTGTTCAGTCAACTTTAATAACAACTTCATGATTCTTTTCATATGAAGGATCTTGGACAACTTACCTATTTCTTGGGATCTAACTCTTTTGGAATATTTTTGTACCAGCATAAATACACTCCAGATTTGATTACTTTAGCTCGTCTTCAGGACTCTTTGGCTGTTGATACTCCTCTAGAAGTGAATGTTAAGTATCATACTGAAGAGGGAGAGCTACTTTCTGATCCTTTATTGTATTGACGATTAGTGGCAGCTTGAACTGCCTAACTATCACTAGGCCTGACATCTCTTTTGCAGCACAAGTTAGTCAATTTCTACAATCCCCAAGACATCTACACTTAGCTGTTGGACATCGCATCATTCTCTATCTAAAAGGTACTTCTTCTCATGGTTATTCTTTCCTGCTAGATCTCCTATGAAACTGGCAGCCTTTAGGGATGCTGATTGGGCTACTTGTCCTAATACCTGTCACTATGACTGATTGGTGCATGTTTCTTGGAAATTGTTTGAAATCATGGAAGAGTAAGAAACAAGATCGTGTCTCCAAATCTTCCACCGAGTCTGAATATCATACTATGTCTGCTGCATGTTATGAGATTACTTGGCTTGAGGATTGTTGAATAAGCTTGGGTTTCCTCCACATGATTCCACTACTCTCCATATTTATAACACCAGTGCCATTCAAATTGCTACTAATCCAGTTTACCATGAGTGTACCAAACATATTAAAGTGGATTGTCATTATATTCGGAAAGTTGTGAATACTTGTATTGTTTCTCTTCATGTTTCCACTACCTCACAGATAGCTGATATGTTTACAAAAGCTCTCTCTTAACAGTGTTAGCAAATTGATGCTTCTTGACTTATTGGCATCAATTTGAGGAGGGATGTTACCATATACAGATAACAGTTATTTTTTTATAACTGTTGTATATTTGCTTATATTGTACAGATATGATTAGAGGTAAATCAAACTGTAATAGTGTCTATAATCATTCTTTAGATTGTACAGTTATAATTATAATCAAGTTGTATATTCATCTATTTATTTGAATATAAGTCAAGAGAATATCATAAGATATTCAACCAAAATTTCTCTCTTTTTCTATCAAGTTTATCAAAAGGAGCAAGTCCATACTAGAGAAATAAGCAAGTTTGTTTTTTCTAGAGTTTGTTGTTTAGTTTTCATGTGCTTTGGTTGAAAGCCCATCTCCATAAAGCTTAAGCTCGCATGAAGTTCTTCGCTGATCAACATCGACGGGAGGTATGCTTTGCGGAAGGCGACTGGGTCTATGTTAAACTGCAACTATTTCACCAACATTCTGTCCGCTTGTAACAGCACAGTAAACTGGGTCGTCGCTATTTTGGGCCTTATAAGATCATTAGCCGCGTGGGATCGGTTGCTTACAAGTTAGAGTTACCAGCTTCTGCCCATATCCACCATGTTTTTCATGTGTCGGTCCTCAAGAAGTGTGTGGGACAACCTGATCAGCAAGTTACCCCACTCCACTTAGTTGACTCCTCTACTTCTTTGGTTCTACAACCCCTCTCTTTGTTAGCAACACGAGTGGTGCAACATGCTAATTCATTGGTTGTGTAGTACTTGGTTCACTGGAAAGGCTTGTCTGAGCGCGAGGAAACTTGGGAGGACAAGGACCATCTGCTTCAATCCTATCCACACTTGAACCTTGAGGTCAAGGTTGCTCTTGATGGGGAGGGTACTGTTATGGATCAATCCTTGTTGCCGCATACTACTACTGATGAATCACAGGCCCTAAGGAGAAGCTCAAGGTCAAGGACTATTTCTGGAAGGTTGAAGGATTATATACTGACATCCACTTCAGCTACTGACAGGTCAGAGAATGTTTAACGATGTGTACACAATGGGTCAGCTATTTGAAGGAAGAGGGTACTAAAAATTGGTTATGATATTTTCTATTATGCCTTTGGCAGACTCTCTCACTCTCATCTCTTTCCTTCTGATGTTTTCTCATCCTCTTTCTTGTTCCCTTCGTTGTTTGGAGCAAAATACATTGTAATTTTCCCTACTATCAATAGCAAACACCATTGTTTCTCTGGTTTTGGTTTTATCCTCGTTACTGTCTATTAGCCACTCACTACAGGTTATGTCCTCTTGGTAATTATAACAGTATTCACTATAATTTTATCAAATTGACTGAAGTTTGTTCAGGGTAATCAATAACTGATAAGATCTGGCTTCAAAAGTGAATTAGAGCTCGTTCTAACCCATCACATCCTGAAACGACCTATTAGTCATGCACTATCCCAAGTTAATGCGTTACCATCGAAGGGGTTCACCCTTGAATTTCTAAGTATGTTTAGGTTCTACAAATGGTTAAACATACTGATTTCCAGTTACCAATTTCCAGTTTCAAATAGTAGTGCTGTGAAAGATAGTTAGTTAGCTGTAATTAATTTGTCAGTTAGTTAATTATATAGTCAGCTGTAATTAGACAAAGTCATATAGTTAGTGAAGTTAGATACCAGTAGTTTGTATAGTTAAAGTAGTTTGTATTTATACAAAATGTATACAGTACAATCTGAATAAGAAATCATTATTCAGTTCTTTTATTATCTCGTACAGTTACTAAAATGAACATGGTATCAGAGCCAAATTAGGGTTCTTGATTCCAAGATTGGGATTCTTGATTCTGAAAGGGTGAAAAGGCAATTCCTTGGTTCCGAAAGGGCGAAGGCGATTTCGACGTCGGTCTTTTTGTTTGGTTAGTGAAAGTTAGCTCATCCATGGCCGATCGCGCAGAAAATCATTCTCAACATGGTGTCCTTGTGGATGATGATTCGTATTTGTTGCAACCTTCTGATCATCCAAGGATGGCGTTGGTGCTTACATCATTGACTGGCTTGAATTATTTCAGCTGGAGTACAGCCATCAAGACTTCTCTTGAAGCCAAAGATAAGCTATGCTTCATCGACGGTACACTGGAACCACCCACAGATTTGAATCGCTACAGGAAATGGAAGAAGGTCGACTCGATGATTAAGTCTTGGCTTCGAAATTCTATCTCTAAGGATTTAGGTGATAGCTTCGTTTATTCACCTAGCGCCAAGCATCTGTGGAAGTGTTGGAGAAACGTTTTGGGGTTAGTAATACACCCCAAATGTATCAAGTGCAGCGAGAAATGTTATCTACTGAGCAAGGTAACAGTTCTATTACTCAATATTTTAGTAAACTCAATCAATGCTGGATGGTTGTGAGTGTACTGGTTGTTCTTGTTGTACAAAAATGACTGAAAAACTTAAGGAGAGGGCAGATGTGTCCAAGTTGTTGCAATTTCTTACGGGATTAAACAGGACTTTTGATAATATTAGGAGCCAAATCTTAAATTTAGATCCAGCACTTGATATTGACTGAGCCTATAGTATGGTTTGTAGAGTAGAAAGTTAGAGAGCAGTGAATCTGAGTTTCTCTACTGATAATCCGGATATAGCTTTGCTTGCTAAGGCGTCTGGTTCCAAAGGAGATGATAAAGTTGGCAACAAAAAGAAGGATTCTAGAAAGAAGTCTAATAAACAATGTGATCATTGTCACAGTGTGAGGCACACAAAGGAGACTTGTTTCAAGCTTCATGGGTATCCTGAATGGTATGAAGAGTTTAAGAAGAAGAAAGGTATTGGATTTAAGAAGGCAAATGCTAATATGGTTGTTGAAATTGTTGAGATGTCCTTTGATGCACAACCTACTTCTGAAGGTAGAGAACTTGGGCATTTGATGGTGCAAATGCAGATTATGCAACAGGAGTTGGCAAAACTTGTGAGTGGGACGGTGCCAACAACTGGAGGTGTAGGAAAGGAGTTCTCTAATTTTGTTTTTACAGGTAATGTTGGTTCTACAAACACAGCACTACATGCATTAAGTATTTCTGGCAGCAACATTTGGATCATTGATACAGGGGTGTCTAATCATATGTGTTGTGATGATGCAATCATGAAATACAGAAGACAACTTAAACATAATGTGCCAATTCAGTTGCCTGATTCTAGTACTCAGATAGCTACTCATGCTAGTCCTGTAGTGTTGCATCCCAACCTCATTCTTCACCATGTTTTATACCTTCCTTCTTTTAAGTTCAACTTACTTTCGGTCCAGAAACTTGCTGATAGTGCTGATGCTTATTTCACTTTCTTTCCTTCACATTGTCTCATACAGGACCTGAAGAGTAATAAAATCATTGCTATGGGAGCTGTAGTGGGAACTTTGTATCTACTCACATCCAATTCTTTTGATTCTTTTGTAATCCATAGCTATCTGAACACTTGTGTGAACCATATACCTATGAGTAGAGTTGATAGTACTCTTTTTCACCAATCTTGTATTCTCTAATTCTTATATGACTTATTCTCGAATAAATACCAATGATGAACTTTGGCATTCATGACTTGGGCATGCTTCTTTAAAGGTGTTACAACATATTGATTGTCTGGATATTAAGATTTGAATGATCCTTGTGATGTATGTCACTTGGCAAAACAACATCGTTTGCCTTTTCCAGTTGTTGATGGCAGTGCCACACAAGACTTGGAGCTTTTACATGTTGATCTCGGGGGACCTTACAAACATGCAAGTTTTACTTCTTGTTATTATGTTTTAACTGTTGTTGATGATTTCAGCAGGGCGACTTGGACTATTTTGTTAAAGTACAAGTCTCAAGTACCTGAAGCCCTGCACGGTTTTATTAATATGGTGGAATCAATTTGATAGTAAAGTCAAGAAGGTTCGGTCAGACAATGAAACAGAGTTTGTTAATCAAACTTGTGCAGTTTTCTTTGCTGATAAGGGGACTATTCATCAAAGAACATGCCCATATACTCCACAGCAAAATGGAGTGGTGGAGCGGAAGCATAAGCATCTGCTACAGGTTGCTAGAGCGTTGATGTTTCAAGCTAAAATGCCTAAATGTTTTTGAGGGGAAGCAATCTTGACTGCTGCTTATATCATTAATAGATTGCCATCTTCTGTTCTTGGTTGGAAGACTCCTTTTGAGGTGTTATTTCACAAAGTACCAGATTATGAGCGCTTGAAGACATTCGGTTGTCTTTGTTATGTCACGAATACTACTCCAAAGAAAGGTAAATTTGAGGCAAGAGCACATAAATGTGTTATGGTAGGCTATGCTCCTGGTCAGAAGGCATATAGAGTTTATGATTTGGATACTCATTTGGTGTTTAGCTCAAGGGATGTGATATTTATGAAAGGGTGTTTCCTTTTGCTGAACCTGAAAAATGTAATAATCCTATTGATGACATTTCATATTTGAATTTCAGACCACCGGATCCTGCTCATGTCATCTTGGAGGCACATGACTCTGCTGATCATGTTGGTCATGCAGAGGATGATGAGCATAGACTGGTTCCTGCAGTTTCCACTGATTTGGCTGGTGGACATGGTGATCATGCACCAAAAATAGTTGGAGAAGTGGCAGAAGATGCACTCGAAATAGTTGGAGAAGTGACAGAAGATGTACATGAAGATCTTATAAATGCTCAACAACTCCGAATGAGTTCAAGGCAAAGGAGATTACCAATTTGGATGAAAGATTATGTCAGTTGCAGTATTTCTAATAATGTTTTTGAGACTGCTCCAAGTTATGCAACCTTTATGGCTAATGTCAGCAGGAGTGTCGAGCCACAGACATTTAGTCAAGCTATCAAATACACAAAATAGGTTGATGCTATGAATAAGGAGTTGTTGGCTCTTGAACAAAATCAGACTTGGGAGATAACCAAGCTTCCACCTGGAAAGAAAGCCATCGGATCAAAATGGGTTTACAAGGTCAAGTTTAATTCTGACGAGACTGTGGAACGGTATAAAGCTAAATTGGTGGCAAAGGGATATAATCAAATTGTTGGGGTTGATTTCTTTAATAGCTTTTCCCTGGTTGCTAAGCTAGTCACGGTAAGGACATTTCTGGCTTTAGCAACTAAACAGAACTGGTATATTCATCAGTTAGATATTAATAACGCCTTTTTGCATGGATATCTCAAGGAAGAGGTTTATTTGCTTCGGCCAGAAGGTTATACAAAGGTCAGTAAAGGGGAGGTATGTAGATTGAAGAAGTCTTTGTATGGTTTGAAGCAGGACTCTAAGGAATGGAATTCGGAGTTTACTGCTCAGATTTTGCAGTATGGATTTTCTCAATCAATGAATGACCATTGTTTGTTCACTAAGGCCACTAAAAGTGGCTTTATGGCTCTCTTGGTTTATATTGATGATGTGTTAGTTAGAGGTAATTGTGAAGAAGATATCATTGTTGTTAAACAATTTTTACACTCTCTCTTTACTATTAAAGATCTGGGTAATGCTAAGTATTTTCTGGGTATTGAAATTACTAGAACTCCTAAAGGTACCTTCATTTCTCAAAGGAAGTACTTAATGGATATTCTAGTTGATTGTGGTCTTGTTGATTCTACTCCTGCTATTACTCCACTGCCTCGTAATCACAAGTTTGATGAGAAGAGTGCAATGTTTCAGGATGCTGACAAGTACAGAAGGTTGGTTAGGAGATTATTGTACCTAAATATGACTAGACCAGGCATTACTTTCAGTGTGTAACAACTTAGTCAATTTGTGGCTGCTCCAACACATGCTCATTGGGAGGGGGCTGTACATGTCTTGCGGTTTCTTGCTGGGACCAAAGACAAAGATTTGTTTTACAATAATGATAGTTGTTTGCAAATGACAGCTTATTGTGATAGTGATTGGGCATCTTGTCCAATTTCTAGAAAATTTGTGAGTGGCTATTGTGTGTTTTTAGGAAATTCTTTGATCAGTTGGAAAAGCAAGAAATAGAATACTGTTTCTCGGTCTAGTTTGAGGCAGAATATAGAAGTATAGGTACTGCTATATGTGAACTTCAATTGTTAGTTTATTTGCTCAAGGATTTCAGGGTTATTATCTCACTACCGATTGATCTTTGGTGTGATAATCAGTCAGCTCTTCATATCACGGCTAATCCAGTATTTCATAAACGGACTAAGCACCTTGAAATTGATTGTCACATTGTGCGCTAGAAGTTTAAGGACGGTTTTATTACTCGATATGTTTCAACACATGATCAAATTGCTGAAGTTTTTACTAAATCATTAGCAACAACTCAGTTCAATCATTTTACTGTCAAGTTGGGCTTGATTCCTCATCCATCTCCAACTTGAGGAGGGTGTATGAAAGATAGTTAGTTAGCTGTAATTAATTTGTTAGTTAGTTAATTATATAGTCAGCTGTAATTAGACAAAGTCGTATAGTTACTAAAGTTAGATAACAGTAGTTTGTATAGTTAAAGTAGTTTGTATATATACAGAACATATACAGTACAACCTGAATAAGAAATCATTATTCAGTTCTTTTATTATTTCGTACAGTTACCAAAATGAACAAGTGCAGGGACTCTTGGTGGCCTACTTCAGTGAGTAGTTCTTGAGTTTCCTTCTTTTGGAAGCTTGCATGGAACAAGTGCATAGATATAATTAGGAAAAAGAAGCTGTGGCAATGATCCTGAAGAAAGGTATATGGAGGCTTTCCTCACCGATATGATAGGAAAAAAGTGGAAGTCTGAAGTGATGGTTGATTCAGAATATCATTTTCCTTGACATCATCATATAATTGCCAATGCTTCCATTACATAGCATATAGACTGGAGAATACATCAGATAAAGGGACACATTGTTCTAGCTAACATTTCTGAGTCCCTCTTCTACTCTGTACACGGGAAAAAAAGATATAGAATATAAACTGCAGAAACCTTGGGAACAACGTGGATCTGTGAAGCATCAATAACCTTTGCTGCCTATAAACAATCATCTTACTAGCTCCTTAGATATCAGATACCTAAAGGTGAAATTGTGAGGTATCCATTCAATGCCCTTCCGGGGCTTTCCTACCAGACATTTCCTGGTTGACTTTCTTAGAGACTCAGGCAAAGATTTCTGGACCATTTCAATAATGCCAGCCTGACACAGACCCAAATCCTTCGCAAAGGATTCCACAATCTTTGGAAGTAGGATTTTGCGGTCCTTGTGCACGCCAAAAGTAGCTCGAATGTACTCTTCTTTTGCAACTTCGAGTTCCTGAAATACCCTCTTAGGAGTATACACACGAACCTGGGAAAAAAAGCTACATCAATTACTTGCACGTTAATAAAATAAACTGAAGCTAAATCTGGTTTTGCGACAATTTGATCTAAACATAAAAGACACAAGGAAAGTGAAGTACTGCAGGATCAGAATGGCTTCCTGAACAGAGGGCAAAGTGCAAAAGGGGTTCTGCGTGCTCGATTGCATATGCTTGCCGCTCATCACCTCTCTTGAATTTTGACCTTGATGGCAGCAACAATCTCAGCCACTAAAATGAAAAGTAAGCTTTATCAGCCTCACTACAAGAAGTTTACTAATCATAAAAAACAAGTTCCTAACAGCTTCCATATTCCAAACAGAGTAATGAGACATGCATGCTTGTAGATTGTGTGTATGATGAACAAGATGGCCTTCGCATTGATGTAACCAAAAGATGAATTTCAAGAATCGTTCACTGTGAGCCAATATCTAGACTCAAAGCTACTCTCCGATGACCATGCTATTACTAGTCCTCAAGGCCTAGCTAAAGCTTGAGATTCACCTGTCCAGGACGAGACATTCTGCAACCAAAGATAGAACTCTGTATTGTGTCCGCGCTGATTGTGTGTCCACCAACATTGTAAGCAGCCTGGATGCACCATGGTCAGAAGAGAAATGAATAATTGTGACAAATTCTCTGCAAATGAAGAGCATAATGAGCTCTTCTTACCTTCAAAAGTAGAAAGACCCTCTTGACTCTGTTTTGTGGAATCCCATAAGCCAGAAATGCCTGTTCAGAAGAATAACAGCAGTCAGCTTAATTAGGACTAATGCAAAAGTCAACTTTCCATTGAACATTTCCGAGGAAAAGAATTATTACATGCATCACTAGTGCATTGTGCACATTGATCCAAAAAGCTATCTTTTCCTCGTGGTTAAGCTTACTAGGGCTTACTTCTTCTAGACGGCAGATAAGTGATCTACAACAAAATGACTTGTTAAGTGCAAGAGAACTTTCAATGAATTTACATCATGGCTAGGCTCTTCAATGCCATCTGGTGATTGACTAAACATCAACAATTGCTCACCTGAAGTTTTCTAGTAACTGCTCAACATCTCCCATCTTTTGACTGTCTCTGTAAATCCATGGCACTTCAACCATTGTGCTATATGGCCCACTAAACTCTTTCAATCCTTCAACAAGGAAAGGGTTTTCCAATCGTACATCAAAAGATGAACTATTTCTGAACCCTGGACTCCAGATGTCACCATGATCTCTCGGGGAGAATGGACTAACTGAGGAATGTGATGAATGGGGCGATGAAAGGCCATTATGGGTCAAAGGTGGGTCAGCAAGTTTGCAATATATGGCTGACATGCACTTGACCATATCCTCAGAAAGTTTGTTAGGTGATTCTGACACATGATCAGAGACACGTGTACCAAGATGCTCTGCCAAACTGATTATACTTGATGCATTCTGAGAATACTGTATAAAACCACAGAAAATAAGTGATCCACCTAGGCTACTTAAGTGGGGTTACAAAGGATTTTAGTTTCTTTAAAGTTACTTTCTGTACTAGCATTGGAATTTTAAGTGCACTGCAGTAAAAAGTCGTTGAAAGAAGGCAGAGCTATGATATGGTCAAACATTATAGCCAGTTTCAGGGAGTCAAACAGAGAAGAACTATAAAAAAACACTAGGGACTTTATGTTTATGTTACCTCAATCATGGACAATGGTTGGGAATGGCAGACACGTGCTGACCTTCCCAAAAACTCTGCTGGGGGAGAGTTTCTAGTAGAGAATGTTGAACGTTGTGATAGGGTAGAGTGACAACGGTGAACGCTAGAATCTAACGGGTTCTCTTGACCTCTGATGCCACTAAATTCCTTCTGTAGATTTTCACGTGACCCGAAATTAGAGAGCACATGTGGACTTCCTCTCCTTAACGTGAGATCAGGCTGGGGAACATCCAGCAACCTGCCTTTAGGAGTTGATGCTGTTGATTTTGCCGTTTCATTCTTGTGTGAAGGGGATACTGCAGAAGTTTTTTGATCAAATGCTTGGCGGTACAATGAAAGAAGATATTGTTCCAGATACACAACTTCCAACTCTAATACTGCAATTTCCTTGATTAGTTCTGCAGCTGGCTGCAACAATAAATATACAAGGCACAGAGCATATCAGAAATCAGCGAGTGCATATTCACAACGACGATTGGATTCTGTTTGACAAGTGGAACCCACGAGCATCAGGAGCAAGATGCAACCACAAGTTATGATTATATTTTAAGTTTTGACAACTCAACTATTAGCATGATATGCCTAGCTCAACTTGACTACAATGAGTTAAGCTTCAGGAGACTATGTAGTCAGATCGACAGTGATCAAGAGAAGGACTTCTTTGCGGTTGTCTCGAAACTAATCAGGGAATTACCTTAGGCATTGACACTTCAGCTGTAATATGATGAGACAAAGGTCTATGACTCAACGCTTTTTCCAAAGCACATCGAACCTCAAACTGATCTTGCAATCTTTTCTCAAGCTGTAGTATCTGCATACAAGTGATTGTGGAACAAAACGGAGTCAATAGAAAATTTTGACGTGCCACATGAAACTTGTGATTTCAACAACAAAGGATTCATGTTCCACACCTCTTGCCTCAAAGATCTTCCAACTGAAGTCTTGGGAGATTGTTTCTTGCTAGTTTTGATAGAGTTCTTCAAATCCCCCATATCCTGATTACACCATAACTCAAATATAAGTATAGTGCTTGATCTTGTTTGAGGTTCTAATGGATGATTAAAATCTTGGTCCAAAATAACATGGTCACTCTGTGGTATATTTGCAAGTATTGTATATTTTTCAACATGGGCCACAAGGAAGATTTGACTAGAAGTAACCTGTTGCTTTCTAACCTACTCCAAACAAGGACCTTCATAGTATATGCAAAGGAAAAAAGAAACTGGAATAACAAGTGAAGAAGAGATCCGGGGTCTGGCTGTTCTTGTGCCAAGGCCATCATATAAGATGAAATCAGAATAGCTACACAATCCATATTATGAATCAAGCCTTCATGCAAATAGAACACTCCAGATTTATTAACAAAAGAGTAAAAGAGAGTAATGTTACATGTTTTCTAAGGCACGGTGGCTCCAAGGAACTATATAATCCATCTTCCTCGACTTGTTTCTTGTATGGGAAGCTGCCATAGTGAAGATGAAATATATGAACTGGAGAAGAAAAAGAACTGAAAAGTATGCTTCTGCAATCTAGTCAGCCGCATAGATAACTTACACAACCTAGTGCAACATTTTACTGCATTTTCTTGTCCAAGTTGCGAAAGGGAAAGATAGCATAATAGATACCATTCCCTTCTACATAAGGCCCAGTTAGCAATCAATTTCCTAAGCTCCATTGTTTAAAAAAAAAAGGTCCTTCTTCTGAATTTCAACCCCAGAACGAGTAAAGAACACAGATTTCATGATAAGAAGCCCAATTTAAGGACAGTTGAAGAGAAACCTCAGTTTAACACTCTTTCTTGATGCAATAATTTTGGCTGGACCACAAAGCTTTCAAGGTTCTTCCTTGCGGACATAGTGACTCACTAATATTAGAAATAGAGCTAAAATAGGTAATGTATACAATATAGTTCTCGTGGTTGCTACTTCTTAAACACAGTATTTTACAGCTGTGAATGCTCAAGTTTCAGTCAGCTAAATAAACCAGTCACAAGAACTATTCCTGTTAAGAGAACCCCGCGAGTGAAAACATGAAATGAAACAGGCAACCAGAAGAATAATTACAAGCTACCAAAATATAACAAGTACCTCTTTGACCTCTTATGCCCAGGAGCCACTTTCTCACCCATAATTTTACTGCTTTCAACCACTTCAGACAACATCTCTGAAAGCCCATTTCCAAGCAGCAGCTAGTTAATTAAAACTTTTGAAGGAAGCGAATTAAGTGTAGTGCAACCAAAGATAAAAAAAAGTTACCATTACACTCCTGGAACGAAACAAGCGAGTACGCAGAAGCGGGCTTTAAGAGATTGACCAGAGTAGTAGACCCGGTAGCTCACGGAAACCAAATTGGTTTGCAGAGAGCAGTAATTAGAATCCAAAAACTTCACTTGTCTTCTTGTATATGAACAAAACCAGAGTTTAGAGGAAGTACTGTCAAAATGATCATTTGTAGTTACCAGAGTCTGAACATAACAGAGCTGAACGAGATCGGTTTCACCAATGCTACAGAGTCTGCCGCTCAGTAAAGATAGGACATTTGAGCTTTTGACCGGTGAACCTTCACCTTGAAGAGAGTCTCACTCTGTATAAATGAGCTGGCTTTTGTAAGAAACAGAGGGACCTTTTGCATTAAAAAATGGAAAACCAGCTCGTGGGCTTAAAATGAAGAAGAAAGTTAGCATGAGTCTGGACTCCAAATGTCAAACCGTCTAAAGCTAGATAATTTCCACTCGACTGGAGAGATCCAAGGGACAAAAGGAGAGGAAGCTATATATAGTGGCTGTGACTGTTGAGCGAAAGTAAACTATAATATAATAGTGCTTGTCAAGATAGAACCCATATTCCCATATTCTCTTCTCTTGTTGGGGAGCAAGTGGGAGTTGGTGAACCTCCCTACACCCTTTGTCTCGTACTCGTGTATCCAATATATGCTGTCCTCTGTGTACCTTGGCTAGTCACATTCACTTTTATTTGCACTTTTGTGATGCAGAAGGAATAGTGCAGAATGGTAGAAAGAAAATCACTAGAAATTCCAATCTAAAAAAACTTTCATTTCTTCATCAGTAGATTAATCTGTATAATTAAGTTTGCTGCTGTTGGAGTCAATATACAAATATATGCTAATTCGATGCAATCATTGTAACCTGAAAAAACAAATTGTTGGACCATCTTACCAAACTTTTGCTGTATGATTGCTAAGAGGTTACTTTCCATGTTGACAGACCCCTAAGCTTAAAGTCAAAAAGGTTTCAATTACTTGCAATCCAACGTTAACCCTGATTTGATATTAGAGGACTTTACTTAAGCTTGTATATTACCAGCCTAGACAAATCTACAGATGAAACAAAGATTTCCAGGTGCCACAGGACAAGAAAAAGTCTTCTTTTTACTTTCATTCGCAAATATAGAAGGCTCATTTACTAAACTGATTGACATGCTTAAAGATTAAATAAGACCATAGAAGACAAAAACTACGACTTTAGGGTGAAGTAAGGCCACTTCTACGTAAACAAGAAAAGAATATGATTTGCAGCTACAACTAACGTGATTGCTAAAGTTTGACTAACCCCAGAAAGAGATACTGAGTAATTACAACGTCATGGCTCAAATGTACTGTCCAATTAAACTTGTTGGTCTTTTACGTTTCTTGAAAGGTGAAGGAAGTCGTTAGACTCCAAATTCTGATAGTTGTAGGACAATGCACAAAGCCATGCAGTATTCCAAGCTTGTCAGTTACTTTTAATTCCAAAACTTTGATGGGTTTGTTTGCTTCTCAAGAAAGTTAACGTCTTTATAGAGCACTTCTCCAGGTACAGCCCGAAAGTTGCTCCAAAGCGAGTCCATCCAAATATAACGATTATAACCATTTAACGAGCATTAACCAAGAAAAAAGAGTTAAAGTCCAAGTGTAAGTTGCTAAAACGTTTTCAGCCTACAAGAAGAAAAGCAGTTTCACCTAAAAAGGAACGAAGGATAAGAGGGATAAAGTAGACATTGGATGCTTGGGAATGATATGAGGTTTTGTGGGGCATATCATCGTCTAAACCTCAGCTCTTTTGAGAAAAATCAGATCATTGACAGACGGATACCCCATATTGTCCTTCAGTAGACAAGAGACTAATCTTTGTCAAAGAATCCTCAAAATAAAAATATGATGGTATATATGGAGGTCCTGACCTTTCCCACCATTCGATGCAAAAGAAAAGGTGACTCTATGTGCGTGTTCAAAGGTGGTCAGGTTTCCCTTTTTGTCGTGATGTTCATTTCCTCAGAAAAACAAAGTATCTTTTCTCGCTGCAACAACTGTGAGAAGAAGATAAAGAGACGAGAGAGGCTGCCCCTCGGAAAACTTGCTATTTCTGATTGCCCTTTTCGGTTGAGACTTGAGATTGTACAAAATCCAAAAACTTTCTGTGGTAATCACATCTGCTTATTAAATGTCCAAATCCAAAACCGTAAGTAGAGTCTGGTATGCTTACAAACATAAATATGGAGACTTAAACATGCCAAACAATAAATTCCTGAAGAAAGTTTGAATGGATATTTTGGACTCACCTTGGAGATTAATCTGGGACCATCAGGAATCAGGAGTTGAAATTTACATTTCCAATATATAAATAAATGAAACTTCTTTTTTATCTTATTCAATGATTCTATACAGGGATGATTTTTCAATGTCAGACATGTAAGAGCATCAGGAAAATTATGTTTTTAAGGGGTTCGATTTTTCAAGCAGGTGCATCATTTTTCAAACAAATCTGACAGACATGCTCAAATTTTTGGATTAAAAACAATTAATCTCTTCAATCGCGAACTAAAAACCGGGAAAGAAAAAAATCCCCCTCGTCTCAGAGTTCCAAATACACTGAGATTTTCCTCGAAATGTAGTCAGTTTATAGACACAAGATTAGGTAGATTTCATGTGTCCCTGTGATATTTAGATCAAGAATAATGTCTTTTATATTGCCAAATCTCTTGTTTACCACAATTGTCTGAATGGTAAAACAATGCCTGCTATCCTTCTTGTTTAATCTCTCCAATGGTGAATTTCATTGGCAACTTATACGGGAGATTCAAATTAGAGCTGACCAGATAATAATCAAGTATAGTGTAGCTTCAAACAGGTTCCAAGGCCATCATTTTTCAAGGAATCGCGCATTTACTCAAGTGGAAGGAGGCAAAAGGGACAAATTATAAATGATTATAAAAGATGCATGAAGTTCGAAGGAAGCTTGAAAGATTCCAGTGATCAGATTCGAATCAAAGGAGAGTTGAACTTGCTTCTTTGTATTAAACCAACCTGTTAATTTTATTATAAAATTATTTCAATGTATTGAAATTTTTTAAAAAAGGGAGGTTTACATATAAAGAGGTTGATGTATAGAACTTAAAATCTTAAGAGAACGAGTTATAAATACTTTCTTTAATGATTATTAGTATGTTATTAAACTAATTTTTTAATTTAACTTCAAACATATGCGGAAGCATGTGTGGTTTCGCATCATTCTTGCAAGCATCCATCGAAGACAAAGACTTAACAATTTCACTCTGTCATAAACGAAGATGACAGTTCTAATGCTGAATCCAATTCAAAAACCTGTCTCAGAATCCATGCTTCCCTCTCTGGCCATCCTTGTCCTCCTGATTCCTGCATAACAAGTGGGGACTAACCAAAGCATTGCCTACAGTTGGCAAGTTCACATAATCCAGACAACATGTCCTTTGGCTATGGAGAGATTGACAGGGAAATCAAATTATATGGTAATGGTAGTGGTGGTGGGCAAAATGAGAGAGACCTACAAGAGGAGGGCTAATAGCATTGGTAATGGGTCAGGGAAGGCGCTTTGAATCCCACAACTGTGACATAGAAAAAGAGAACTTTCCAAAAACATTTGGACAAAGAGTCAATGCCAATCATAACCAGCAAAAGGCATCTCTCCCCACCTTTTGCTGTCCCCACTTCACCACTTTTGCTCTATCTACTAGAAATGGTCCAAAACGGCTTGTCGATCTACCTCCTGGAATATGCAAATCGCGCTCTATAGACTCGTAGATGATCATGAGTGCATTATTTTAATGAACAAATCATTACTCTTTAGGCCTTGAATTAGTCCTCTTTTCATCATCTTTGCCAACTTCGCTTGTTAAGGACTATCTAAGGTTAAGGAGAGCATCACATTTTTTGCCACTTAAATAACTTTGCACAGCATATTAGCTTCTAATTAGACAGTTGGTTGCGCATTAATATCATTTTTAAAAGACTTAGAAGATAAAAAATGATTTATATGTGAACCAAATTATTGGTTATTATTTTTAGATTTTGGGTATTGATTTGTTCTTGGGGCAATCATATTATTTATCCTCTATTTTTAAAATATTTAAATTCTCTAATATTAATTGTTATTAAAATTTTAATGTAATCAAGTATTTCTATTAATTTATGATATCGAAAAATTGGCATGATATATTTAAAATAAGTTATGTACAAAGTCCTTTATTTTTATTAAAGTCATTTGAACATGTTTACACAATTAAAAAATTATAAGATAAATTATGTCACAACACTAGTAAGTTTTAAGCGCACTTGGATAATTTAAGGAAAAATATGAAACTTAAGATATAAAAGACATTATTTTTACAAATTCAAATTAAAAATTCGTGTTTGTGATAGAAGTAAATGGGGTTACAAAGAGATGAATGTTGTTAAATAATGACTTGAATTGAGAATAAATATGAGTAAAAAATGTCTACATAAACTAAGTGGGGTGATCAAGAAGAAAAAAAAAAGTATTTAAGAATTCAAACAAGAGACATAAAGTACTTAGTACTTCCGAGTTGAAATTTTTGTTTTTGCATGTGAATCTATCAGAAATGATCTTTCTATTCGGTAAGAATAAGGTTGTGTTTACTATCAAATCTTCTCGGACTCCACATCTTAACGAGACTTCAACTGAGTATAGATGATTATGATAATTATTTTAAGTGTATCATATTAACTTTTTAATAACAAAACTTTACGGAAAAACACGATTGAGTGTTAAATGAAGAAATGTAATAATCTTAAAGTTAGTTGTAGAAAAATACGGTTGTCCTCAAGTACGTGCCTATCTACTCCTTTTCTCTATGTATGCTGCTGTCGATCCAACGTCTAAGAGGCCATTGCTTTGGTAACGATGAACTCTGGGAACTCAAGGATTTACTTTTACTGGTGAAGAACATGGTCCGTGGGTAACCTGCACGCATAGTTTAGCTCTAGCCTCTTCTAACTGCAAAAAAGTGGCAACCATCATTCAAGGAGAAAAAGCAAAGCAAAGCAAAGCATGCTGCTTTCCATTTATCCCTTACTTTACTCTTCTCTACAGTCAACTCAGAACAACATCAATACATTCTTTTCATTGCAAAATCATGTATGGTCAAACACTGGTTCTCAGTTATCTTATGCTATGCTCATAGCATTACAAAGTGACGACTTTTTGAAACTGCGTGTTAACTTAAGAACTCATTGTAGTTTAATAATGCTTTGGTCTTCCCTTTGGCATTGCATGCAAGGAGTTCTAGGACCTTCAACTTTCTGTTGTCTAAACTATGCTCTGCTTCAAATAAATTACAAGGTTTTACAAGTGCAAAGGGTTGATGATGAGATGAGAAGCCTTTAAACAATTAGTGGAAGAAAGTAGACTAAAGTCCAAAGTAGCCTTCAACCCTTTTTAGGCAGATTTTCTCTCTTTCCCAATCTTTCTTTCTCCTTTAATTCTCCTTTTCCTAAAAGGGGTTTAAGGGAATAAAGGGTTTCAAAGATTGCGAACATTTAAAAATTAAAGCATCTCAGCTTAAACACAGGCCAATTTATGTGAATCCCTTCTTCAACGCCTCAATTTAGGGTTTCTTGGTGTTATAATTTATTTGGTAATATATCCCTATCATATAATCATAACTCTTGCATTGTCAAGGATATGTGACCTTTTTAACTCAAACTATGCGTGATTGGTTTGATAGTTATAGAGGCAATACAAGAATGAACTAGGCAAGAGATTGCTGGTGAAACTCCTTGCCAACCATACTAGTGGTGGAATGTTGGGCTCAGAACCGAAAAACCCAAATCCAACTGTGACAGCCCCAAATTAAGTTCCCTGCAAAGAAGAAAACATATTTAATGGTTGGACCCAGGACAGTTATCCAAGCCCACTCAATACTAAGTAGGCTTTGAACAATAACTTTCCAGTGCGGTCCATACTCCATAAGCATGGGTTTAATTTAACTTTGGAACAATTTCCACATCCTCTCTCATTTACTTGGTTGACCAGATGGACATAGACATCCATACTTTTTTCTGGTTTAGCTAATCTTTTGAAGGGATAGTCTTAGACTTTGTTAAAAGAACATATCTTTATTAATTTTAGTGTCAACATTTTTTTTAAATGAAATTGGGAAGTGCTATGTCTCAAAGTATTACATATATAAACAATAACAACAACAGTCTAGTAAAACGTCCCTTAGCCCTCTGGGGAAGTTTAGTATATGTTGCCTTATCTTTAACTAGTCGAGAAGTTGTTTCTAAATGACTCACAAAAAATAGTAAAAGTATGACATATGTCATTTTTATTAAAATTTTTAATAAGAAATAACATAAATCATATATGTCTCAATTTAATAAAGTATAGTAAATTATTAAGAGTATTAAATTATAAAATATAAAAAATAAATTGATTTATTAAAAAAATTTGTATCTTAACTCTATTTAAAGATAGTTACTTTAATTTAAATTTGGCAATATTTATTGCCTAAACCAAAATTAACGGATTAAGTTTGAATAAAGTATAACAATTTTTTAAGAATATTAAATTATACAAATTTTAAAAAATGAATAGGTCCATATAAAAAATATGTATTTTCGTTAAAGATAATAGTTACTTTAATTTAAGGTTACCAATATTAGATCATCCAATTTGACTAGGACTATTAGAAGTCATGATGTTATTTTAATAAATACGTATTAATTATAGGTGAGGATTATAAATTACCGACATGTGTTCACCATAAGTTAAGCATCAATTCATCATCTTTAAAAGAGGGCAGATCACCTGTCTAATTATCCCCTGTCTTACTCTGTCCAAGAGTAAGACAGTGTCGTTTTTGGTGCAAAATTTTGAAAGCCTCTCACTGCTTTGCACACGATGATCTGACAGCAAAGTCAAGCTGCCTACCAGCTTGGCTTTGCAAAGAGACATGGCTTTGAAGACATGCTTATTAATATTATTTGTGTCAAGCCATGTCTTTTGCAGTACAGGACTTAACCCGTTTAATATACTTCATAAACATTATTAATTTTGTTGTTGATATTAAGTGTAACTTAAATAATTTAGTATTATGTAATAATAATAATAATCATGTAATGAATAATTTCACT
>JANVCQ010000232.1:7345872-7367699 GCA_025531925.1 Erythroxylum plowmanianum
AAATAAGATATTAAAGATAAATGAAATGAAGAATGAAGACAAGAATCTATATATGTCTTCTTATCTACAAGACAACTTTTATCTATTAGGTTAGGTTTACAATGAAGAGTCTCTTATGGTAGAACATGCTAGATTTAAGTCATATGTATTAATATGATCTCTAGTTTTAGACCTTAGGAAAGAACCCTATTAGATACTTTTTAGACGAGGATAGTCAATTAGAACACTTTTAAACTTCTCCCAATCCATTGATTTTCCCAAAATTGAATGCTCTAATACCAAATTATTATTTTATTTTTGTTGTATGTGTATATTGTTCAAATAAAGAAAAAGAAGAAATTAAAGAATTCTAGAAGATTCATGAGAGGAATTAGAAGAAGACAATAACAACTTTCTGTTATAATTTAGGCTTACTTTCTAATCGTCACACAAAGTTTTAATATAGGCAGGAGTAGTGATTAATTAAATGCTAGTATTGAAAAGTTACAATGTGAGTCTTATTTAAACAGTGCATGTGACCTATTTTACTTAAAGTTATTGCAGTTTGTTTCATCATCTTCATTTGTTTTTGCAATTTAAACTGACCTCTCTAATAGAGATCGTATTATAATTGACCTTCAGCATACATGCGGTAACTAGAAATGAAGATGTGAAAATCTCTACGCGCTACCCCAAGCCTCGGAATCATAAAAACTGACCTAGTCTACAACCATCAACCGAGCCAAGTGAGACCTATTTCTATTCTATTTCTACCAAAAAAATGAAGAAATAAAAGCAGATTGTTATATGGAAAATGAATAAGAATATGAAAGCCCTATAGAAACGCACTCCTTATCCCCCTTCTATCTCTCCTCTCATCTCATGCTTTTTTAGATTTATAAAAAAGGAAAATCTAGCTTTTCGTTCTTCATACAGAACAGATACATACCCTCTAACTCTAACTCTAAACCGTACCGTACCCCACCCCCAACCATACTCTCCCTTTCTCTCTCTAGAGCTCTCTACATATGTAACTATCTTGTATTTGCCCTTTTTCAATAAACAGGTCTTTAGGCCACGGGGCACTAGCCATAAGCCCAATTGTCAATCTTGTTGTTCTGTTTCGATTTCGTCCCTCCCTGACCCTGTACTCAACCCAACCCCCCCTCTTTCACCCTTTCACAAAATCTGGTCACATCTCTCACTAGCCATATTGACAGAAATTGGCCAGGCAATTTTTTCAGCGCACAATTATTACACATGCCCACCAAAAAAAAATTGTCTAGCGCCCCCTCAATTTTCTCACCTTCACCCCCTATCTCTTAAATCTTGTAACCAAAACCACATCTATTCCAAAAGGTGGTGATCTCTGTGCGAGGCTATTTCTGTTTTGAGGTACATTACCCATTACTCCTCCGTCACATAATCGTCTGTGTGTTACTTATTACTAGTCACGAGAGGGACAGACAGACACCCCCATCTATGTTGCTTATGTTGTTGTTGCATGTCACATACGTTTCTCTTACAGTCAATTTTTTTTTTTGACCTAGCTGCTACCTCCCCTCCTGCTAAGTGCTAACCTCAATATAAATTTTAAACCCACAAAGGACAAACAACCCCAACTCAAAACTGGGCAACCCCACTTCGATTCAACCTTTAATTTGGACTCCCCATTGATAATTACTATATTTTATGGATCAAAATTGTGGCTTTGTGGTGTTTCCTAATTTTCCTGATCGGACCCACCCTCTGGTTCACCCCTATTTCACGTACGTATGATGTTGAGGGGTTTTATAGGTAATTTGAAGGCCTCTAATTCTTGCTTAGGTTAATCATGGGAATTTCGGAGTAATGCAGCTCCCGTATTGGGTCAAGTGGATTGGGGTTTTAGGTCATGGTATCTGAACTATTTATCGCTTAAGGTAGTTTCTAGGATCTGGCCTGTTAATCTTTATAAGAAATTTCCTTTCTTTTTTTTTTTGGTTTTAATTCCTCGGTTGCATCTGCTATGTATTATGCTGCATTATTTTGCCGTGTGGTATTGTTATTTTTGCCAAATTTATAGACAGTGAGACCTTTAAAAACTTAAAAGTTCATGTAATAAGTTACAGCTAGTTTTCTGGTCGATTTTTCACTTGATTAGTCATATAATGTTTATACGATTATCCTTGAATACGGTGCTACAATTTGCTAGCCTGGTGTGGGTTGCTTTCGATTGAAATCGGGTATGAAGTTTGCTCCATTCGGTACGTGAGCAACGTTGGTGTGTACTGAACACGAGAAAGCAGGGCAGAGGAGACAGAAGCTGGCAGCATTTTATCAGACTGGTTCTTTCTTTTATTTGTACGTTATAATATGCAATTAATTCAGCATATTATTACCATTATTACTGTTACCAATAACAATAATGCTATTAACATTCACCTTATTGTTTTCTGAATGTGGACACATAAAGCAGTGTTTGAATTTTCAGTTGAGATGTCATGGACGATTTTTTTAAAAGACGGAATATGAAGAGTCAAGAAAATTGCTTATGAAGTACCTATGGTTCGTGCAGTACTTGAGTTCAGTTATTGATTTAGAGGTTCCATAGTTATAACGGTGAACTTCAAAGAGACCAACGAAAATAGGAAAAATGGTTGCGAAATGCTAAAAGTAAAAGTAAAAGTAAAGAAATTATGATGATGCAAAAATAAAGAATTCTTATATTTGTTGGTAGATGCCCGGGTGAGATACATGGTTGCATTGCTAAGTTCTAATATGCGTTAATTGTGGTTATTTCTTCCCTTGCAATAGTTTTGGCTTGGTCAAACATAATTGGTTCCCTGTCAATAGTTGTGTTGCTAAACAAGTGGTAAAATAATTGGCTCACTTGTTCTCCCTGAAAAGTAAGAGGTTTGGAGCATTTAAACATAATGTGCATAAACCTATATTGTTGTGCAAGTTTAATATCCTCAAGAGTCAAGACTGCATGTTTAGGTTCCTGCGGTTAAGGTATGGTATATCAGGATGCTGATGTGAATGTAAATCAATGTGCCACAATGTGGGCTGTTGGAAATGAAAAACTTCTTCGAAACAGATTGTTACAAGTTCTTTTGTTAACTTTACAGTAGTTCAACAATAGAAGTGTTTGATCTTTCTGCAAAAGGTTGATGTGTCGTTTTATTCTATTATGCTCAGAGCCTGGAGGTTGAAATGTAACTTTGTTGTGCTCAAAGCCTGGAGCGTTAGATGCAACTTTGTTACATCGTCTGTTTAGTTTTTTGTCTCTTAGCATTTAATTTATTGTGCTGGCATAATGGTTGGGTGATTAAAATCAACACTATGTTGGATCATTCAACAACAGCTTGCTTTGATAGTTACTCTATACGGGCTTCATATCGACCTTTTTGCCATCAGTTTGTTTTGCCTCCTTTGGACACTCTTGGTAGAGATTTAGCTCCTTGGACCTATGACTTCTGTTTATATGCCTCTCAGTCTCCAATGCATTTAGCTTTATTTGAACAGGAAAATTTGATGAAAACCAGCCAATAATTCTCTATGCATTACATGTGACTGGAGATTTTAGCATAAATTATGGAAGTCCTTCCTTGTTCTGGTGTCCAGTATGTTGGAGAATCCGATGTTGCTCAACAAAATTCGGGAACATCTTTTGCTTATAGTGGTGAATCTAATGGATTTGAACATAGAAATGAAGTTCAGACTGCTGATGCTAGAGCTGATGGCTTATTACTGAACATGGATAAGACAGAAAGATCTAAACAGGGACATGGAACTTTGGATGAATCGCCCATGTCAGAGGGACACAAAATTGGAGCTCCATTTTCTGATTGTCAGGCAGAGAGTCAAAGGTTGTCTTGTGATTCTTATGATTTCAATGGTGGCGACTTGAACATGCATGGTTACTGCATAGAACCATGTGCAACCTCTGAGAACTCTCACTTGACTGTGGATCCTTTTGGAAGTGAGCCAAGCAGCTGCAAGGACGGAGATTCTTCTCTTTCAGAGCCCAAGTGGCTTGAAAATGAAGAAGCAGTTGCTTTATGGGTCAAGGTACATGCTTTCATAAATGCATAGTTTTCTTTTGAAAGTGACAAGGTGTTGTGTACAATTTTTAAGTGTCTAGTTAATTCTTTGCTTGTTGTACCTCATCTTTTTTGGAATCCTTCTTGGCTCGTCTCTGTTGCTTGTTCTCGGCAAAATCCATTATAGCATCTTCTGGTTTTAATTCATTTTCTTTTCCAATTATAGTGGAGAGGGAAGTGGCAAGCAGGAATTAGATGTGCAAGTGAGGACCGGCCTTTATCAACTCTGAAAGCAAAGCCAACTCATGATCGGAAGAAGTATTTTGTGGTTTTTTTTCCCCACACTAGGAATTATTCCTGGGTAGATATGCAACTTGTTCAACCAATCAATGAGTTTCCACAGCCTATTGCATATAGGAATCATAAAATTGGACTAAAAATGGTTAATGATCTAAGTGTTCCACGACGGTTTATAATGCAAAAACTGGCTGTTGGCATGCTGAATATTGTTGATCAATTCCATAGGGAGGTAATCTGCTTATTGATTGGTTGATTTTACTATACTGAGAAAGACCTTTAACTGCTCTGACCTTGCTTACAAATTTCATTTTGGTTCTCAAATTTGTAATAGGCTTTGATAGATACTGCTCGTGATGTGATGGTGTGGAAAGAATTTGCTATGGAGGCTTCACGATGTAATGGTTATCCTGATCTTGGAAGAATGCTCCTGAAACTTCAAATGGTAAGCTCCTCCTCTTATGGTAATTTGAGAAAAAAGGATTTAGGACCTTTCACCGACTCATTTTCCATATATGCGGCAGCAAGTTACAACATGTAAAAGCAAGTTCCCCTCCCATATCTGAATCCTTTGTTAGTCTACAACTGTCTTAGATAAATAACTGCTGAAGCCACTTTTTGTATCAATGTGCATTAGAGAGATATATAGTCACCATATACACCTCATATCCCTTCCAAAGTTGTGCTACGTATACCCTCAATTGGTTGTGTTCTTTGTGCTGAAGTATTATTTCATATTTTCTATTGTTTTTTTGAGGGCCAAAATTTGATACCTTATACATGTGGACTTTTAAGTTGGGCAGCTTGAAAATTTTGTTTTGGTTATGCCAAACATTGCCTTTGCTTTCCAAGTTTGAATTTCTTTTTCAGATTTTTGCCTAGGTTTGTTTGATTAGAAAAGTTCTACTATTTCTCTTGGTTAGTAGTAAAGTGATGTTTTATTTTCTTTCTCAACAGATGATATTACAGCGTTACCTGAACTCAGACTGGCTCCTAAATTCTTTTCAATCTTGGGTGCATCATTGTCAGACTGCAAATTGTGCTGAATCCATTGAACTATTACGGGAGGTATTTATCAAATTGTGCTTTGCTTGTTTTAACAACTATTCAATGCCATGAGGTACTGTCATCCAGCTTGACATTTCTGTGAAAAGATTTTACATTTGCTATGATGCTTATTCCATAAGATCCACATGTGTGTTGAATCGATATTAAATGTGTGATGCCATTGCTTAGATACTAAAAAGATGGATAAGCCAATTCTATAGGTTGCTATATGGGCACCCTTTACGTGTTGGGCTGTCAATAGTACTGGAAGAGACATTTGTTCTTGTTGCTCCTCATGATGTGCTCTTTTTGCTTCTTGATAGTATCTCTAGAATGCCAACTGAAAACCAAGTGATTATCTCTCTGTTTCTTTCTCTCCCACTCTATTTTTTGTTAAACTGCCAACTTAATTGCTTTCCTACATTATAAGTGCTTGCAGCACACATAAACATAAAATACTGGTCAATCTCTGGTATTGCTAAAATCTTTATTTTTTCACATTGTTATCAATTTGATCCATAAATGAACTAATGCAACTATCTCTACTTGCTTTCTTATTCTCTTGGACAGCCTTAAGCAATCTAATACTTTCAAATATCAATCATTGTAAGGTGAACTGATTGTGCTACATTATTTGTTCTTATTTCAGTTTGAAGTAACCATTTAAAGCTGTGCAGACATCTACGTACTACGGTGTTTTTATTTTTAGATCCTTGTGATATAACACACTCCTTTACTGCTCAGCTCATTCACTTTTTGTTTGTATCATGATGCAGTACATTTCTACTTGCTTTATATCTTTTCTCTTCACCTTTTTCTGTTTTATTTTTTTCTCTCTTGAATGCAGGAATTGTTTGATTCTATCCTTTGGAATGATATCAACTCTCTCAGGGATGCGCCAGGTCAGCCAACATTTACTTCCGAGTGGAAAACCTGTAAGCATGAAGTTATGAAATGGTTTTCAACATCTCATCCAATATCTAGTGGCGACGATATGGAGCATAGGAGTTGTGATAGTCCCTCAACACCGAGTTTGCAAGTTAGTATGAAGAGGCCCAAGCTAGAAGTACGTCGAGCTGAGCCACATTCTTCCCAGGTTGAAACAAGCAATACACTCCAGTCAATGACTGTTGAAATTGACTCTGAATTCTTCAATAATCGAGACAGTATAAATGCTTCCACCTTAGTGTCAAAGCTATCCACAGAGGTAGGTTCTAGGTTGGAAACTGCACCCGCAGAGTCACCTTGCAGTGTGGCTGAAAGATGGGATGAAATTGTAGTTGAAGCTGGCAGTACTGAGCTGATGCAGCCCAAACATGTAGAAATGACACCTGTAAATGGGACTTTTGCTAACAAAAACATAGATTATGGAAATAAGAATCGCCAGTGCACAGCTTTCATCGAGTCGAAAGGGAGACAGTGTGTAAGGTGGGCAAATGATGGTGATGTGTACTGTTGTGTGCATTTGGCCTCTCGTTTCACTGGAAGCTCCACTAAAGTAGAGGCAAGTCCTCCAGTTCATACTCCATTGTGTGAAGGTACAACTGTTCTAGGCACCCGATGTAAGCATCGGTCTCTTCCAGGTTCCTTGTTCTGTAAGAAACACAGACCCCGAACCGAAGCAAAAGACATTTTGAGTTCACCAGAAGTTAATCTTAAGAGAAAGCATGAAGAGATAAATCCCA
Organism: Erythroxylum plowmanianum; assembly: GCA_025531925.1. Lineage (NCBI taxonomy): Eukaryota > Viridiplantae > Streptophyta > Magnoliopsida > Malpighiales > Erythroxylaceae > Erythroxylum > Erythroxylum plowmanianum. The sequence continues at coordinate 7,352,906 of JANVCQ010000232.1, forward strand.
GTTTTGAATCCTCACATTCCAAAGATGTAGTAGTGGCTGGGGAAGTTGAAAGTCCCCTTCAAGTGGAGCCTCTCCTAATTATCGATGATGTGGATGCTGTCAATGGAAGAAACAGCTTAGTTGCGAAGCTTGAATACCCTAGCCATGATTACAAGGGCACAGAAGTGCGTAACTGCATTGGTTCAAGCCCCATTGATGGTAGTGATCCTTGTAATGAAAGTCCAAAGCGCTATTCAATCTATTGTGAGAAACACATTCCAAGTTGGCTTAAGCGTGCGAGAAATGGTAAAAGTAGGATCATATCAAAAGAAGTGTTTTTAGATCTTTTGAAGTATTGTTCCTCCGTGCAGCAGAAAATGCATTTACATCAAGCATGTGAGCTTTTCTACAAGCTATTCAAAAGTATTTTATCTCTAAGGAACCCTGTTCCCATGGATGTTCAACTGCAGTGGGCCCTGAACGAAGCTTTAAAAGATTCTTCTGTAGGAGAATTATTGTTAAAATTAGTTTACACTGAGAAAGATAGACTCATGAGAATATGGGGTTTTAGTGCTGCTGATGATGTACATATTTCCTCCTCTGAAATGCCTGAATCTATAAATATTCCGTTGACTGGTAATGCAAGTCATGATGATGAAACCTCTATCAAGTGCAAAATATGCTCAAAGGAGTTTCTGAATGATCAGGATCTTAGCAGTCACTGGATGGACATCCATAAAAAAGAAGCACAGTGGCTATTCCGGGGTCATGCTTGTGCCATATGCCTGGACTCTTTTACAAACAAGAAAGGTTTGGAAACCCATGTCCAGGAGAGACACCACGTGCAATTTGTTGAACAGTGCATGCTGCTTCAGTGCATTCCTTGTCACAGCCATTTTGGGAATATTGAGCAGTTATGGCTGCATGTATTCTCAGTCCATCCAATGGAGCTGAGGCTGTCAAAACCTGCTCAGCATCCCAATGTGCCAATAATCCAGGAGAAAGAAAATTCTGTACCAAAAGTTGAGCAGAGCAATGTAACTTCTATGGATAATAACACCGAGCATTTAGGTGGTATTCGTAAGTTTGTTTGCAGGTTTTGTGGGTTGAAATTTGACTTGTTGCCTGATCTTGGCCGCCACCATCAGGCTGCTCATATGGGACCAAATCTATCAAGTTCCCGTCCCCAAAAGAAGGGCATCCATTATTATGCTTACAAACTAAAATCTGGAAGACTTACCCGCCCTAGATTTAAGAAAGGTCTTGGAGCAGCAACATATAGGATGAGGAACAGGGGCAGTGTTGGTATTAAAAAACCCATTCGACCATCAAAGTCACTTGATACTGGAGATTTAAGTATACAGCCTCAAGTAACTGAGTTTGGGACCCTTGGTAGGCTGGCAGAACCACAATGTGCAGCAGTTGCGAAGATACTGTTTTCTGAAGTCCAGAAAAGCAAAGCTCGACCAAATAACCACGACATTTTGGTTATTGCTCGCTCCGTTTGCTGTAAGGTGAGCCTGAAAGCATCGTTGGAGGGTAAATATGGAGTATTGCCAGAGAGTTTGTATCTCAAGGCAGCGAAACTTTGCAGTGAGCATAATATTCGAGTGCAATGGCATCAAGAGGGTTTTATCTGTCCAAGAGGTTGCAAGAGCTTTAAGGACCCAGGACTGTTGTCACCCGTAATGCCATTTCTGAATGGGTTTGTGCAGAAAGAATTGGCAGATATAACTGTCCACAAGGATAATGAATGGTCCATGGATGAGTGTCACTATGTCATTGATTTGCTTGATCTTAGAGGGAGGCCTAAGCAAAAGGCCACTGTATTATGTGATGATATTAGCTTTGGAAAAGAACCAATACCAGTCACCTGTGTGATGGATGAAGATATAGTTGATTCCCGTCATCCTTCCATGAATGGTTCGGCTGATGAAAATCCTAAATGCCCGATGCCTTGGGAAATGTTTACCTATGTCACAAGGCCATTGCTTGATCAACTCCATGGTATAGATATCGAGGTAATCTTTTATTGGTGGTAAGCTGAACCTTGTCAATGTCCTTTGAGTTTGATTATGACCTTTGTATGCGCAATGGATTTGTTCGTTCTGCTTGTCACCATCAGGGTTGTGATCTTGAATTGACCTCCCTACCAAATGAGCATGCTTATGCACATTGCTTCTCAATTATTTGTTCTCAAAGTGTTCCTGTTTTTGTTTCACCTTGTTGCAGAGTTTGAACTTGGGTTGTTCCTGTCAACATACGATATGCTGTGCAGAAACATGTGATCATGTTTACCTCTTTGAGAATGACTACGAAGATGCAAAAGACATAAATGGGAAATCCATGAATCGCAAGTTCCCTTATGATGATAAAGGGCGAATTATTTTGGAGGTAAATGCCAACCTCTTCTTTTATGAATATTGTCTCATAATTGTGTGTGGAGTAATTTACTCTTAATTAGTTGTTGCCCAAGCTCCTCTACATGAGTACAATTGGGACACTAATTGATCCTATTCTTTGATTACATGACCTTTTAGTGTTTTTGACTTTTTGCACAATGTTTATGGACTTGTACTTTTTTCTTAATTCTGTTATGGAAAATGATATATTATATCATTCATGCTCTGCACTCGCTGTGCAGCAAATTGTATATGTGTGGATGAAAATCAATTTGAAGAGGGGACATACATCTATTGATAATGCTTAGATTTAGCCAACATTGGAACCTTTTTAATATCTTTATTGGATGATTATCAGTAGTTACTTCTTTCCTGCTGCAATTTTCATTTATATAACAACATCATGTTAGAAGCATAAATGCGTATCTGCCTTATGTTTTCTTGTTGAGAACAACTTTTTATGAGATTTCTTGGAAATATGTAGGAGGGTTACCTTGTTTATGAGTGCAATCGACTGTGTGGCTGCAATAAATCCTGCCCCAACAGGGTCTTGCAAAATGGCATACGTGTAAAGTTGGAAGTTTTCAAGACAGAAAACAAGGTATGGTTCCATTTTTCTAATTTTTTTTGTTTTTCCTTGTATGACGTCTCTACTTGTTGATGTCAGGGTTGGGCAGTCAGGGCAGGTGAACCAATCCTACGTGGCACATTTATATGTGAGTACATTGGGGAGGTTTTGGAGGAGCAGGAGGCAGAAAAGCGGCATGACAGGTCAGAGACTTTAGGCATTTTTTCAGCTTATGCTTTCTGTGCATATCTGATGAATGTTCTTTCTTGGGCTTCCAGGTACGGGAAGGAAGGCTGCAGCTATATTTATAATGTTGATGCTCATACTGATGATATGAGCAGATTGATTGAAGGACAGGCCCCCTATGTTATTGACGCTACAAAATATGGGAATGTATCAAGGTTCATTAATCACAGGTAGGAAAGAGTTTACTAGGTAGAGTGTGTCACGAGTTTGAATGTTTGGATTCCTGCTTGCAAGGACAATCTTGTGAATTAATCAAAACAGTAGCAGGTGGCTTCTGATACCCCTCATGACATGTTTTTATTGCAGCTGCATGCCAAATCTTGTCAATCGGCAAGTTCTTGTGGACAGCATGGACTCAATGGGTGCTCATATTGGTCTTTATGCAAGTCGAGATGTAAGCAAATTCTACCCAATCTTCTTTTATGTCATTCTTTTTAATGAATGGGATTGGTATTAGCAAGACTTCTATATGCTCTCATATTGTAATGTGGCATGCAAGTATCGGTATTATTGTTGGGTTCAGGGATGCACATTTGCTCAGGGAATACATGCTCTATCTAATGGGAGGTTTTGTACCTTGCAACTGATTGGTTAGATCTTATTTCAAAAGAAGTTAATGGGTATCAGTAGCTATGCTTGTTATTCTATTTATTGCTCAAACTATGTTCTGAGCAGATAGCTTGTGGTGAAGAACTGACGTACAATTATCGGTATGAGCTACTACCTGGAGAAGGATATCCTTGCCATTGTGGAGCTTCCAAATGTCGGGGCCGCCTGTACTAATTTTCAAAATAAATTCTGCCTGTATGGTGTTTTCTGCTAATAAAAGCTTTGAAAGATCTCATGCTGAATACACCCACGTGTTGAATAAGGTTGAAACGATCCTGGAGTCTTATGGTTAAATTTGTCTGCTGATCAAATCACATGTAGCATCAAAATTTCAACAGAGACACTACAATGGGATCCCTGGAAAGTGAAACATCTTTTCAGCTCAGGTCAATTTTGGGATGAAATCTTTAGTTGGCCCAGCAAGTAGCTTGTATCTATTCTTATTAATTTATGTCCGTTCTCAAAGATGATTTCCTGTGATTAATACTGCTGCCTTCCTAGCTTAGCATGGAGTGTAGATGAGTTTTTGGCGCTAACTGCTTGTAGGTACTCATCGTTCTAAGGGTTCTTTCATCTAGATTAGTAGTCAGTTTTAGAAACTTCTTACCTGCACATTACTCAATTATGGCTTACATGATTGGATTTTCTTCAGTGTTACTTGCGAACTTGGTACAGAAGACGGGAAGTTAACTTTAAAACAGAAATCCAATCGAGAAGTTAGTGATATTATCATAAAATCGTGGATAATGATTGAAACACTGAAAGAGAAGTAAACTCATTTTCTGGGATGCCTATCGATTCTGTGGTTTTTTCAAGCCATGGCCTGGCGTGAGATGGTGGTCTTGCAGGGAACTGTGGCTTTACTTGCTAAGTCGAGGAATGAGGTAATGTCTCAACGAAGCTCGTTTTACACTGGAGAAGTTAAATGCTGGAAAGGTGTGAAGTAATATTTGGCTGCTAGATCATTACAAACGAACTATGCCTCTGGTGAATTTCTTTATTTCCTGAAGAAGGAAAATACTATTTCCTGAAAGGCTTGCTTAAAGAAGGTAACTCTTTCAAACAAGCTGTCATTCGTTATGGTCAAACTTCAGCCCTCCATGCATTATTACAAAGAAGATGAAGGGAAGTCCAAAACTGAAGCACGCAAGAACCGCCATTCCTGCAACATTCATTAATCCACCGATCATTAACAAAAATGAACTGTCAAAAGCAGTTGGAAGATAATCTCACCATAACTGATGTAGGAGTAGGACAGGAGTTCCTTGTTTTTCCTCGGCATGACATGTATCGTCTCGTGTAATGATAATAAATGCAAAACCATTGAAGCAATCACCAACCCACTTCCTGTTTTCTCTCTCACAACTCTCTTACTAAGATCCAACGACCAAAACCCTGATCCACTAATCATAAAACCTTCGAATACAACCTTCAAAAACAAGAATATGCCAAGCCATAGTGTCACTAGAGCAATCCTCCTGATTTGCGTGCAGGAGACTTTGCAGTTCATCAGATTCACAACGCCACCACAGGAATATAACGGAAACCAAAAGTACCAATCTGAACCACCGTGAACAATAAAGCAAAGAAAAAGGGATTGGATATTGAACTTTTAACAATCTTGAACACCTCTAAAGGATTAAAAAAAAAATTACCAGGGTCATTTAACTGGACAGATGCAGAATAAGCAAAAAGAGCAGCCATCAGTATAGAACAAAGAGTGAAGAGCTTTGTAGATGGAGACCTTGCCATGTTATCCTCTTTCAGAAGTTGGGCATAGAAAACGATTTCTCCGGGGAAGGAGTTTCTATGTACTAAGACGGTCAAATCTTATGTACTTTTATATAATTAAATCCACGACGGATCAAAACTTGATCAAGTTGGTCTACCCTGGACAACCAGGCCCGTTGTAGATGAAGAGATTAAACAAAGAAAAACTGGAAACTACTGTCTATTATTCATCCCATGGAGGTGAAAATTGGGAAGCTTGCACCAAAAAACTAATATGGGAAAGTTGTTAAGTGGTAAGCCACATGGGGAGGGACCAGAGTCACATGTGAGCAGTCGTTGGACAAGCAAGGAACAATAAGACACGGACATGGCAGGGAAGTTTTCAGGCATTGTCCAAAACATTGTGACACTTATCGATCGGGTTTGACACTTCTACTTCTTGTGAGCCAAAACATTATTCTGTCTTTGCTGCTGTTCAGCTTGCGGATGAGTTTCCCTGTCTCTGATATTTACCAGGAGTGTTTCACTTCTGGCAAAAGCAATCCCAAGTCAAAAGGAACTGAAAAAGGAAAAAGATACAGAGAAACCTTATCTTGACAGAGTCTCCAGAAGTTGTTAGTTTTCTGCTGTTGAGATCAATTCCATTCTTTAAAAGACCATAAATTATCTTGACAAATTCTGTGCATATAGATTCTGGCATCTGATCTACGTGAAACAATTCATTTTATCATGTACTTACTAGGAAGCATTCACTGCTAAAAGGGTTTAATCTAGCGCTGCAGAAAAATTGAGTTTACTGTTTTTGATCTTTCTTTTCATGACACTGCAATGATCTCAAACTTGAATCTTAATGTGTCATTTGAACTAAGGCTAGTTGGCTTCTTAATCAAGTTGAAGTTCTTGGTGATGATTTACCAAGTGCCAGTGGGTCATATCATCATGAGATTGATTCCGATATGACTAATCAGCATGCCTGCCATGTTCCTAGGTTAAACTAAACCACTTGATTACCAGGTTAAGCAAGCACGTATGAGAAGTGATTACTAGGAGCATAAATTGACACACGAAGTCCCAAACGAACCACATGAAGAGTGGTATGGTATTGGTATCTATGGTGGGCCAAGTTTCCAGCAGAGACACGTTCCAATTCTTTTGAGGCTGTCTATCTCTTTTCTTTTCTATTTTTTCCTTTTCAATTTCTGGTGCCATTGATGATGAAAACGTGAATCCTTTTTCTTTTTCTCCATTATATCATCGTCATCATCATCTGCAAGTTCTATGATTGCCCTACTACAAAAGCCAGTTGACAAGTTCCACAGCTTTAAATAATGCAAAAGAAACTTCAGAGATAGAGAGAGAGACAGAGAGAGGAGACGCGAGCAAAACCATTTCAGAATTGTTGATCATTTGGTATGGTCATTGGTCATCACCTTACCTGTTCTTTATTCTGTAAAGCCGTGCCACTTGAAAATGATGTTTTCTTCTGCTTTCTATAAAGCAAATAGCAACTTAACAAGGAACAAAAAGGAAGAAAAGGAAAAACTGCTGGATTCAACTTGAATCATGCAGACACTGTTCTTACTTTCTTTTCTCGAAAGGACTGGCCATGGACGAACTACTCAAAATCAAGAATTCAGTTAGATTCACTTTACCCAATACAGCATTGATGAAATTGGCAAAAATACTCATGAGTAAGAAGACTTATTCCAAGTAAAGACCTCTTTTTCAACACTTCTACAGATTCCAGTTTTATTAAGTGGTAAGTTTAAATTCTTTCATCAAAGTCTACAAAGGTAGATTTGAAGAAAGTTGGTTGAAGAGATGCAAGCTTTCTTGTAAGCCGGTGAAAAGGATACAAGCTTTAAAACCCCAAAAACCATTTCTCTGTCTCTCGCTCTGTAAATATATATATATATATATGTGTGTGTACATATTTATACATATTATAAAAGAAAGATACAGAATCCTCCATAGATTTCATTTATAGTTGTTTGATTCTATAGTCCTTCACATCTCCTGAACACAAACATATATAGCTTTCGCATTCTCCATTGAAACAAACCGAAAGGAACATAAACTAGGTAAAAGGGAGAGATTGTCTAAGCAGACATTAATAACCCAAGTTGCATGAAGCCGAATTAAATGAGTAAACCAAAAAAAAACTCTGGTCTACTACAGCACAAACCAGAAATGTACTTCACCTCCATCGTTTTCACTAATCTCCAAACTTATCTATATTGTTATCCATCTGATATCTCCCGAATTGCCTGTCTACAAGACTTGAATCCTAGCACTTGTGGCCTTTACTATGAGTGCCGATGCCATGAGGGTACTCCAGTCAATTCGAGCACTAACATAGTAACAACCACGATGATTACTTTGGTCGAGAAAACCCAACAACGGCCCAGAAAGCAACGTCGCATAGGGACGACTAAAAAATGTCATTGAATTAATGAGCGGAGAAAAAAATGGAATTAGCTGATGAGAGATAGGCGGATCGCAGTGAAACTACTATTTAGACAGGCAGAATATTTCCACAGAGAGAGCTGAAGACATGCAATGCACAACTTGAGACCCACATCACTTGCACTCATCAAAACCAAAGCTTGACACCAACCCTCGGGCCCATCACTTCTTTTGCTTTCCCTTTTACTTTTTGTAGGTCTCTCTGTTTGTGTTGGCCATGTTGGGGTTTTCTTTTCCAGTTAAAAAGAGACTTCTCAATCATTATTCCTTCTCCCACAAGCTCTTGTTCACTGGTTCCGTTAATGCTTGACACTGGACCTCGCTTTCAATCATTCTATGTTCTCGTGGAACTTCGAGAATAAGAATAAAGAGACGGGCTTTCATGGTCACTTAAATTCCTCACTCCTTATGTAAGTTCTTAGTGTTTCAGGAGTTTCAAAGTTGCTAACTTTGAGGTTGCTTCTCAAGTGAGCGTTTCATGAGTTTTTTTCTGCGAGTTTGATCTGTGTAATTAGTTTTGGGAGGGAAGTTCTCAGAGAAATGTGTTGTCATGCATAAGATAATTGCTTCATTCGATAAACAAGATAAATTTTCTTTCCTTTCTAATTGTAGTTTTGGAATTTCTATTTGACTTCTACCAACTTCAGTTACAGTTCTAAATTTGGACTGTTTCCTTATAAGTAGTTCTCATGAGACTACAAATTTGGGTTTGTTGAGTTGCGGGGTCAATTTCTTCTGCTTCATTTTCCCCTCCTTATTTTGGTTAAAAGTTTTGCAAAGAAGTGTACCTTGGACAACCTAATAATGACCGGTTTCTGCTAAGAATTGTTTTTGCTCATGCAGTGGAGAAAAACCAGGTTCTTGTTGAAAGCCTTATTTCCACATTAGAAATCACCATGTGTTGATCTCAATTGTTGCTAATTCGTATCGAATATGGCTGAAATTAGACTTACAAGGGTAGAACAAGGCCAAACTAAGATTAGAAATGTTCCAATTGCCGTGACCCCAGAAGGTTTTTGGTGTTGCCCCTCTCCTGTTGGCTTTCAGAAGACCACTAAAAGTCAAAATCCTCTAAACAAAGCCAAACCTTCCTCACCTCCACCGAGAACTACTGTGCAGAAGAAACAAACCCCATTTAGTGACAGAAAGGCCCCGCCTACATCAATACGTTCCGAAGTTGCTTGTCAGGAGCAAACAAATCGCGGCTCAGGTAAACCTACTATTAATGGTTCAGTTACTAATGAGAGAACACCAAGGCCTAAAATAGAAAGTCTGCCAAGGAAGGTTGCAATCGAGTATGGAGAACCTGGAACCAGTGATATGAAAGTGATCTTACTCGGAAAGCAGGGATTATGTGTGAAGTTGAGTGTTCACAAGAATGTCTTAGTGGAGAACAGCCACCTTTTTGCTAATAAGCTTTCAGAAGAAGAGTCTACTCTTTCCTGTCTTGAGATTGATGATTGCGAGGATGTTGAGATATATGTTGAAACTGTGGGGTTGATGTATTGTAAAGATATGAAGCAGCGGTTAATCAAGCAAAATGTCTCTCGCGTGCTTCGAATTCTCAAGGTAATCTGCACCTGAATAGATCCCTTCTTCAGTCAGAGATATTTTCTGTACAAATTATGTTTTTAACTGTCGTCCATTGGAGATTTATGACTACCTGTTAATTAACAATATGCATTTATTAATGATCTCTTGTCAAGTAGTTGAGAATGTATTTACTTACTCTTTAGGGCTTTCGTATCCCCAAGCAACCCGTGTGAGTTAAGTTATTATCTCTAATTAATAATAATGAAGGAATAGAAGGGAAAAGCTTAGTCTGTTTAGGAGCATCCAAAGCAATGTTAATGGTTCATTTGATATTCTACTTGTTGAAATCACCTGAGAAGGACATCTAGGGATTGTTTAAGGACAACTGGACAAGTATAATATTGTGTTCTATCATTCGAGTGAGGGGTGACTTTATTCAAATTCTTCTGGTTACGTCTTAAAACATTTTAAGAATACTTCAAGTTTGACCCATATTATTTGGTTAACACTTGGAGATGATGGATGAAAGAGTCTTCATGTATCCCTACCCATTTCTATTTGAGGCATGTCTGTAAAGCGTCACTGCTTATCGAATAAACATAGAGCAGGTATTTCACTTGCAAATGGACTGTGTACTGATTAAGCAGAATCTAGAACCTGGCCATAAAACCAATCACGATGGAACCTTTTCCAGCCAGTTCTCACCCTGACCTGCATGTTGTGGACCAATGATGTAGCAAACCTTGACATAAATCAGGTCAAACCAAGTTAGGAAATGCATTGACTGAGTTCTTGGGGCTGAGATGTTTGGTCTGTCACCCTGCGGAAATATATGTAATACAGTAATAGAAGATGAATGTCCTTTTTGTGCCCTCAGTTTTAGGTTAATGTTTATGCCTAAATGATAGATATGTGTTGACATGCACTTGTTAGCCTTTTCTTATATTTGAAGCACCTCTTCTCATGTTATGCAGGTTGCTACTAGTTGATTCAATTAATCTTCACCCAGTAGCAGATAATACTGTTTTTGTAATTGTTACTGATTTTCCTCTATCCTTTGTGCAGTGTGAGAAATTCTATATCTTGCAATGCTTAATCCTTTCTTCCATTTCAACCATTACTCTTTTACCTTCTTGTGATATTTCAACTGAAATGGACATCATTCAGAATCTTCTAATGTTTTATTCCTTTATTGTTTGAATGACTGTCCTGCATCAAATTATTTATAAGGCTGTGCAATTTGAACACTGTCAGGAAAACTTGAGTTGTTGGGAAAATGGCTTACTGGCATCGCATAATGACACATTTATAATCTGCCTGTCTTAATTGATCCCTGTTCTGTGAGCCAACATCTTGACATATAATGTATGCTCAAAACCTGATTATAGAATGGTTGTGGTGCAAAGTGGTCAATTTAGGTTAGGGCATTGGCAACAGAGTCATGAGTAGTCATACATGTGATCGTTGTCTTTTTCTCTATAGGTGAATGGTGCTATTTCTAAACATGATTTCTTTTTCACATTATTAGTGGTTGCTCAAAATCTTTGTAGTACAAGTGTTGATTCCGATATTGTTGTCTAATCATTTCCAACGGGTGTGTATAATTGTATGTGTCATGTACGTCCAGTGCTTGGTGTTAGAAGTTGAAGAATTGCATGCCAATTACCACATTATTGAAGTGTTTGTGTCAAAGGGTTGATATATTGGTATGCCTTGTGAATTTTGAATTTAGGGAATTGTAAGAAAGACCGCAACATCCTTATCCATCTGCTATGCATAGTTTTTCCATACGATGGAAAAGATGGTTGCCTAGTTTATCTAGCAGTTTAGATTTAGGCCCTCCCTAAGCATGCTTGAGATCTCTGCTTTTTTCTTTTATCTATCTTTTTTCTCTAGAATTCTTAACAGTAAAAGGGAAGAAATTATTTCTCTTGTGAAGACTTCTCAAAAATGGAACTTTCCTCAGGTTGCTGAAGTTCTTGGCTTTGAATCCTGCACTAAGTCATGTTTGGAGTATTTGGAAGCAGTGCCATGGGTTGGGGAAGAAGAGGAAGAGAAGGTGGTATCTTCAGTCCTTCGCCTACAGAATGAAAGTATTGGTGTAAAACCAGTTCTGAAAAGAGTATCTTCTGGTACTGCTAATCCACCAAACAATACACTTTCTGATATAATGGACCTCGTGCTCAAAAGCAATGAGGAGAGAGGACGGCGTGAAATGAAATCTGTGGTGCTGAAACTCCTTCGGGAGAATAACAGTCTTCCAAGCTATGTGGGTTCAGCTGATATCCATAGTGAAACCATATATAAATCATGCAGAATTTGCTTGAATTCATTGTTATCTCTGTTTCAGCAAGCTACTGAACCTGAGTTTGCTGATAAACCTATTGAGGTCAAGGAACCTGTGATGAAGCAAATAGCTCTTGATGCAGATAACCTCTCCTGGTTGCTTGAGATATTATGTGACAGGCAAGCAGCAGATGAATTTGCTTTGGTGTGGGCTAGACAGCAAGAGTTAGCAGTCTTACATGAAAAGCTGCCTATAGTGTCTCGATACCATGTTAGTTGCATTACTGCGAGGTTATTTGTCGGTATTGGACGAGGGGAGGTGCTGCCATCTAAGGACACTCGACATTTGCTTTTGCAGACTTGGTTGCAGCCGTTGATCAATGATTACAGTTGGTTACAACATGGGTGCAGGTCATTTGACAGGAAGGTAGTGGAGGAAGGTATTGGGAGGACAATCCTCACTTTACCTTTAGAGAACCAGCAAAATATGATGCTGAATTGGCTGAGTACTTTTCTCAAATCTGGTGATAACTGCCCAAATCTTCAGAAAGCTTTTGAGGTCTGGTGGCGGAGGACTTTCATTAGACCTTACCTTGAAACGCAAGACAATGTTCTCCAGCCTGATGGCTCGAAGCAATAAACCTGTACGAGTGACAATAGATTTGCTTGCTATGTGGTCGATAGTCCATTGTATTTCAAGGTGCTGCAGCCGCAAGTATATGAGAATTGTTACAGGAAAAACACCTCTAAAAGCAAGAGCTAACGGCCAAATTCTGTTGGAGGTGAAATATGAGTTTTGACTGCCGCTGGCGCTTGGATGGACTACGACAGTAGTTGTATTTCTGATGTATGAATGTGCACTGATAGCTTAATTACAACTTGTTGAAGAAGAATTGGATTGCAGGTTTTTTATTTGGGTTCTGCCTGTCCCATTGGATGTTCGCCTGATGCAGTTTATGCATATATGCATATCTCCCTGAATGGGATGTTGAAGTGTACAAATTCCTTATATCGTTCCAAACAAGCGCACCATCTTTAATGGGCTTCCATGTCTTATCCTTGTCGGAGACTTTTGTCCTAGGAATGTATCTTTATTTGTCACATTGACATGGGAAGCATGGCCATGACAGGGTCAGGTGCATCTCCATTTAAATGTTTCTGGATTGCTGTTGTACAAGTCCTAAAAATCCTATAAGCTTTTAGTCTTCTGATGAGCATTTAACAAATCAATACATTCCCTTTCATGTTTTAGTTTGATTATAATATATATAAGAGATTGAAAAGAAAAAAAAAAAGGGTCCCATCTTCTATATGAAATCAGAGTGCAATACATACAGTATTCACAAGCGAGTATATGAGTCTCAGCAATGAACAAAGTACACACCATTGAACATTTGAGTTTTAGCTGAACAAAGTATACACCTTTAAACATTCATGCATACACCACCGAACGTATGAGTTTCAGCAAACGAGCAATATGTACACCACTAAACAAAGCACACATTACTGAACGTATGAGTACAATAATAACATATATACAACAATGACTGGAAAGGATAAAAGTGAAGAATCAACATAATATACAATAACAATCAGCAACTTGTTCACTTCATAATTGAAGATTCCCCAAACTGAAGGGAAAATAATCATGCTACCTGTTCACTTTGTAAGTTAGAAAATGAAGGGAAACCAACAATTAAAATCCGTATCAAGATTGAAGAATCCATAATGCACTTCGTAATTAAAGAGTTCCCAAACTGAAATCTCTAATCTTAATTGCACAAATTCAAAATGCTTCAATCTTAACACTGCCAAAAATTGAGATATATTGGGGATTGATGGTATTGGGGAAATAATTCAACTTCTATAATGTAACTTCACCTTTTAATCCCTATACATGATGATTTCTTCTCACAAAAGTTTCAATTAGCTAGGGTTTGTAAGAATCCTTTGCCCTTGACATTCCTCCTATTCTTCATTTTATTCTACTTCACTCTCTTTTTTGCTTTACACAATATTTTATGGGATGTAGAAATGATCTCACATAAAGTTATTAAAACTATAAGGGTGGTTGATAGTTTTTAAATTTTAGGGGGCACTTTGATAGTTTTTCAAAACACAAGGATTCCTATGAATTTAACCATAATTAAGTTGTCATTTCATGCCATCATTCAATTTGAAATCAATTAAGCTTCATTTTAGTAAAAGTTGTTTAAATTCATAAACACTTAATTCATTTCCTTTTATATGCCATTAGAGACCAACAAGTGATATTAGAATGAATCCGTTATTGTTATTTGAAACAAATTTTTTCATAAAAAGATCTTCATGATATATCTATGTGCATCTATATCTTTACAGAGGAGGGCAAAATCTTAGTAGGGGTCCTTTTTGAATACAATAATACAATTCTTCTTGATGACTGAAAGTGACTAATAGAAATTTGTTTATAATGGCCCATTCATTCCCATTAAGATACTAGATAATAGAAAAGTTTCTGAACTAAATGAAGAATGAGATTCTCATGATAACAAGTTAATTTCCTTAAATAACAAGGTTATTCACATTTTATTTTGTGCATTGGGAATAAATGAATTTAATAGTCATTATATGTTTAGAAATTACTCATAAGGGAACAAATCAAACGAATAAGAGTAAAGTGAGTATGTTAATACACCAATGTGAATTATTTCAAATAAAACATAATAAAAGAATTTTTGCATGTTAACTAGATTTAGGGGTGAGCATAATTCGGGCCGGCCCGATTACCCGGCCTGGCCCGAATTAATTCGGGTAACAAAATGACAAAAAGTAGGTAAATCGGGCCAGCCCGACAATTACCCGAAATAATTCGGGTAAGGGACGGGTAACTCCGAAAAATTTCGGGTTACCCGATTACCCGAATTAAGCTTTTCTCTTTAGTATTATTACTTTGAAAGTTGAATTAAAATTAGGGCTTCCTAATTCCTATCCT
>JANVCQ010000232.1:7370531-7386425 GCA_025531925.1 Erythroxylum plowmanianum
AGTGAGATGTATGAATATTGTGTTATGTGACTGGGTGAACCATCGATGATGGTCACTCACTGAGTTCGCAAAACTCATCCAAAATTTGTAATTATTTTTCAGGACTCAGAAGAATACCCCGTTAGGCAACGAGAGTATAGCAACCGCATGTGAGTGAGAGAAATGGTCGGGATCAGTTCGCGTCTGCATTAGTGTCTGATAAATTCTGTATAAAATTGTATGTTCTAAATTTTTGTACAAATGATTAGGTCAATTTGTAAAATCAATGGACTGAGTTGATTTGTATTTATGAAAAGGGCCCCTTTGGTCATTGTATTTACCGATGATTGTGTATGTTAATTGATTTTCGCATAGTGTATGTTTGTGTTTTCAACAAAAAAAATTATACTGAGTTTTGACTGAGTGATATAGCACGCCACTCTCGCAGGACACGAACTCGGATATCACCATCGATGTCAGGTTCGGGTCTTACGGGAGTGGGGTGTTACAAAGGTCATACGAACCGGCTCCAAATCACCTTTAGCAGGTAAAAAACGAACAATTGTAGGGGAGAAGAATATAAGAATTGATGCTGAATGATGGAAACAATACATATCTTCACTTTCATTCTTATACCTTATCTTCATTTCTTAAAGTAGGGCAGCAGCAACAACTATAGCTAAGCTAGAATAGCACCATATTCGATTTGGCCAACTTACATAACTTTTGGTCCTGTATGCCAAAGGAAGAAATTGAACATGTTATATTCAACATGTAGATTTACATGAATTGAAATCGCTAGAGTTTTGAAAATCTATCGCTTGGTAGAATTGATTAGCAAGGAATGAAGAGAAAAATAGACAAAGGACTAGTTCTACCCGATAAAGATAACAATTTGATGTGTCTTAAATTCATATTCATCTCCTATCTTTAGATTCCTGATTTGATACAACAAGTAATTGCAATCATGAAAATAGTACGCAGATTTGAATTATGTACTCAAAATAGTCCCAAAAGGTTTTGCATAGACATAAATAGCCCATCTCTATCATTTTTGTCACTATTACAAAATATAAAAGATGTAGAGGTAATAACAAAGACACATCTGCCTCCATTTTAAAGTAAGTTGTATGCACTGACTCACTCCAAACTTCCTTGTCCCTTCTTTTTACAAAACTTATGATTTCATGTTATTCTAATACACATTAAGGTATGGAAACCTTAAATACATATAAAACAATATACTATACACAATTACAATACCCCATATATATAACTCTAGCTAACTAATGTGCTGCATTTATCATTTATGTGTCTTTCTTTTTTTTCATCCAAGGAAAGTAAAAAAAGAAAAGTGTTTTAAGAAAGAAACATGAAAATTTTAAATATTTTTGCTTAAAAGGTGTTCAAGTAATTAAATTAATTGATTGATTGATTAGCAGCCCCTAAAGTTTCTAAGAGAGAAACCAGAACTCTTCTCTGGGATGTTCCCGTCATGTCGTAGCCCTAGAGTGAGAGATACATCGCCAGCGGGTGTGGTCCCAAATCTTACAAGTGTAGACCCAATATCTGCAGCAACGTTAGCATTGCTAGAGGTGGCCCCGTAGTGATGGTCAGCTGCAACCATGCTGCCACGACGACAAGTTTCGTCCGACAAGTCATGGAAAGCCTGGCCAAGAAGTGGTGGGAGTGGTGGCACCACCTCAGCGTTGGTGGTGGCGGAGGTGGTGGAGGGTTTGGCTTGGTTCTCCGAGAAGCACTGTGTGGCAAGGAGTGAAGGGTCACCATCCATGGCATTGATTTCGGATCTTTTGCCTGTTGGTGATGTTGGTGGTTTTGTACTTGTGGCTGTAGTTGGTGTTGTCGTGGATGCTGTTGTTGTAGTAGTCGTAGTAACCATAAGCATTGGTGTTTGTGCAAGATCATTGTTGCTATTGTTTGGCTTCTTTTCTCTACTGTCCCCCCCTCCTGAGTCTCCTTCTTTAGCCTCTTGTTGGTACATCTCTTCTACCATGGGTTTCCACAATCGGACCCTCGCGTTAATGAACCAATTTGATACCTAAAATCCCAATACCATCAACCTAGGTTAGCATAGTGGACAGAAATTCAATAGAACAACTTTGTCTAGTAGTCTAGTCATTCCAATATAGCAAAATTGTATACACATTGCTTGCATGATGTTAAAATCATGCCTCAAACAAGAATGGCAATTTATTTCAATATTGAACACCTGACTTGTGTTCTTTGTTGGTACACTAGGGACAAGTCTCCTAAGTGACTCGACATCCACCACTTTTTATAGCATTGATGAAGGTACATCAAAGGTTGAAAAATGGCAACTATTAGATCCATGCATTTTATAATTTGTTTCAAATATGCAAAACAAGTTGTAAAACGTTTTAGGTAATCACTCTCTCTTTCTACTTGTACTATTAATTAATGAGGTTAGAACATTATAACTATAATAACTCAACTAGAATAGGAAAATAGAGGTACTAATATTTTCTTGGCTAGGGCACTCTTTTTATATGAATATATACACAAAAATTGTATTAAATAAAAGATTAAAGAACTATTATTTTAAAATTATTTTTGCTCATCTTAAAATATTTACCCGCATGCAGGAATAGTTTAAACAACATTAATCTTAATGATCTAGAAAGCTATTAAAATGGTAGTCATGTAATTGTATGAAATATAGTCATGATTTTTCTCACTAATGATTGTAATAAGAGTACATAATTCAATAATAACAAGCAATAATAATAGCCATGCAAACCCTCGAAAAGGCTTGCGTTGTCCATGGACATCGATATCTCGTAATTAAGTCCTTAAAAACCGAACACCATTCATTAGCTTGGATAACTATTGTACATCACTTAGACATTTATTATCCAAAATAAAGACATAGGACCTACGCACCTGTTTCAACATAGCGACCTCACATTTTACACGTTCTTATTTTTAATCAGCGTCTTCTTAATCTAACCTTAGAACTACACCAAACAGTTGATCATTCATCACAAACATTAAAAGAGACAACAAGGAATCAAATTTTTAAACAGGAACTTGGAACAATAGATGCGACAAATATCATTGTTTGCGGGTCATAAAGAGCACGACAGATTTAAGATTCAAGGGACACGAGACTGTCTTAATGGCCGGTCTCGGATGGTTGGTTAATGGGTGTCATTTCAAGACCCAGAGACATTCAGAACTTTTATGTCTTATCCAAATGTACTTGCAAACACTCTTAAAGACCTGTCCCTCTGTAGATTTCTTTCACTGTATAATTACTGAATCAATGCACAATCCGAAAACCCCAAAAAAAAAATTCGCATGAAAATTAAAGCCAAAAGCAGATTTGTCTTTCTCAGGTGCAAATGCAAGAATCCAGAGAAAGAAACCCAAAACCATGCAAGTTTTGCTGATCATACTGATGGTCTCTCACTAGTTTGTATTGGGTCTAACTATTTTTTCCTGTTAATTTTACTTATGATCTCTTTCGTAAACTTTAAGGCCGGAAGACTTGTTTCTTACAGAGACCAGAAAACTTGAAACCCACTCTCTCTAAATCAGATTTCAGGAGAGAGACGCAGGTATACACATAGATATGTATATATATAAAGAGAGAGCGGGGAAGAGAGGACTAACCTGATTTCTCGACAAACCTGTCTGTCGAGCCAACAGATGCTTATCAGCGTCGCTTGGGTACCTGAGAAAGAGACCAGAAAATGACATCATACATCTTACCTAAAACGTATAAAGAGACAGCAATGCTTCATGTACGCCTAGATTGGATATCTTTCTCTGCATGGACGTGAGAATCGAAGAGAAAAAAGATCAGCCCAACCGCAGCAGCGACCAGAGGTTGCAGTAGTTTAGAGGACAACTGCAGCCACTGATCATCACTTTCATATTGTGTACCTCACTTACTCTTAAAAAAATTATATGCTTCTTACAGATAAAGGATGTGAGAGATAGAGAAGGGGACAAGGGAAAGGTGTGGCCAGTGAAATTATACTTTACAAGAGTTTAATTTCTGGGTCTGCAAGGGTTTAAAGGGCTATAGTGTAACAAAAGAGAGAAAAGGTTACAGGCAACGGAAAAAAAAAAAAAGAAGCTTTTACAGCTTTTTATGCTGACGAGACAATGTCCAAGGACACTGCGTTTGCTGTTACTAACTTTAATCACCAGTGACCAAAAAAATGAAAATATAAAGGCAAAAGATAAAAGAACAAGGAGACACTCCTTGGATCTTGTGTATCTATGGTTAACTTATCATCGAAGAGTTGATTACGTTATCTATAGTTGAAACTTTGGCAATAATTGCTACTGTTAACTTTAACTTGGATTGATTTTTTAGATTTCTACGTGACATAATGGAAGTATAAATGAGGTTAAAGTTAACGTACGGGTGGAGAAAATGCTCAAAAAGCCAGGCTCTCAATATGTTGACAGATCGTTCGGGCAAGCCTCTCTGGGGTCTCCAAGCTTCTTGCTCCATCATACCCATTTGGTGAAAGGCTCTTTGTTGTCTTAGGCTTTGTTCTAACATCCTTAGCCTTGGTGTCTCTCCTTTTGTTATGCCTGAGGTCCCAGATGAGTCTTTTTCTCCAAGTAACTCACAGCTGTGCTTCAATTGTGCTGCTATGGCATCTTTTAGACAACGAAAATGCCGAGACATGGCCTTCTGTGCAAGTGCTGTGTAAGGAACGGCAGCTCCGAACCCCATCACTAGATCAAATGAATTCACCACCATTTGCATTTGCTCGCAGTAATGGTTGTACCGTCGATCAACCTGCAATTTTCAGACAAAACATGCATGGGAACAGTGACAACGATTGATCAATTTTCATCAATCCCAATGTTCAGATAAGCGTTGATGTCTCTTGTACGTACTAAACAAAGTCTCCCTCAACACCCCATTTCAAAAGTAGAAAAAAAAAAAAAAAGCAGGAAGAAGAAGAAAGAGAGAAGTAGAAGAAGCAAATGTTGATTTAACTGACTTAAATTCATCGACCATTGAAGGACTTAAAAGCTGAAAGCTACTGTAGCAATTAATATAAAGAAGAGTCCAAGAGTCATGCTTTAGAAAGGAAGAAGAAGAACCATCATGTCAACATTATTATCCTGCAGATGAACATAATTTAAGAAAGGGGACAAATCATAGGATTATGCGAAATGGTGTTTGCTGATATTCATGAAACTGGGGAGCAGAAGGTGATAGTGAAAGAAAGAAAGACAGCAAGTTCCTCTTTCAGGATTTTTATGACCACTACATCACTCCATGATAAGACTTTGCTGCTCTTAGAGGAAAACAGAAGAATAAATGCGTGAATCAAAGCCTGGTACTGTGAAATAATTGTTAATGGGTACATGGAATATCCATGTGTTTCTTTCGCTACTCTCTCTTTCCCCAATGCAGGCTTGCTTGTGTATGCACTATGCATAAACAAAAGAGAGAGAGAAGAAAAGGAAAACAAAATTAGTGGTGCAGAAGTCAACTAAGATTATATATTACACCATTGTCATGTTTTTCTCTTTTCCCAAACATTACTATGATGGATATGGACATTCGGCGACAGTTGCTTCATAATTTCCCTACGTAATATGGTGGCTTAACAGTCATCTTCTCAATCAGGAGAAACGTCGCTTCTTGCCGGATGCATAAACCTATAATGGCAGTCCCTCAGGTTTTCTTTTGGTCAAATGACTACTCAAAACGCACCCACCTATTCAATCAATCAATGTGAAACCAAAGCCTAATAAATTTTCTTCACGGAAACATAAGTGACCACCAACACTACCTACTAGATCTTACGCAACCTTATTGCCAAAGCCGGCTTCTTTTTGTATTTGATGACCCTTAAAATACATAGATGAAGAACTGGTCGGAATTTTTTTTTTGTCTGTCTCTGTCTCCATGGTTTTGAGAAAAAAATAATGGAGTAACTAAGTTAAAAAATGGAAAAAGGATCGAGTCTTGAGAGAAGGTGAAGAGAGAGAGAGAGAGAGAGAGAGATAAGATGTTACATGCCTCATCAAGCATCGACAAAAGTTTGACCTTTCTTCTCTGATGCTCAATTCTATCGGCGGCAGATAAAGGAGGAAGTTCCTTCGCGGACGAAGAAGAACCGCCGCCGCTGCCACCACTCCCATCGCCGCCAGGAATATTGGAACTAGGATTTGATGAGTTATGCCTACCCAACTTGTTCTTCTTCAACTGTCCTCTTCCAACACTGCAAAATTCTTCAAGCAACTCTTGTGCTGCTTTCACATACTTGGAGTTCCTTAACACATTTACTACTCCTAACGAAGACCCAAATCCAACATGAACTTGGTGGTTTTGTGCCCCTTGTAAATGCAATGCTTGGTGTTGATGAATTTGACCACCCAAATTCTTTAAATACTGGCTTGCCCCAGAAGATGAATCTCCAGCTACTTGATTGTAATACAACAATCCACCATCTCCTATCCTTAGTTCTTCAGCTTTAGCTGCCTCTAAATGTTGTAACGATGATGATAATGACAAAGAAAGTCCTTGTCCTTCCACAACACCACCAATCTCACTTGGGTTATTGAGTTGATGAGCACTCGTGTTGCCTGCTTCATGTGAACTATCAGGAACCCATGTTAATTGTGGTGAAGGAATTACAGTAGTAGCACCAAAACCTCCTCCAGGTCCTGAAACACCAAACCCTTGAAGAGAAGAAGATGGGTTGGGTAACAACAAGTGAAGCGTAGAAGAATTAGTTGAAGGAGGATGAGGATGAGAATTAAGCGACGGAGATGGTGATCTTGGCTGTGGATTCATGAGAAACAGTTGCATGGCAGCCGCTGAATCCTCATTAATGCCTGAAATCTGATGATGATGATGATGCTGTTGTGCCAGAGTAGTCTCTCGATTATTGTGATTCTTTGAATCTCCTAAGGGACCTAATCCTCCTAGTATCATGCTTTGCCTGTTGTTGCCGTACCAGTCGTTAGTTGCGGTCACCTGTTGTTGTTGTCGTGATTGAGTCCGGTAATTTGACTGCAGCTGCTGGTCTAAAAATTCGGTGGCTGTGGCCGGTACACCACCGGCGGGGAAATTGAACATCTCTGACAACATTCCCGCGGTTTCATATACCGGAAGGCCACCGGACACTTCTTCTTCGATGCCTACTAATGGCGGTGGGGGTTGCTCGTAGCCTGTGTGAACTCTAATTTTATCTCTTCGGATCTGTTGTGCTAAGTGGTGATGTTGCTGTTGCTGCTGCTGCTGTTGTTGTCGGTGATGTTCTTGTGTGGTTCTCTCAAAGCCATTCGAGAAGGAGAAGATGGGCTGGTGGTAGTCCTGTTGGGACATAGAATAATCAACAGAACTTGACTTGTCGCGGGGGATTGGAGCAATTAGCTGGTGATGAGTAGTAGCACTCCTGAGAATTGGAGGGAGTGGAGGAGTTGCTATTCCCATATCAATATCTTGATGATGATCATCACGCCTGTAAAAATATACACCACCGCTTTTGCTCGTTCTTTATCAATTCCCCTGCCACATGGATCGGTTAGAGATACAAGAAGCAAAAACAACGAACACCCATCTCGAAAGACTAAACCTTGAGCCCTTCACATAACAAGAAAAGGCCATAATATGAAAGAAATGGAGATGGGTAGGCAAAGAAAGAAGAAAAACCATCAAATGGGTCTTTGTTATAACTCCTTTTCGTGACAAGTTCTGTATTTTTATTATTATTAGCTTTGTTCACCATCTAGTACGTCTCTTTAGACGCTAATACGCACAACACAGCACAACACAACACAACACAACACACTTGTTAGTAATAGTATACCTCTAGGAGTTGCAGAGAATATGAAAGGACGTAAAACTCTCAGATATCGTTTTCTCTTCTGCGGTATTGAAAGCTTTGTGAATTCCCACTTCTCTTATTCTCTCTATAGATGCTGCTGTCTTCTGTCTGTCGTCTCTTTCTTTCTCTTTCTCTCCTTTTCTTTCTCTTTGTGTTTGCTCTTTGCAGCACTACTGAAAGTTTGCAATCACACACCTCTCTCTCTCTCTCTCTATTCCTTCATCATCTAAGAGGTTTATGTTTCAACAAACATATATAATATTAGAAAAAATTTAAAAAGAGAAAAGTTGAAAGGAGAAGAAATGGAAGCTCAGGAAGAAGAAGAGAGACACATCTCTCTCAACATGATAACACAGTCCCAAAGAGCCAGGAGACCCAAAAAGTAAATAAGGAAAATTGAAAAAAAGGAGGTCGCTATTTTGTAAACTGTGAAAAGAATTCAATCAATTTATAATTGGTTTTGCTTTTTCCTTTTCCATGGGCATCAGAAATGGCAAAGAGCAGCAAAAAAACAAAGATTTCAGATAATAATAAATTCATATCCTAATATGAAATGACTGAACTGCCCTCACTCAGATTAGTGATCAAGGGTAAATCCGTCTCTTTACAAAAATCAAGTGTCCAAACGGACTTTCAACAAATATTATAATAGGAAATGAAAATTGAGGTGGTTTAATTGAGATCGCAAGTTTAAAATATTCTCATATATGCAACCGTTTAAAATAAAGCTAAAATTTTGCTTATCATAAATGACCTACTTAATTTGAGTGAGTATTAGTTTAAGTGTGAATGACTTAAAATTATTTTTTCATAATTAGGACCGACATCTCATGAGGAAAAAAAAAGTGACTGCCATTAAAAATCTTGTGAATTAAGGATTATATTAACTAAGAATGAAGAGACGAAAATGTCAGTAAGGGATGTTATCGTCATTTGGAACCAACGCAAACTACGGAATAAAATAAAGATAAGGTCAGTAGAAAGTCATATCAAATGATCCAAACTACACCATCCGTTGATATGGTTTATGTGACCATAATACCCTGGCTAATGAGTATTTCTGACCCACAAGTTGCGCTAGTTGGTAAGGTCAATTCGGCCAATTCAAGGCTATTTTCTTTTTCATGCTTTACGCGCTTTAATACGGCGATTAGATGCGCAAGAGGGAATTAATAATTGGCAATGGCACTATAGGAAAGCCTACACGCAAAAGACGGATGGCACGTACCATGGGTTTGGGGGCTCGGGACAAGTTTAGCTTCGTTTCATGTATGCATTTGCGTGGGCAAGGCCTGAAAAAGCACACAACCGCTTTACGGTTTGGCGATGTCAAGACGGGCATGTTAGGCTATCCTTTTCACATATTCACTTTCAACTTTTTAATTGGTAAGATAGGCTCTTAACAAAATTGGCATCAATAGCATTAAGTTAATGATAGGTGTACTTATGTAACAATTTTTCTTATTTTTATATAAAGGGATTATATCCTCCTTAATTTAATACTCAATTTATGAATATTATTATAATTAGAGAGTGAGCTAGTTGCTCCTTTGTAATTATAAGAACACATATTTAAGTTATAAAAATAATTTTTTTGTAAGAATACAATAAAAAGGTTACGTATAATATAATTATTATAAAACGGGGAATCTTGTACACAGATTACGTTAACTTTAATTATGACATTATTATAATTAGTAACCCAATTAAAATGTAAAATCACTTATATCATAAAAGTTGTTCATTGGTTTACAAGTGTAATTAAGTTTATTTTCTTTTTGTTAATTTAATTTCTTTATTCGAGAATGATATTAAATTTTTGCGTGTCCAAATTTTCATGAACAAACAATGTTCACCATAATTAAGATTTACCATGATTAATTAATTGTTGTGAAAAGCTTTTATTGTAAGATCAAACATAAGTTTCTTTGACATTATCATTGAGTGCTTACACCATATGATTTTCCCCATCAAGGAGTACTGTCTTCAAACTAACAAGGTGGGTTTTTTTTAGATTTTTTTGTTTCATTAGTTAAAAATAATACTAAAGTATCAGTTCCTACATTGATTTATTACAAACTTTTCAATTTCTTGATCCTACTTTGAAAGGTGAGACTTTCGTACTTTTCTATTGTTCTTTCTATAGGTTTTAATGATAGCGTATTACATCTTGGTATGAAGAACACTTGGATTGTTAATCCAATATGATCTAATTAGTAGTAAAGAAGAGTGAGAAAGACATTCAACTTAGAAGTTTATAAGCTCAATAAGAAAAAGGAATGATTTAAATCTCCAGAGAACCATTTCAAAGTTATATAAACTCGCTTTTCTTTAGAGATATTCAAGTCAGTTATGCCTAAAATTGGTGATTTTTTCTTGAGAGGTGGAAAGGGAAAGTCTCCTTTTCATTTTTCATAGTAATTTCTATTTTTAATTGTTAGAAGATCAGGAATTTCTATATTGATATCAACCGCAACATGATATATATACTTTAATAGAAAACAGGTTGACAAGGATACCATTTTGCCATGTAAAGAAAGTATATACTGCTGTTGATTAATATATACTGCCATACAAAGCTTGTAGTTATATCTTCTATAGCTACATTTAATTTTGCTTTCTTTCTTTCTTTCAATCGCGAAAGGTGACCCTTAGTTGTCACTTTTATTACTCCTTAAAGCTTGGAGCTGAGATCCCATTTTAGCCCACAAGATGTAGTTTGTATTGAGGATCGAATGGTATAGTCGAAAAGCATATATTGTTTACATTTCGTTTGAAAGATTAATATTAATTAGATACCAATCAGCATTGGCTCAATGATTACAATTAGCATATAACATGCTTGCATCTTCTTTAATGGCTACCTTGGCCCACAACTATCGACAAGGGTCCCTTGCAAATGAGATATCGATAATTCAATGCCAAGTATAGTGCACTAAGAATTTGTCTCAATTACTAAGTTGTCAACATATACAACCTCGGCTTAATTAACGTGATAGGCTCACATTTCTATTGCAGTACTCTTGCGAGTTCTTCAGTTATATAACCATTTACTAAAGTATGCCGTATGGATGTTAGTGTTGCCACTAGTTTTTGTTTTTGTAGTCGTCCTTGATCAGTTGTCAGATGTTTCTTTTTTGCTTGACTAGTTTCTTTCTTGTAAGTGCATGCCGTGTTAATTTAGGAACACGGTGGAAACTTTCAGTATGCGATCGACAGATTTTTTTAGCATTGTTGCAGTATTATTAATATTTGTCATAAAACTCAAAAGGACCATGACGTAGTTGTTCAAGAGTGAGACGAGATACAAAGAAGAGAGGACCACCATCAAATACATGGTTCAGTCTTTAACCCATACTGAGCTGTCAATCTAGAAAAAACAAGATAATGAGCTTAAAGTAGGATAAATTAAGTCGTACACGCTTGTAGTTTATAGTTTGAGTCATTGGGAAGGGATCTTATGGTTTAAATATATCATAGAAAGACTTGATTATGATATGAGGTTTTTTTTTCAAATAGCGTAACTTTGCATTACATAGATTAGTAATGTGAATGGACATTATTTTCAAAGTGATATACCCTTTAGTTCGCAACTTATAAGATACGTAACATGTTAAATAGATGATGGTTAACAATAATCTAAATAATTGTTCTCTTCCTTTGAAAATAACCTCTATAATTAATATAGCGTATTATTAGATTTTCTTTAAAATAAAAGTTATATTAAATATTGTTGTTGTTAAATTGAAGATTGTCTTAAATTAAACAAATAAATATATAAAATGTTTCATTTTGTTGAACCAAATTTAAAATTAGATCATGTAAAGATAGTGAAAGTGGAAAATAAAATTTGTTTTTCCTGACTTCCCAACTGCGAACCAGATTGATAAGTGACAGGCTAACCTTCTACGTCCTTCGGGAGTGACGGTCACGTGAATCTCACCCTCTCCTCACACGCTTGATGGCCCCATCTCATCATTGAAAGATCTAATATCTCATCTGCCCCTCACGTACCAAAGTCGGCTCTAGCCCCAGAGCCTAGGGCCTAGGCTCGTACTCTTCTTCTTCTTCTTCTTTTTAACCCTACCCACTACTGCCATGTCCAAGAACAACTTACTTATTGTTGATACTATGATAAACCATTCATAGGTACTTTGTTTCCGTGCGTGTGCTTATATTTTTAATTAAATGGGATTAGTTATGCAGTGATTCCAATATATTATTTTTTGTTACATAATTATATCACTATATTCCTTGTTACTTATTTTTAGTATTAAGTAATACTTACAGCTAGTATGTTCTGGCTCTCTAAATAATTCTCATATCAATAAATAAGCCATTAAAATAAATAAATCATTGAAATGAAAATGAAATCAAAATAAAGCAATTATATAGTTGAAAACTAGTTCTTTAAATTAAGTTACAAGTCTCTAAATCTATCATTAATTATGCTTCGTAAGATTCTTCGTCTTGCATTAGGAAGCAAGTTTCGTGAACTTTTTCTTTGTGTATGGGTACACTTTTGACCCTCTTCTTGACTTTTTTTATAGGTTCACGTTCTAAGAGCGTGTTAAGAGTTACCTGGAGAAATGGTAGCCACCCCTTAAGGGAAGAAGGTGGTTGTGAGGTTAAAGTTGGGGTTTGCTACAATTGGTATTGCTTGGCTTCAAGCAATTTTTATTTCAAGCAACAAACTGAAAACCTCCTCACCACCTTTTCTCCATCACATACGCAAACATCAACCACCTACATTGTTTGTTTCCTTAGCTAATTTGTTATGATATTTCATCACTTTTTTCTTTTTGCAACCCAAAACAAAAAGTTCCAGTCGATCATACCTTGCATTAGAGCCACGTTTTTACCCATGTTCAATTGTTAACCACTTGATCAACCTGTCTTGGATCAAAATTTGATGTTAACTTGATGTGCCAACTTATACACTGGTTTCAATGATTTGATTAAGGAGAAAATACGAGGGTGAATGGCATCACATTTTCGCACAATATGATCGCGTTTATATCACCACTGTCCATATCTTTCATAACCACGAGCAGGATGGTCACATCGATCAGAGTTAATATTGTCACTAATCTTCCATATGACAAAAAGAGAGAGGTTCGCATCAATGGAAATGTCACATACGTTCAGTGTGCTCACATTTCTCTTTTGATGTGGAAGATACACATATCTAGGCCATCACATTAATTGGTATGTCGCTTAAGTAGGCAGTCGTGCTGTTATCTTCATAATTGCTGTATGTGGCAATCCTTATTGCCATATTTACTTGAAATTATATTCTCTGGAGCATCTTGCTTCTGGCGCTAGCATTTAAGCGTGTAATTTAAACAAAACTACGAACCTGTGTGTTTTCAACATACATAGAGACAATCCCCGAAATTAGCAGTTGATGAGTGATCTTTCAGTTCGATTCATAATGCTCTTTTACCACCAACTATAATCTAATTAAGTACTTGAAAATGAGAGGTTAATTTGAGGGGGGAGAAAATTTAATGAGGATTATTACTATTGCTGTTTGAAGCAATTGCAATTGTAATTTTTATAATTACATCTGCATTATTTGTAATTATTCACAATCCATAATTGTCGGATGGGAGTTTATTACAAACTTCTCATATAATTAAAGTGTGGAAGGAAGCAAGCTTGAATTATTTGTTACTAATAGAAGTTTTTAGCAAATCTCGATTAGGTGAATGCATTAATTGTTATCTTTAAAGCAATTATAATTTGTACTGTATTGCTAATGTCATGCAATTGATATTGATATGTATAAATATCTATACGCCTGTGGGATAGTGAGACTAGGAGTACTTTGAAGTTTGAAATTACAAAAGGTTAGATAAGTCAATAGTCTTTTTTACTCATACACTGCGTATACTTTTTTTAGTGTGTAGAACTGTACGTATCAATAAACATTTCTGCATACTAATCATTGTAAGTATATAATCAATATTTATACTTTCATTAGGAGTTACGATGGAAACATCCTTTACTGGATAGTGTGTACTCCAATGGAGTACAATATAATAGAACCACTTTGAGTACCACTTTTTCAAGCTAAGATTGTCATAATATGACGAGAAGTATACTCTAATCACTAGTACATCATGTCATTGATTCTTTATTGGATTTTCTTCTATAACAATTTCGATGTAATATAACCTTCATTATATCATATTTAAACTTATGCATTTATTTATTCACGGTTTCCCTAATATGATTTCTATTACACATTTATCTCTGATTTCATTCTATTTTCACTACCTCCTATCAAATACCACTGAACGTAACACATTTTCTCCAACCTAATCTCATCCACCTGGGATCGATATATACTGGAAGTACGGGACAGCAAGCTGTAATTGAAGATGATGTTGTGTGCAGACACTTCTCCTTTACTTAATCTATTTCTAAATATGCACATGAACTGTCCCTGCCAGATGGGAATTGGATCTTACGTTTATCAAGCATGCAACATATGCACCTCTCGGAATTGATCACCTATTCTTATTATTTTATTCCTAGTTTATTTCATTAACATCCATCTATTTATTAAAAGGGACTTATAAGAAAATGAATGAATAAATGCTTGTAGAATAAAGTAAGAATAAGATAATGAAACAAGTGATATGAACAGGCGCGTCTTCATGCATGTTCAAATGTTCATATTTTTCTTTTAAAAATCAATTTCTTTTAGGATATTCAAGGTCTGTATTTAAAATAAGTTTCAGCAAAAGAAAACAAGAATTAAACATAACCATTAATTAGTGCGCCTAAAACTGATTCCCTCAAGTTTCTTGAATGTGGGTGATTACAAAAGTTTGTTGTTTTAATGTTAAAGAAAAGCGAAAACACAGATATAAAAAGGGATTTATTTTTTTTTACAAATAGGTAATGGTGATTGTTAGTGGTGATGGTGTTGAAGATGAGGAGGAGGTGCAGGATTGCTGCTATGAGGTTGTGATTGACGATTAATGCTTTAAGATGGAGTAGTTGAATACAAGTCTATTTTGCTTGTACCTTATTGGCTTCTTGTTAGGGCACATTAACAATGAATCTAATCCTATCTTGTTTTCTTGTTTGGTTTTTATTTGTTTGCTCTTTCGTTCTCTGTCTCTAGCTACCATCCTCCAACCTTGGAGGTGAGGCATGCCACTTGGCTTCTTCACCACCAAGAGCCATCAAGAAAGCTGATAACTATGTATTCTTGTTCAGGGACATTCAATTGTATTTGTTCATTGACACACAAACTAGGTGTCAAGGCAATACATTTCAAATGTATGTACATCAGACATACCGCTTATAGTATTAGTTGTTTGTCTTTTAGCATAAAATTGTCGTCATCTATCTTTCTTTTAATTGCTTTACTCGTCAAGCAATCTTCACTACAAGAAATCCGCAGTTTAGCGACGGAATTTACCGTCGCTAAATTGCCCATTTCTGTCGGTAAATTTAAGTACCGACGGAATTTGGTGACAAAGAGAATCGGTCGGTGATTGTGCCGAAGGTAAAAATACCGACCGAATGTTTCCGTCGCAATTTTACGACGGAATTTACGACGGAAATTTATAGTCGGCATTAATATAACGACGGAATGGGCAGTAAGATTCGGTCGGAGATATTTAGCTTCGGTCATGTGATCGGTCAACGACTTTTTCCGACGGTTTGTTTAGCCGTCGGTATATCTTGTTTTTTCCGACGGAAAATGTTCCGTCGGTAATATCTGATAATAAATTTTTTTTTGTTTTATTGTTATATTTAAAATTCATTATTTATTTGTGTTACGTTATATTACATTTGTATATATAGTTTGTTTTATGAGAAAATTAATATATAATTTCTTACATATAAAGAATTTAATTTAATAATAAAAGAAGAAGAAATAACAAATCTTATGTTTTTTAATTGAAAACAAATGACAATGTTATGCTAATGTCGTGGTTATCATGGATGCTCTGAACTGTTTCCCCCCCTCTTTAACATTTCCATCTCCTGCCTAAGCTTAGCCATCTCCTCCGCGTGCTGTTTCTCCTTGGTCATCTGC
>JANVCQ010000232.1:7386525-7401581 GCA_025531925.1 Erythroxylum plowmanianum
TTTGTTTTTGGAATGTGCAAATCGAAATTCTAGTTTTTGAAAACAAAAATTTGGCAACTCTTGTAAATGAAAATGTTTCTGAATAAAAGTGGGCCCAAAGTTGCGATTCTTGATTTGCGCATTTTCTTTAAAAAAAATTTTATACTGAGTTTTTGACTAAGTGATATAGCACGCTACCCTCGCGGGGCACGGACTCGGATATCACCATCGATGTCACGTTCGGGTCATGCGGGAGTGGGGTGTTACATTCTCAAGTTGATGTGTTTGGTTTGCTATGTTATGCAGTCTCTCATGAAAGTCTCCAATAGTTTTACTCTCATCCATCATTAGCTCCTTAAATCTTATAGTTAACATCTGAAGTTTTGAGGTTATCATAGATTTCGATCCCTCATATATAGTTTGCAAAGTGTCCCACTCTTCTATGCCGATTCATAAGCTAATGTCATTAAAATGCGACCTTCATCAACAACACTAAATATGGCATGCATGGCTTGAGAATTTTCAAGTGCTCTCTCTTCTTCAGCTCTTATCCACTTAGATGCATCTTTCAGTACAACTTCTCCCTTGCCATTAGTTATCACTACATGTGTCCATCCATGTAACACTGAGTTCCATGCTTTTATTCCCTATATTGAATAAATACTCTCATTCGTGATTTCCATGCAGGATAATTAGAACTATCAAACAATGGTAGTCTAGTAATTGATGCTCCTTCTCTTGTAGCCATATTTGTGAAATACGAATCTGCACCAACTTGTCGTATCAAGTTCTAATTTAATGACTCACTCTAGCACCAATTGAAATTTTGAAAGGATGTAGTTTCACAAAATTTCTGATTCTGCAGCAATTGTTTCTAGCAAAAGAAAATATTGAAAAATTAAACGCACAATTGCAAATCAACACTAGAAATTTGTTAACGCAGTTTAACATACTTCTTATGTCTGCGGGGCCCTCACCTAGCTTAATACTTTCACTAACGTCAATAGTTTTATAAAAGGCTTTATGAAGCTGACTCACTTAATCCTTGAAATTATCCCTCGTCTATATAACCCGTGAAAGTAATTCACACCTAATAACACGATCGAATTGTGCTAATCTCAACAACTTTTAACAATAAAGATAATAAACAAACAACTCAAGTGATTAAAATAATAAAGAATATAAACGAATACACTTGAGATGAGGAAACAACTTCCCTAAAAAATTCAGCTTTTTCAATGATAGATTAAAAAGTTGTTCACCAAGAGTGCTGTTGTAGTCTTCCAATATTAACATCGAAACACCACACACACAATTGAAAAAAGCCTCCAACAAAACAAATGTTTCTTGACTGAAACATTGCAAACATCTGAACTGCAAAATACATACCAATTGTTGAAATTTTTTTTGCAACACCTCCACTATCGACAACCACCAAAACAAACACTATCAATGACCGATCAGCCAAACAAAACTTACGCAAACACCACAAAAGAATAGTAGCCAAAATTGCCCTTAATGGTGGTTAAAGAATGGAAAAGAACAAAGCTGACCATTAACAATTATGCAGCCCCCTAAAGTCACAATAGAACAATAGAAAAAAAAACGCATCAACAATCATACCACACAATTACCAATCACCTAGCCAAATCACGCAAAAATAAAAAAAAAACACTAAACCTCTCAATCAATGACAAAGACTAGAGAAAACCCAACCAAAATGATTTTGCCAAAGTCGTGATTCTTAACAAAAAAAAAAGCAACAAATAGAATGATTTCTTGACACAATCAGTGGCTAAACATCATCACAAATAACCGTAGCATTCCTAACAGCCAAGTCACCCAAAACCTATCATTTTTCCTCTCCGAAAATGGCAACACTTTAGCCCACTACACATATAAATCCTGGCCACACTACAGCCAGGGCCGTTCCTATAGTTTTATAGGCCCTGGGCGAAATTAAAAAAAGGGCCCCTGATAAATCGACAATATACTTAAGTTTACATATTTGTATGAAACATAAATAACTCAATTTATAAGTTTATATAATTAACTAAATATTAAATAATCATAATACTAACAAATACATAGAGAATCATGATTTATGATAAACAATTTCTCCGTGCATTTCTAGATGCAAAATCATTAATAATATTATCAAGATTAATATTGTTCAACATATCCTTCTCAATACATAACATAGCTAAACCATTCAACATTTCTTGGATTAGAAAAGAACAAAAGCACCTGTATGGAACTGGAAGAAGTATGCAGGCACAATCAAACTCTAATAGCTTCACGATATATCACAAAGATATATAAATGATATTATATCTGTGATACAGGAAAAAAATAAATAGCAAAATTTAATATCTAATATTAAAAATGAAAAACAAAGAGTAAAAATATATTAAAAATTAAAAACTTTACCTTTAAATTATACTCAGAATTCAGAAGACAAAATCGTAAAATTTTTTGCTGCTAATTTTTTAATTGGAGTACTTTAAATACATATATTGATAAAAATAAAAAAATTAGAAGGTAAAAGTACACTTAAATATTTCAAGACTATTTATAAGCATAAGTAACACAAAATTACCTTTATCCCAAAAAAAAAAATATGTTATAACGCTTATAACGTTAAAGTCATTTAATTACTAAGACTTTAACATTACAGAGAGGGGGCTGTTGAAGTGGGGGCCCCTCTCAATGGATGCTTAAAAGTTAAAACATCGTCTCCATAAACCGCCACCAATAATAGAATAACTCCAAGCCTTCAATCGATGCTTCTGAGTCTAGAGAGGGGGTTGTTGAAGGGGGCTCCCTCTCATAGTGGGCCCTGGGCAGATGCCCTGCTGGCCCTTGCCCAGGGCCGGCACTGAGAGCTGGCCATATACACGATACCCTAACGTTAAGAACGGAAAAAATCTTCAGAACTAAGCAGGAAATTTGGGTCTTTTACGATATTGAATTTTGTTAATCCAAGTTGTGTTTCATAAATTAAGAGAAAAGCCTCCCATTTATTTTATTTTATATGAGTCCATAAACAATGCCCCTAATTATCATACTGAATTGGTGGAACAATTGAATAGGAAGAAAAAATTAGAATCTAACTTGTTATTACCTGTTCAATTTAGTCATTTAAAATTGTTTTTAAAAATTTTCTCTCATGTATTTGTCGATTTTCTCTCCTCTTTTTAGAATTTTTGTAATCTAAAAAATCCCACTTTAGTGATTACAGTAGTGAGTTGTTACTTAATCTTATAACTCATAGCTAAAATCTTCAAAATGAACTAAAAGATTGTTTACTTTAAATAAATTAAATTGGTCTTGGGGCCACACATATTTTGTAGCTGAGTAGCAAGCAAACGAAGAAATATATCTTATATAAAACTTTGACATTTGGTTCTTTTTAAAATCAAGATACATAACTCTTAAATGTTTGCTTTTTTAATATAAATAAATTGGGGACTTTCATTAAATTAATCACATACCTTACTTATGGCACCGTTTTTGAGAAAGGTGGACTAAAGAAAAAGTTTCACCGGAGAAGGCCAATTTTTAACTTAGAATAAAATGTTGGTGGAAATCAATGCATAGGTTCGTTTCATATTTGTTGAAAGTAGCAGAAGTTCCGAACTCTCATTAATCTCGGATGGTAATCATATTGTAGGACAATTTATGTTAGGGCAATATCTTCAAGTTCACTCAATTTATAACAAATTACTCAAACAATAAATATGATTGAAAGATATTCAGTACATGATTTTTAAAAAATCTTCCTATATAAAAGTAAAAACTACAAGACAAATCGACAGTAAAATTTATTAAAATTGAATAATAGGATACAAACAATAAAAGTTTTAAACTCTTTTACTCAAGAATATCTTACAGGTTAACTACAACTAATCTAGCTCTTTTAGCTTTCTCTAAAATTTTCTAAAAAAATTTATACTTACAATATCTAGAATTGAGTATAAATTGATATATTTTTACCAATATTACTCCAACTAATTCTAAAAATCAATCTTCAATAAAACTATAGTTGAACAATGCTATTTTGACCATAATACTCTTCTATCATCATGTGTTTATATTCGATGCAACTTTTATTTCTCAAACTTTTTTTTAAATCTCAAAAGGATAAGATTTTGATTGATCCAGTTGACAAGACGGCGGATAGGGACCTGAACCTTGCGAAAGAATTGGGATTGAAGCTTATCTATGCTGTTAACACCCACGTCCATGCAGACCATGTCACTGGCACTGGCTTGACAAAGAGTAAAGTTCCCGGTGTCAAATTTGTTATCTCTAAAGTGAGTGATGCAAAAACTGACCTTCAAATTGATGCCGGAGATAGAATTTATTTTGGTGATTCTTAGAGGTATGTACCATCCGTCTAAGTTTCAGCCAAGAGAATCTGGTTACTGACGTTGTCTATAACTGAATTGTTTAGAATTTGGATTAAGAGTTATCGTGTCTGACGGTTAGGGTATCAAAGAGACAAGTTTCAACGAGGAAAGGTAGTTATGCTATCCCATTTTTAACCAAGTTTATTGGGCATATTTTTTTTCTACTATTATTAAATTACGTTGCAACATTACCAAATTTCTAGAAAGGACAACATATATAGAGGATAAATTAAACCCAGAATATTGGTATACAAATGTTAGTAGAGCTTTAGATGGATTTGTTTCAAGTCCTATTAGTTTAATTGAACAATTACTTTCTAATTTGAAGTTTAAGGTAATGAAGAGGTGAGAATAGAAATGCAACCTTACATTTTAAACTTTTCAGCAATAGATAAGATTATTGGTATGTAAATGTTAGTAGAGCTTTAGATGGAGCTGTTTAAAGTCTTGTTAGTTTAATTGAACAACTACTTTCTAATTTGAAGTTTAAGGTAATGAAGAGGTCATAATAGAAATGCAACCTTACATTTCTAACTTTTCGAAAATAGATAAGATAGAGAATGTCAAAATTGGAATGAATCTTAAATAATCTCATAATTTTACTCCTAAGGGAGTGTAGGTATGTGGGAATGAAAAATCGAAAATAATAGATAAAGATATTATTATAATATTATCTAGTGGAAAGGATCGAGTATATAAGAGGAATGTTGCTTTGGAGCATGTTGAGAGGCATCGATTGGACGGTGTCCTTTACTTTGCGAACGATGATAATGTATATTCATTGGAGCTGTTTGAGAGCTTAAGGGAAATCAAGTAAGTCTATGGATTGCTTTGTTTAAGGATATGATGTGGATGCTATGTGGTTGTCTTATCAGTTCGTCTAAAGAATTTGTTACGAGAATAGGCTTTGCTCTTCATTGTGAATGTAAGGGTTTATTTCTCTGACCTCTTATGGATTCAACTTTTATTTAGAAATTTTACCTTGAGTAGTCATTAGGTTGAAGACTTGGGGCTCCTCCTCCTTCCCCTGCTTCGGAGGATCAAAGACCTGCTCGTCGGTGCCTTGGGGTGTGGTTGTGACGTTTGCGGCGAGGAATGGGCTCAGGGGCTTGTAGGGATGGGGTTGGAAATAATGAGTGAGTGTGGACCTTGTTGTGGGTGTGGGTTGGTTGACTCAGATAGGGATTTATGTGAAGCTAAAGATTGTGAGGGAGTTAAATTGTCCAGGTATATATACAATCATTCCGCCACACCTTTCCCTTCCATGCACCGCATTTCTTACTTGATTTGAGAGTTTTTCTTTTTACCTTACAAATATTGTTTCTTTTTCTTCCAGTATTTCTTGATGCGTTCTTTTGGTTGGGTTTTCGTCTTATTAAGTTGCGGTTTTAAGTGCTTCGTTCTGGGATCAAGCTAGTATTTCTCGATATGCTTTGCTTTCTGGTTGATCTCTGTGTTCAAGATATTTCCTTTCTTGCTCCAAATTGTCGGTTAAAGGTTCATGTTTTCCCTGAACTTTGGTTTTTCTTTAATCATTTTTTGAAATGTTGTCTTTTAACTTGGAACGTTTAATATGTTTTTACCTGCTCCGAAGCTAAAACCCATTTCTCTTGAAGAAGAAAAGCTTCAACTTTCATGTCTTGTGCATTTTTCTTAATATAGCCCATTCAGCAGGGTGGATGCTTTTTCTTGAGTTTTGTTTTTGTTTTCATGTATCTGCTACCTGGTTGGATAAACAAAAGTTTTTTGTTGTTGCTACATGGAAGTATGTCGTCGATGTTCACTTCCTTTCTGTGTTGGTTTTCCCTGTTGTTTCTTGGTAATAATTGCGGTTCTTTAGAGGAAAGTTTGGATCTTTTCTCATAAAGACTTGAGTTTTTTTGGCTTCAGAGATTCAGTCTGTTCCTTTTCCGTCAAGTACATTAACACTTAAAAGAATCAGATCTTCTTTTTGTGTCTTTTTGTTTCACTAATCCATTTCTAGTCTGCTAGATCTGTTCATAGTTAGTACCATTTTCTTTCAATATGCATTTCGATATATGTAAAACGGTGCTTTAACAAAAAGTTAACCTTACTTACGTTTTCCTTGTAATTTGTGCTTTTTTGAGATGATATTCGTGTTTTGATATGTCAAGTGAATGGTTTTGTTTTTCCATTTTTTTCACGATTTGGTTGTTTTCGATGTTTCTCTCGAATCAAGTCGTGGTTAGATCTGTTACTCCATATTGTTTGCGATCTATATTTTTGTTCAATTTGTCCTCTGTGGTTTTTCAATTTTCTAGATCTCGAAGTTTTGGTTTGGGGATTTCTGGGTTTCTTTGAATTTTACTTTTCCTTTCTTTTCGAATTGTTTCTTTATTCGTCAGTCGTTGGTTAGGTCATTTAGGGTTCAAACCTTCTCGAGGTTTCTTTTGATTATGGGTTCTTCTGTGGTTTAATACCACGATTTGATTTTTACATGTGGGGTTGGGTTAGAAATGAAATGTTATGAAAATAATTTGCTCCCTCATAACCTTGAAGATCTTTAAGTCCTCAATTAGTTTTTTTCCCTGTAAATATGCTAATGGTACGTCTCTTCAGCTTAAACTAGTAAAGTTTCCTTCTTTTTGTTGTATCGTTCATAGGTCTTACTTCAAATTCACTTTGATCTTCGCATTCTCAAGATGTTGCATCTTCACTGGGATTTTTTTATTTTTGGATCCGTTTTCTTGTCATTGTCTATTAAAATTTGATAATTTTTTTTTATTTTTTTTCTTTTTTTTCATGTCATGTGTGTGTATGATTTCAACTTTGTGCGTTTGATTTCTGGATTTCTCTTTAATCCTGTTATTCTATGTAGCTCTTTTTCGTTTCTTTCTTTGCATGGTTTTATTACGCTACTATGTAAGTGTTCGATGGAAAAATACCTCATGTCATGCATAGTTGGATCAAGGTCACAGGTATGTGTTTATGTGAATTATGTGTTATGTGACTAGGTGAGCCATCGATGATGGTCACTCATTGAGTTCGCAAAACTCACCCAAAATTTGTAAATATTTTTCAAGATCAGAAGAATACCTCGTTAGGGAAACGGGAGTATACCTACAGCATATAAGTGAGGGATAGAGGTCGGGATCAGTTCGTGTTTGCACTATATTTCTTTATTTTTATGCTAAATTGTATATTTCACAACTTTTGTATCGAATAATGTATTCCAAAAAGTTTTGCACAATGTGTATTTGAACTATGTTGTAATGGAAAGACATTATGTTTAAAGTGTTTTGTATTTGTGAAAGAGCCTTAATGGTTATTGAAAGTTTTGTGGATTGTATTGTTATGATTGAAAAAGTTTATGAATAAAGTGGGCTCGATTTAGTTATGGATTTTCACATATTATGTTTGTGATTTTAAAAAAAATCATACCGATTTTTGAATAATTGAGTGCTCTAGTATGTCACTCTCGTGGGGCACGGACTCGAATATCTCTCAGGATGTCAGGCACATGTCTTGCGAGAGTTGAGGCGCTACAATAAGGGATTTTTGCATATTTTGTCTTCCTCTGTTTGATTGGAGCCAAAACCAAAGAATTTGTGTGGCATCTTCAAGCATATTTTCCCATTTTCCCTGCCCACCATATGTTCGACAAAGGCCCTCTGTTGTATTTTGTTGGATTCCTTATGCTATGGTTTACATATTCCTTGTCAAGGTTTAAAGGAAGCTCTTGCATGGTACAAAGAGATTGTTCTGTACTTAAAATTGTCAGGTGTTGCAATCTTCTTTATTCTTCTTCTCCCTGTAGTCTCTGATTTCTTTCGATGCTTTCTTTAGATATTTACCATGATTGCAAAACCAAGAATGACCTTAAAATGAGCCCTGAAAGCTTATAATCTCAGTTCATTTCTAAAAGAATTTGAACCTCTTAGAAAATGAGTTATCTTTTTTATTGTATAGCTAGATGGATAAGAGTTGGATGTCTTATTGGAAATGGTCAACTAAATACGTAGAAGGAGTTAAGAGTTTTATGCAATTTGTAAAACATCAAATGGGTTACAAATGTAGTATCTGTTGTCTATGCATCGATTTCTTAAATGTTGACTTCCAAAGTCAACATGTGGTATATAATCATTTACTAATCTGAGGCATACATAAATTCTACACTCCATGGCTTTATCATAGTGAATGTAAGGAAGCCAGTTGCAGTACAAATGGGTGTAAATGTTATGATGACAGTAACAAAAACGATGTAGATGATTGTGATCTGAATGATGATGGTGATGATGGGATTGATGAGATGTTAGACGAACGTCAGAATTATATGGAGACTATGAATGAAACAGGAATGCCTAACATAATTGGTAGTATTACAGAAGATAATTTTGGGAAGTTATTGAAAGTTGCTTAAGAACAATTATATCCATGGTGCTCAAAATTTCTTACCACTATCATTTATTGTGAAGTTGTTGCATTTGAAGGTTTATAATAAATGGAGTAACAAGTCTTTTGACATGTTAATTGACTTACTGAACGATGCATTGCCTATTAAACACAAGTTGCCGAAATCTTATTATAATGTAAAGAAATTGTTAAGGGACCTTATATTGGGATATATTTCAATTCATGCTTGTAAGTATGACTGTGTTCTTTTTTGGAAGGAAAGTAAAGATCTTCAGGAGTGTCCTATTTGTGGTACATCAAGGTGGCAGGTGAATGATGGGAGAGGGAAAAAGATATCGAATAAAATCCTTCGATACTTCCCTATTAAATCACGATTACAAAGATTTTTTTATGTCAACACAAACAACCATAAATATATGGTCGCATAAAGAGAAACACATTGATGACAACATTATACATCATCCAACAAACTCAATAGCATGGAAAAAAATTGATAGAAAGTTTCCATGGTTTGCACAAGATTATCGTAATGTTCGACTTGGATTGGCCTCAGATGGATTTAATCCTTTCGATAATATGAGTACTGCATATAACATGTGGCTGGTGATTCTAGTCCCATACAATTTATCTCTATGGAAGTGTATGAAGGAGCCTTTTATGTTGTTGTCTTTACTTATTCCAGGACCTACTACTCCTGGTAAGAACATCGATGCATACATGCAACTATTAATTGATGACTTAAACGATCTATGGGAATATGGATTACAAACTTTTGATGTTATTGAAGGCTAAACATTGATAATACATGTTGCTGCTTTGTGGACTATAAATGATTTCCCAGCTTATGGGAATTTGTCTGGGTGAAGCACTAAGGGTATATAGCTTGTCCTGTGTGTAACCATCAAATATATTCAATGAGGATAAAAAATAAAATATGTTATACTGGTCATCGTTGTAATTTGAAACATGAGCATAGATGGCAAAGAAGTAAACTATTTAATGGCACAGTAGAATTAGGTGAAGCTCCAATGCAATTGTCCAGTGATGATATTGTTTACTAGCTATCATATTTGAGTGACAATACACCTGACAAACACCCAAGTAATAAAAAGCGAAAGAGAAATGATGTCGAACTAAATTAGAAAAAAGCATATTTTTTAACTTGCCATATTAGAAGGAATTACTATTGAGGCATAATCTTGATGTCATGCATATTGAGAAAAACATTTGCGACTATATTTTAAGGACTTTCATGGGAATTAATGAGAAATCCAAAGACAAAATTAAGGCTAGGCTTGACTTAGAAGACATAAATATTATAAAGGACTTACATTTGAAAAGAAGAGATGGTATTCCCTCTGCTTATTACAATATGTCAAAAAGTGAGAAACAATCATTCTGTCAGTTCCTCCAATCAGTCAAATTTCCTGATGGGCATACATCAAATATAGTCCTTTGTGTGAATGTTAAAGAGGAAAAAGTGTTAGGGTTAAAAAGTAATGATTGTTATGTATTTTTTTAACGATTACTTCCTGTTAGAATACGTGGGTGTTTTCCGAAGGATGTGTCCATTACTTTGGGTCAACTAAGAGAGTTTTTAAGCAATTATGTTGTAAGACACTTAAAGTTGAAAAGCTTGATAAACTAAAAAAAGACATAGTATTGATTCTATGTAAGCTTGAACTATTATTCCTCCCATCATTTTTTGAAGTTATGGTTCATTTGACAATTCACTTACCATATGAAGCAAAACTTTGTGGACTAGTTCAATTGTGATAGATGTTTTCGATTGAAAGGTAATTCATATTAAATTCAACAAATTTTTTCTATGTTATTTATTTGTAACAATTTCTAAGTTAATAATTAATTATATTCAGGTTTTTATGGTCTCTTAAGCATTATGTATGTAATAGAGCTCGACCAGAAAGGTCTATTACAAAGGCTTATATAGCAAATGAATGCTTGACTTTTTGTTCAATGTACTTAACTAATGTGGAGACAAAATTTAATATCTTAATTTTCATGACGACGGTGGGTTATCTATTTTCTCCCAAAAAGTTAGGTCACTTGGTATGGGTAAATATGTGGAGTTAACTAAAGACGAATTTGAAATTGCCTATTGGTATATTTTGAACAATTGCGAGAAAGTTGATATATACATGAAGTGCATATATTCCTTTTCATTCAAACAATCATATTACAATTTTCTTCATTTACTATGAGATCTTACTGTCGTTGTCTTTTTTAAATAGGCAGCATAAAGAGACAATTCGCAGCAAAGAGATTATTAATGGTGAAGAAAGACATAGGCAGAAGTTTGTATCATGGTTTAGAAATCGAGTATGTTTCATATTGATTACATATTATGAAAATATGAGAATATATATCATCCTCATATTTGTTTTCAATTTGTCATATAGATGATACAGTTACATAACTATAACGTGCAAGAAGCAACAATAACATTATATAGTTTGGCATGTGGACCTCATATTTGTGGGAAAAATACACAAGTTGCTTTGTTAATGGGGTGAGATTTCACATATTAGATCGAGATAGTCGAGTTAGAAGTCAAAATTATTGGGTTATCATTGAAGGATGTCATGTTGACGATTTCATTGACTTCTACGGTGTCATATGTGAAATAATAGAGTTGCACTAAATTAAGGATAAGAAGCTTGTTCTACTTAAATGCAAATGGTTTGATCAAACTGACATGAAAGTAAATGAGCATATTACTAGCATAAATGTTAGTAAGACATAGAATGATCCTTTTGTCCTTATAAGTCAAGTCAACAAAACTTTTCTACGTCAATGATAATATATTGGGTAGCAATTGGAAGGTTGTTCAAAAGTTTCAACAAAAGAATGCCTTTGGTTTTTATGAAATGGATATTGGTCAATTGGATGAGGATGCAGATGATGTCTATCAAGAAATTGGATTAGAGTTCAATAACAAAGGCATTCCAGTAGAAGATGTAGATATATCATCATTCCATAGGAGAGATGTCGATCCCAACATAGTTCCAGTGGATGAAGTCCAAGCCCATCTTATCTTACAAACAGATGAAGACTATACTTAGGATGACTTAAATGACAATGATGATACTTTGCCGAATATATTAGTGATGAAGAATCCAATGATAATGTACTTAATGATAATGATTTTCAAAATCTTAATCATGATGATTGAATGTAAATAAATTGTTTATATTGTTTGAAATTTTATGTTCATAATTGCCTTATTTTGTTGATGTTTTACTTATGTTAATTTACGATGATTAGATGCGTATTTTTAATGTTTCACTTATGTTTATGCGTGTTGGACCCCAAATATTTCTTAGAAGTTAGAACTGGAAATAAGAAATTTTGGTGATTAGTCATGAGTAAAGAACAAATGAATGAAAATTCTTGAACCAAGAAATGATAGACAAGAGTAAAGTAGCGAATGAGAAATGTGGATATGTCCATGTTCTGCTTTGGTATTTCTGGTGGATAAGAGATTTTGAAATGAGAATAATTAAGGTGAAAGTTAGAAGTAGAATGAAAGTAAAAAAAATGAAGTCGAATTTGTGTAGTAAGTTGATGAAGAATATGTACATATGTGTATGTTCCGTTACTGGTATTCATGATTAATCATGGATTATAAATTTCTTTGTAGATGATATTGATTTGAAATGAAGTTAATAATGAGGAGTAAATGAAGTAGAAAAGGTGATATTAGTATGATTTATGTTAAGGAAAGATTGTGAAACAAACTGGATGGTTGATCTGGAAAATATTTATGGAGTATGCTTCAGTCTTTTAGCCACAACTTTTTCTTTAGTTATGCAAACGAGATTATTCTTAATTTGGATTAAACTAAAAACATATGGCTACATTTCTTATGAAGACATAGAATTTAAATTCTATCTTTAAGAATCTCAAAATTTGTCATGAAGTTGAGAATTGGGTGCAGTTCATTGGATGAGTGTAAAATTTGTGTTCTATATTCGAGGGTAATTCTGGATTGATATAGGAAATATTAGAGAAAGTTGTCTTCTCATAAGTTGTAGGTATTTCTTCTAGCTTTCCAACGGTATATAGTATGGAATTTATGGATTTCTAGGCTAAAAGTTATGGTCCTTATAATGGAAGATATATCTTCTGTCCTTTCGCTTCTTCTATGTTTTATTCCTTTTATGTTTTGCTTCTTTTATGTTTTTCTTCTTCTGTGTTTTGCTTCTTCTGTCTTTTTACTTCTTCTGTGATGATGTCATCTTCTTCTATGTTTCTTCTGTGATGACGTCATCTTCTTCTATGTTTTGCTTCTTCTGTGTATTACTTCTTCTGCCTTTTTGCTTCTTCTATGATGACTTTATCTTCTTCTGTGTTTCTTCTGTGATGATATCATCTTCATCTATATTTTGCTTCTTCTGTGATGACATCATCTTCTTCTGTGTTTTGCTTCTTCTGTCTTTTTGTTTCTTCTGTGATGATGTCATCTTCTTCTATGTTTTGTTTCTTCTGTGTTTTTTTTTGCCTGACCTATTTTTTGTTCCATTTTTGACTCTTCAAATGATAGAATCTGTCTTCAAGATCTTCATGAAAGTTGTAGATCTTGAAGTCCTCTTTCGAACCATATAAAGAACACCTTTATCCAATATCTTTAGGGATAGTTATAGTAATTCTCGCACTTCTTCTGTCTTTTTTCATTAATCTGCTTCTAGTCTGTACCTATTTTCTGCTCCATTTTATATGCTTCAAAAGATAGAATTTCTCTTC
This sequence comes from Erythroxylum plowmanianum, assembly GCA_025531925.1. Classification (NCBI taxonomy): domain Eukaryota; kingdom Viridiplantae; phylum Streptophyta; class Magnoliopsida; order Malpighiales; family Erythroxylaceae; genus Erythroxylum; species Erythroxylum plowmanianum. The sequence continues at coordinate 7,400,055 of JANVCQ010000232.1, forward strand.
AAGATCTTCATTAAAGTTGTATATCTTGAAGTTCTCTTTTGAATCATATAAAGAAAACCTTAATCTGATATCTGTAGGGAAAGTTATAGCAATTTTCCCACTTCTTCTGTCTTTTTCTATTAATCTACTTTTCGTCTGTACCTATCTTCTATTCCATTTTAGACCCTTCAAAAGATATAATCTGTCTTCAAGGTCTTCATAAAAGTTGTAGATATTGAAGTCTTCTTTCAAACCATATAAATAAACCTTAATCCAATATTTGTAAGGAAAGTTATAGCAATTCTCCCACTTCTTCTGTCTTTTTTCATTAGTCTGCTTTTCATCTATACCTATCTTCTATTCCATTTTAGACCCTTCAAAAGAAAGAATCTATCTTTAAGATCTTCATAAACATTATAGATCTTGAAGTCCTCTTTCTAACCATGTAAAGAACACCTTAATCAAATATTTGTAGGTAAAATTATAGTAATTTTTCCACTTCTTTTGTATTTTTCTATTAGTCTGCTTTTCGTCTGTACCTATCTTCTATTTCATTTTAGACCCTTCATAAGATAGAATCTGTCTTCTAGGCCTTCATAAAAGTTGTAGATCTTGAAGTCCTCTTTTGAACCATATAAAGAAAACCTTAATCTGATATATTTAGGTAAAGTTATAGTAATTTTTCCACTTCTTTTGTCTTTTTCTATTAATCTGCTTTTCGTCTATATCTATCTTCTATTCCATTTTTCACCCTTAAAAGGATAGAATATGTCTTCAAGGTCTTCATAAAAGTTGTAGATATTGAAGTTCTATTTCAAACCATATAAATAATGCCTTTATCTGATATCGTTAGGGAAAGTTATGACAATTTTCTCAATTCATCTTCTTTTTCATCTGGTTTCGTCCGAACCTTTCTTCTGATCAAATTTTGACCCTCTAGATGACAAAATCTAACCTCAAGGTCTTCTTCAAAGTTTTAGATCTCAAAGTTACGTTTAATCATCCTAATATGATCTTGATCCAACATCTCTAGTGAAAGTTATGTCATTTGTCCCGAGACAAGTTTGATATGATTGACGACCAAATCTTGTTTGATTCTTTCGGTCATAATTTTGCTATCCGACCCCCAAATGAAGTGATTCTTGAATCATTAGTTTCTTAACCCATTTTTCTATCCCTAAATAGATTTTGATAGAGTTTGGTATTAATGTGAAAAAGATGTATTACATCAAGTAAGGATATCGATTGAAAGAGTAGGAATTAGATATGTTACTGAACATGCTTTAGTATCTTGATGATATATGGATCAGTAGACTTCCAAATAAGATGATTCTAGTTTCAAGATAAACTAGAGACATGGTGCTACAAATGGTATAAAGATTTTGAAATCTAATTCAATCTCTAGGACTTTCAATTTTTGGATGGAAGTTGGGTATAGTGTACTGTTTTAGTCTAAAAATAGTCTGAAATATTTGGGCCCTAACTTTCAGATTTCTGAACCAAATGGATTGATTTTGGTGGCATTGGAAACTTAAGACAAGGAAGAAC
>JANVCQ010000232.1:7409276-7422730 GCA_025531925.1 Erythroxylum plowmanianum
ACTTCCTTGCTGTGGGATATACGTCGGAACGACCCACGGGCGTCTCGGTGTGTACTCCACGGTGAGGGGGCGCTACACAGAAGCTGTTGTAGACATCATTGTTTCAGGGGAATCAACCCATTGTTGATGAAATTTACAACAATGTTCTTGGTACAAGATCGAGGTATATCAAAGGTCTTGAGCATTACCCTAAGCTTGTTGGTGCATCTTTGTTACAACCAGCATATATCACGATGCTTCAAGAGGAGAACCAATAACTAAAGACTAAGTTACAATATACAGAAGAAAAGTTAGATCTTAACGTAAAAGAAGTGAACTAGTTTAAAAAGATGGTCAAACAATTACTTAGCTTAAACTATGTTAGTAGTAGTGACGATAAGTAGTCTTAGTTTGTTTATAAATTTTGTTCAAATTTTGTGATTAACCTGTAATTATTTTTTAATAAAATGCATTCTATTTTAAGGTTTATTTTATTTCAATTTATTATTATTTAAATAAGATGTCATCAACATTAATTATAAAATTTAACTAATTTATATTTCAAATTGTATTAAAAATTGTAATAAATTAAATTAAATTTGTTTTTGACAGTTATAATAAAATTTAAATTTAGAAGTAAATGTTGTCACTAAAAAGTATTAGGTACTAAAACAAAATCGTCACAAAATGTTATTACCTATGTTTACAAGAACGTCTCTAAAAACATTTATCTACAACAAACAATTAGTAGCTAAAACTATTCTACTACAAAAATAAAATCATCAATAAAAATATTTACTTACGATTACGATTTAGTAGGTAAAAACCTTTATCTATGAAACATATATGTCGCAAAATTCTATGTACGACATTTTTAGCTCTCGTTGGTTATATGTTTCACCGATGAATATATCGTGTATCCAAAACCTTTCTGCGATGATTTCAATATTTTCAACAAACTAACCACTATCAATAGTAATGGTAATCATTCTTTCGTTCTAACTAACTATCATAATTATAATGATTATATCTATTCTCATTCTTATCTATATTCATTCTTATTCCTATTGCCATTACCTAATTTGAACCAAGTGCCCCCTCAAAACTTGATAGGAAAAGGTAGAAGTGTTAGCCCCCTTATGCCTTTTCCTACTTATAAAAAAATACTAGAGTTTCTTTCTTATTCAAATTAAACTTCCTAATTATAATTAAGTTTTTGAGTTATGATATTTCTTAAACTTCACAATTAAATTGAACTTATTTTAAATTAATTTTTTCTCTTTTTAAATGCTTTTTTATGTATGACTCATTAGGTTTTTAATATGTTGACAATGATTATAAATCATAATTTTAATTCATAAAACTTTTTTAATTTTTATTTAATTAAATAATTTATAATCATAAATAAGCATTGACATCTAGCAATATGTTATAATCACTAAAATATTAGGAAGGTCAAATTGATTTAACTTAACCTATTTATATAAAGTTATGATGTATAATTTTATTCTTTTTTCATCTAATATTCTAATTGGATATAAAGTATGAGCATAGTATCTACTCTTTTAAATCCAATCATGTTCATCCTTGCTAATTATTAATTGATATATACTTTATATTTTAAAAAACCTTTTTAAATCTCAATTCACTATGGCAAAATAATTCCTTAAATCACTACTAATCAAGAACAACATAATATTCTCTCTAATTATTATAGAGTAATAAATCATTTATTGACTTACTTAACTATCTCCATATGAATCATACTATATCTAAGTATTATCAACTGAGCTATCCTAAATAGAATAAGTTATAAGTAACATCAAAATATAGTAATTCTTATACAAGATACTTTGATAATTTCAAGTCTAAGGATCAATTATACAACCATCATAATAAGAAAATCTACAGACACATAAGTAATATTCCATTTAGGATCAGTAAACTTATTCTCTAATAAACACCCGCACATTTGTTTAAGTACTTCTATGCTTTAATTTATGAGATTGATTACTTTTTTTATAAGAAAAATATAATTTATGTTAGTTTTACTATTTCATCAATATACAGTCTTGATGAAACTATAACTTAGGAATAATACATAATTGTAACAAACCTTATAATTATAGTTTTATTATAATTTAAATTTTATAGTAATTATTCCAAGAATTTTATCTTTAATATTAAAACTCTAAATATACTTATCAAAATATAAAGTAATTATTCCAAGAATTCCTTTATTTAATTATGTCACAAACTTGGTTATAGGTATACATCAGTGTATGATTGTTAGTTTGCATGGAATATATTTCCTTTTTTCTAAGAATACTAAGCTCTAAGTTTATAGGAATTGATTCCACAATCAGCACCCTTTTTTTCCTCTTATTACTTTTAAGGGATAAGAATATGCTTCTATACTAATTATTAAGCGCAAACTCCTCAATATTACATTGAAAATTATGGTCAGTGATTAGCATAAGTGATTAGCATAAAATCTATTTATATTGCACTAATTAGATGACGTTTCAAATTCATAATTTTTTTGATTTGATATTACTAAATGGTGGAAGTTTCAAATTCACCATTTAGTCTCATCTCTAATCTAATTCTCAAATATTCTTTTATCTTTTACATCTTTGTATTGGTTTTTTTTAATTAAGTTTAATTTTTTATGTTATGGAACTTTACATTGAAAATTATGAAGAAGATAAAGGATGTTCTATCTCTTCCTCATTGCTCTTTTTCTCACCGCAGCTTTCATGATGAACCTAAGGCTTAAAAGAAAGTTACATGTTTCATCTCTTTCAATTTTGTTTATGTCATTATATGCTCATATAAAATCATGTTTATACACATGCACAAATGTAAATGTATATGAGTTTTTAGTAGATAAGAGAATTCAAGTAAGTGGGTTAATAAATTTACAAAAGTATGTTAAATTTTTATTAAATATTTTATATCTGATTTCTAATTTATTAATTATTTTTTAGTTTTTATTGTAAATGGAAGATGTTGAAGAACTTTTATATAACAGAAGAAGTCAGTTTGAGTTTCAAATGGTGATGGCGATTGGAGTGGTAGAGAGGCCTAACATTTTAGACATTATCTATAGTTAGCACTAACAAGTCTAGGTTGGTCCCACGAGGACTAGAATATCTTTTTATTATCTAATATAACAAATTATGGTGATGAAAATAAATCAAATGTAAAATTTAAAATAATAAACAAAAATAAATCATCACAGTTGATTGACTAGAATGAAGATTAAACTCTTAACAATCTAAAAAAAACATTAGTACCTAGATTTCAAATCTCCTTAGGACTTCTCGTGCAATTATGATTTCACTATTTAATTTAATATATAGTTTATTAGACCTTGGAAATTTCTATCCTCTGTTAGTATCTTTCTCAAGACTAATAGCACCTAACTTTCAGTTGATTAACTTAAATCTCTTTCTAGTTTAAACCTCTAAGATTGCATTAACCGATTGATGAATTTTACTATTATATTTGACCCAAATCTAGATTCTAGATTTTCATGCAAATTCTTTCAATTATAGTAGATCTATTTATACAAAAGGATTTCTTAATCTCAATTGCATGAACTTATAACTGAAATAATATAGTAGCAATATTAATTCAATGATAACTAAGAACACATAATTGAATCTACTTGAAAGTAAATAATGAATTAAGTTAAAACAAAATCACTACAATATCTATCTCAGGGTTCATCTAAACTAGGTACTAACAAAATTTTAATTCATAATCATAGAAGTTATAACATCAAAACCAAAGGAAAACTAAAAAACTATAAAAGACATAATGAAATTCCTTTTGATCTTCATGAAAACTACTTTAGACTGATGGAGATCTACTTCAAATATGCTTTTTTGCTTTTTTGGTTGTTTTTTTGTTGTTTCTATTGTCCTAAGCTATGAATATATGCTTTCCCAAGGGTAACTTGAGCCTGCTACAAAACTCCTATGAAATCCTCTTCTTTTCTCTTCATAATTGCCTTTTATAGTGCGAAATTAATGTTTCCGAAGTTTACATGGTTAGTCACATAACTATGTGCATGATCGTATCCTTCAATCTTGCTTAACTCTTTGAAAATTGAAAAGAAACACAATCCAAAAGAGTTATACAGTCACCCATACGATCATGTAAACTTACACGACACTATCCTTCGTCACCAAAGTTCCCTCCAAAATAGCTCTATTTTTTCGTTTTTTATTCCGATTTCGCCCTAATTCTTCTCTTTTTAATCCATGAAGTAAATAGGATCTAAAAACATAGTAGAAATAAAGTTAAGTACTAAAAAAATAAAAAACTCTCGAATAAACAAGCAAAATGCATAAATATGGATTAAAAATATAGTATATTTAACATTTATTACGAAATCATAAAGAAAATGGTGAAAAAAGTTTATTTCTTGTTATTTTTATTAAATTCATATGCCCTATAGATTAAATAAATAATTCATACAAGAAGGAGTCATTCAGGAGTACTGTTAAGAATACTTACATATGAGTATCCCACATCGGAGATATTAACAACCTACAGCCTCATCTTAGCACCAATATTGTGAGTCCGTGGAGTGATAAGGACAAATCATGGAGTGATAAGGATGATATGGTTGGTGATAAGGACTTCCAAAGGGCAACAAATCCCCATAGAAATGGTAGTTCATTAAATAAAGGAAACTCCATCTAATTGGTAGCACTGATATCTCTTTTTAATATTTTAGTTGCAGTATTAGTGAAGATAAAATAGTAATCTTTCCTTCCATATCTTAGACAACAGCTATATACTCTTCCTTGTCTTATACACCAACTATATAGTATTAATATATATATATATATATATATATATAGCTTTCTTAGGCTTGCAATCGTACGAGAGTGAGAAGAATCAATTGTAGAATAATAAAATCCCTCTTTGCTGCAATTCTATTTTTTTCTGAAAAAAAGAGAGAAAAGAAGACTAACATATAAGTCTAATGAGCTACTCCACTTATTGTCAATTGGTTTTAGATAGAACCTCACGTAGATTTATATGTAGTTTAACTTTCCTCCTTGTGCACGCAGGTTCGTTGCAAATTTGATATAGTATCAGAGCTCATAATGATCTTGACCTACTGCTTGCCCCAAAAAGCCCATCATTTAAATAACTAAAGAAGGATTTGAAGTCTGCATGGACAAAATTGCCCAACAGTATCGTTTGCCCCAGGATGGGGCTTATTTGACCTGAATCAAAATTCGAGCCTTGATGAGGATTGTTTACATACATCTTTAAATTTCCCAAGTTAAAAAGGGGCTCATATATGAGGGGGAGTATTGAAAATACCTACATATGAGTGTCCCATATCCAAAAAAAGAGGGAAAAGAAGCTTAATTTATAACCTTAGTGGGCTACTTCACCAAGTACCAATTGGTTTTATGATAGAACATCACTTGAGCTTGTATGTAATTTAACTTTTCTCCTTATGTGAGCCCACAGGTCTATTGCAAATTTGACATTTTGCCACTAATTTAATAATAGTTATTAACGAAATTAACATCAAAATATATTTAATAAAAAGCGGTTCAAATATTAAAGATAGAGTTAAATTTAATTTTAATAATTTATAGAAAGTTATTGATTAAAATATTTTTTAAAAAATCAATTTAAAGGTTTTTGGTTTTTGAGAGTGCGTACCAACCACCACTAATTCCCTCGACTTCACTAGTAGTGTTTACTTTGTCGTCACTTTTCTTAAACTTGAAATGTGGTCGTTGTACCTTTGGGTCAACTATGACCAAGTTATTATCTTAAGCTTAGGATTTAACTATAAATATAATTGGTGCCGGTCCTTGATAAAATAATTGGTAGTGACGTGGGAGAAATTTTTTTGAATATAAAGTTATTTACGATGCATGAATATTTTTTAATAAAAGATAGAAGAAAGATGAAAAAATATCTTGCAAATCAATGTTAACTAAAGGGAAAAACCATGTCTTCTGTACTGATATGAGATGCAGTACTTACTTTAAAACCTTAAGTTGGAGAATTTAAGAAGGATTAATCTCTTGATTTTGAGAAAAGAAAACTTATATACTACAAGCAACTAAAACTAATAAGGTACTTATATCGCGGGATCCTTCGAGTAATTATTCCGCCATCAATGTTAGTTGGAGGTCTAAAGAATAATGATCAGATAAGTCTGAGTTGGGTCAACGATTTGCACCAAGCATGACCATTTTTGGCATATTGATGGTAGGTTTTCTTTCTGGATTAGAGCACTGATTGTGAATTATAGTACCATACCAAATGGTGGTGTTACATATATATATGGGAAAGAGACTTCACCGGGTGATTTGCGTTTATGGTCTGTACTGATCTTACTTTGACTTTTCTTAATTATGGATATGAACTGACTTCCAGCAATTGCTAAAACCTATGTTTCGAAACATAGTTGTGTGGGATTATCCTGCACATCCTACACTGCAGAGTCCATTTTATCTATAGGAAGTGTAAGAAAAGGAATGTTTTCCTGAAATAAATTGTTTTCTTGGGTTGAGATGGATTCACTAAGCTAACTAGGTTCGTTACGATTAAGCAAGAAATTGATTGCATGTAATATGATTATAGTTCCTGTTAAATAAAACTAGTAATGACCGTGTTCCACATGTTTAGACATATGGCCATCCAAATAGTTTGGTGACTTTTTTCTAGCTGTCTCCTTAATTATGCTTCGTTATATATACCCACCAAACAATAGGATAAGAAAAAGACATTCCAATATTAAAATTCAACATAACTTTCCAAAAAGAAGTGAACAATTGCACTGTCATTGTATCTTAGTTGCTTGTTTGTATATGAAATCGACTCAAAAGTTACTCATTATATAATGGAAAACCCTCACCTAATGATGTAATGCCTTAACCAACATTTCCTTGCTTAAGAGGTAGTCTAGATCCGTCGGTACAATCTGTCTATCTATCTATCCATCTATATATATATATACTCTTGACCCTCTTGCCGTACCCAATTCTGGTTATTTTAAAACCTCGCAGGTTTTTTCTATTGCTCCAGAAAGTTGAAATCCAAAAATTGTTGACAAGTATAGCATGAGTAATGTGTTAAAATAATATGCAAGAAAGACGATTTGCATAAAAATGTTGTCGCCGTTCTTGTCACGTACAACTCATCTAAGTGTTAGTTTGTTAGTTTTGGACAACGGGACAACTACAGGCACTTAAAAATCGTAATAAAGCTCTTAAAGGAAAATGTAGGCTATCAATGAGATACGAGAATTGAAATGTAGTTCAGTAGAAGGAAACCATGGACATGCATACACTAACCCCATCAACGGTAACTTGGATCTTGCTTTTATATTGATAATAAATTAAGCAACTTGTACCTCTCGACTTAATTTCTTCTTATTATTCAAGTGAATAGACTGATGAAATGATTAATCAACTTCTTGTTTGCAATCGATTGCCTGAATATATAAGCTACCGCTTTAGTCTTGCCAATTTGATAGTTTAATAGACGCGGTCTAGGGGGGATTGATTACCAGTCAAACTTAAGCAAACGTGTAGTATATAATCAGTTCCTACGTGGAAGGCATCATCGTATAGGATTGTTTTAACCTATAAAAACATTGACTGGTGATAAAGAATACAATTAGACAACGTAAGAAATGAGTCTGTGTAGGTGACAAGATAAGGGTCACCATCATAATTCTTTTCCGAGGAACTTAATTAATCATATATGATCAAATGATCGATGCTACATTGTACGTAAGTCTGTGGAAAAATGTGTGATTGTGGACTTAAGTAAAACAATTGCATAAAGACCAAACGAATTAAAATATTGGTGACAAGGACACATTTTGGAGACCTCCCCCTTTTCACTTTAATAGCCACTAGAGAAAGAAAGCTTCGAGTCTCTGTATGCTTGGCTTTTGATTAGGGGTGGGGTAAGACTAGTCACATTAAATAATAATAATAATAATAAACAATTTAAAATTTTAATAATACAATATTCTAAATTGGTAGGAGGCGATTTCAAACGTTGCATACTACTTTATCTAAGATTTTATTAATAACTAGCAATAGAAATAAGATAATTAATGATTACATTGACCAAGGGACTAACATTCTCATGGAATGGCTCCACCCTTTTCGAGATAATAATATTATTACCCTTCTTTTCCTTTTTCTTTTCAAATCCCCACTTTTACTTTATTTCTTTTGTTCTCATCTTCACACTGTATAATAATTTATTAAGTTGCAGATAAAATCGGTGGAAAATAAAGGCAAAAATTGGGTATGGCCCGTGCTGAAAACGACTTGAAATTATTTGACGCTTAGGCTTAGCACTTGCCATGTGTGATGATACGTAACAAAGTGTTTACGTATCACGTGGTCCCAGGTGGCACACCCGACAAGGGCCCCATAGCCACGTGGGAGATGTGGTCCAATGTCAATGTGGGGCCGGGTGGATAGAAGTGACACATGCATTGAAAACAATGGTGACATCCTGTGAATCGACTTGGACGAGGATGGTTTTATATCTCCAGTGGGAGACTTCCAAATTTATCACCGACTGAACCTAGTATACTGACTAGAACATATCATTAGTAGTTTAATAAACAATCTCATATTTGGATAATAACATTAAATCCAGTGCTTACACTAAGAATAACGACTGTGGAGAAAAAAGGGGTTTACTTCATTTTCTGAGTTCGTTTACCGGTCGAATTTGGGTACTGAACAAAAATCAGTGTGGTTTACTAGTTGCAGACCTTTTTAACGATCAATCTTCTATGACACATGTAAATCATTTACCCTGTTAAAGATTAGATAGGGATCTTGAAAATAGAGATGAATTAACCAAGTTGTTGTCTCCATAAATTCAGTGGCACAAAAGAGGCTCCGGTCAGGATGACACGGATTGAATTTGAATGCATAAACCTTGATGTGGTGGTCCATAGCAAGGTTTCGGACAACGAGGGAAACAGAACCAATCACTTCAGACAAAGAAAAAGGAAACGTTTTGTAATACAGACTCCAGGGCTTTCGGCTTCTTTCAAATGTCGTGAAACAAAATCCAGAGCCGATGGGGAAAGGGGGAGATCCTGTCATTTTGAGTAAATAATAGACCGGGCAACGTTCTAAGAAATGGTCCCAAGATTCTTATCTTCTGAACCCCCGACCTAAAGGTAACCTAACCTTCCACTAAACCCGTCTTCCTCAACTTATTAGGTTCTTCAACTTTTCTTCGTGTATAGATCAGGTATCGTAATGCCATGGGCTGCCAATTCCAAGGCAGTTGAAATCGGGGGTCTGAAGCTCAGGTTCAGTTCAGGCTTGGTTATGACTAAAAGGTTTCCGATATTAGCCCATTAGGTAGTCTTATTTTATCTTATTCTATAGGTCCATCAATAATTCACTAATATCCTATGTCCACTCGAGTTGTATTGTCTTTGTACTTGGTCGTCAAGTTTCTATTTAGTGTTTTGTTATTTTTTTGTCAAAAGAATAATTTTCTAATAATAAAACATATCATTTCAACCTTTTTCTTTTTCTTTGTTATTAATACACTATCCGAACATGAAGCTCAATAATGTTAAAAGGTTTAAGTTAATTGAATTAGAAAAGGGGCAAAAGATAATTGTGGTTTATATACAAATACATAGTCTAATGACTTACTGTTTTAAGTCGAGGCGTGGATCTTATATATAGACCACTCTTCTTAAATAAGAAATCTACAATATTTAATGTAATGCAATTGAAAGCAATATCAAATGATTATTAAGTATTGAAAAAAATTTATAGTTGATAAATGATTTGTTGCCTAATTATATATGAGCTGAGATCTTCTGTATCTATAACTCATTTTTAACTTGATATTCTTGTCTATAACTCATTTTTAACTTTGTGTTAGAAGGTCCATCCATAAATGATTTCATTCTACTTACATATGTTACACGAAATGAACTATCAAAGTTTTATTCTTAGTTGATAGTTGTCATGATAATCGTAACTCAACTTATAATTTGCTTATTATACTTTAGGTGACGAACTTCTTTTGAATTTGTTCATTCATAAGAAAATTAAGAATATAATTTTCTGAGAAGTAGAAGGAAATGTTGGTACATTGCCGTTATTTTTTAATTTCTATATTTTTAATATCTCTATATTTTTAATATACATGATAACAAGATTTTTAATTTATCTTTGTCGAATGCTATATCTTTCTGTTAAATAATTCAATTATTGTCTTGCTATGCTTGACTTTTATAGTAGGTTGTTAAAGTAGTTAAAGTAAACACTAGTGCTAACCCTGCTGTAAAAAGAGGAGGGAAAGATAAGGCATTGATGATCAAACTGCCAAGGAAGTTAATATTGTTGACACATTTAGACTTTTATATAATTATTTTTTTTGTTTTTTTAGTTAAACTTTTTCTTATCCAAGTAGACCAAATTGATGTTCATCTACTGCACAATAGCGATCTACTTTTAAGTTTTAACAAGAAGTAATTTGTGACCTTTATGAGCATATAATTAATGCAACAAGTGATAACTGCTCAAATTATAAAAAAATGGAAATATGAAAGGAATTGGTACCTATGAAAGTATGAACATAGATATTTCCTATGTAATCTTTTATTATGGAGTGATTAGATTAATTATCCTAACAATTGCTAATTCCAAAGGCATATGGGTTATTCTTATGTGATTTAAACAAGAAGGTGACTACCAATAAATTAGCATACACTTGATTTGGAATATGAAAACACTCTTATAAAACTATGTAGGATTTGTCTAAGTTGAATCATAGAGTTCTTCGTAACTAAACAACACTTTAAGAGAGATGTGTGAAGAGAAAGTCAAATTGTAAATAACATCTACAGATTACGATTATAAAACTAGAGGTTTTATATTTCATTTTAATCTTTATTCATTTCTTCCTCTTATTTATTATTAATGAAGATCAGTTGCAGTCTCATCTTGATGTTGTATTTGCTATAGAAGGATTAAAATAATTAGAATTTCTTTGTGATGAAACTAATGATTCAACTGCTATAAGAAAGGGAGAAGAGCATGGTTCCATATAAGGAAATCACTTCAAAAAAGAAAGATCAAGCCATTAAGAACTAACTTGTGATGAAGTTAATGGTTCAATTGCTATAACACAATAAGATGAGCATGATTTGACAAAGGAAGAATCTTTCATTAGAGCTGCAGAATTGATAGGTAAATTTAGAATGACTAAATAGGCATTTATTACATTTTGGCTTGAATGTTTACAGAAAAAGTATCAATTCACTCCATAGTCGGAATTTTCTCTCAAAAGGTTCTTTTTAGTAGTTTGAAAGACCCACCAATAGATAAGAGGCACCAAATTTGAATCCACATATGCATGTTAATACCATTCCATGTTTGTATATTTGTGGCATCTTATACCCTTTTATGAATTTGAATTTAGTTATGTATTTATACGGCTATTGCTTAGCTTTAGATAGATGTTAACTTATGTTTCCACGACCTTTAAATTGACTCACATGTCAAGTTCCTCAAAACTTGTGTTTCTTACAAAAGGAAATAAATCATAAAACATGAGTAAATTTTTCATTATACTATAGTCCATTGTAAACTATTTAATTTCAAATTAATAATATGCATTATGCTTAGGATATTCATTGATGTTATCACCGATAAAGTATTAAAGTATTGTAACTAACAAATCAAAAGAATCGTGAAAAAATTAAGTTGAAGGATGTTAAATTAGTAAGAAGTTCATAGTTACAGCTATGACAATATGATTTCTTAAAGTAACAAAACCCGTGTTATATTATTATATAACTATTTACACATATAAAATACCAACACTTTAGGTGGTCTAAATACTGCTACTGTTTGAAAAGCTACCATCACTATGTATAAAAATTATCACCATAGTCAACTAAACATATTGTAACATTATATAAAAAATATCTTTACTATATGGTTGGGTCGGTCGTGCTAGGCCCAGGTCCAACTCTAGAATGATGTGTGGGCCGATCGGTCCATTCCCAAAATGTTGAGTTAAACACGACAGAGATGTTGAATTAAACACGTCAGGTATTTACTATATAAGTTCATTATCTCCTCATGATGCAGGTACGACTCTAATAACCCTGATAACCTTTGTTATTAGACACAAAACCTACGATAGAAACCTGACTTAAGCATCGAAGGGACAAGCCGGCGATCAACCCCCGATGTGCCTTATTGTTTTTGCAGGTATTTCCTAGTTCAAACTAATCGAGATCATGGATCCAAACAACAACGTCCAGCCTCAACAGAATCAGACTGAACCACTATATAAAAAATATTAGCACTGTTTACAAAAGATATCACTACTCTACAAAAAAAATACCACCACATTATACATAATATATCACCAATTCATATTGAAGCAAAAATATATCATTAAATTTATTTAAAAAATATCTCCGCTCTTTACAAAAAATTACTACAACTTTATACAAATTACCACCAAATTATACAAAAAAATTTATTCAATATTATAAATACCATCGATTTATATTCCAAATATTATAATTTATTCAAAAATTAGCACCATATATAAAAAACAACATCATTTTTACAAAATTTACTATTACTTTATACAAAAAATATCATAAGTTTATATTACAAATATCACAGCTTTATAAAAAATATCACTACTGGTCGGGTCGGTCGAGCTAGGCCCAGGTCCAACTCTAGGATGACGTGTGGGCCGATCAGCCCATTCTCAAGATGTTGAGTTAACACACAATAGAACTAGTTGATGTTGGATAAAACACGTCAGGTAATCACTATATAAGTTCATTATCTCTTCACGATGCAGGTACGTCTCTAATAATTTTGATAACCACTGTTATTGGACAAAAAACCTAGCGCAGTAAACTGACTTAAGCATCGGAGGGGCAATCTGGCGATCCACCCCCGGTATGCCTTTATTGTTTTTGCAGATTTCTCCCGGTTGAAGCTAATCGAGATCATGGATTCAAACAACGACGTCCAGCCCCAACAGAATCGTACTGAACCAGTTGGCGCCCACCGTGGGGCTGAGCATCAGGGCATCACGTCCAGAAGCACGCAGATAAGTCAGGCGGTAGCAACAAACCCGGATGTAGCCGCTATCGCGGCAATTGCACTGCAACGATTGGGCTTGCAACTACCTGCCGCCACCGTCCTCCCGCCGATACATCATGATCCCCAGATCTATCCTTCACCTATCACCCAAAACCCTAACGCGGACGAATTACCTCCGTTACACCAGAATAATCAAACACAATCTTGCATCCAAACGACTAGTTACCACCCCAAAATCGGGATCAAGAAGAACAGAGCGTAGCTCTGGAGGATAACGCCGGGAACAACTCAAACCCTCACATCCAACACCCCATAAACACAAACCTTCCTCCACAGCAA